>JAJJWX010001128.1:0-473299 GCA_023529315.1 Papaver bracteatum
AGTAAACTCTAAATCTTCATCCATGGGAAGAGGAATTTCATCATCATCAACCTTTAGAGGAGGAACAGATACAGGAGGGAGAGAATTGGAGAGCAGAATCTCGTTCACAAGAACTTCAGCACTGAGGTGGGCCTTGCGAAGGAAACTTTTATCACGATTCCTAATCTCTATGTTTTTAAAGTATTCAAGATAATCAAGTCTTCTTTCTTCTTTATCGCGGGAATCAAGATAATTGGAAACAAGAGACTTATTTTCTTTGCGAACTTTATCCAATTTAGTTGTCAGATCAGCGATGGTAGAATGAAGATTTCTTTCGGATTCTGCGAGCAACAAAATAATAAAAGATCAGTTAGACAAAAATTTCACAAGGAATATAACACAAAATTTTATAAGAAGATCAACAAGAGAGGCAGTAAATTGACTACCTTCTTTTTGCGAGGTTAAGTTTTGTATTAATGCAAATAAACAGTTCTCCCATTGATTCATGGCATCATCGAATTTATCGCCAACCATACCCTTAAGACGAGATTTCATGCTTTCTTCTTTGTTGAGAAGATATGAGTTTTCCTTTGCTAATAAAGAATAAGATTCCTTTAATTGAGAGTATTGGTCTTGAAGTTCGCTGGCTCTTAAACTAAGAGTTAATCTACCCTTGATAAGTTTATCCTTCTCGGCAGCAGATGATTCAGTTAATTCCTTGAGCTCATTCTTAAGAGAGCGAAGAGATTGCTCTTGATTATTACATATGATTTGAAGATTACTTAATTGCTGCGAGGAAATCGCCATCAAGCTGGAAAATCTATGTTTTTCTTGGGACAAAGTCTTATTCTCATCTGATAAAGATTTCATCGCCAAATTAGCCTTAAAAAACAAGTATGAGAGGCGATCAACCTCGCCACTTAATAAATTCTGCCTTTGCAATAATTGATTATTCTCATTAGTAATATTATTTATGTGATCAATTAAATAAGTGTAAAGATTGTCTAGTCTAGTATGTTGATCCATCCAAGAATCTCTTTCAACGCGAGCTTCTTCAGCGATAGATTCAAATTTGAGTCTTTCTATGAAACGAGTCCGATTTGAAACTAATATATGAATCAAGAATTTAAGAAGGAAGCCTGAGTACAAAAAATATAAAAGTAAAACAGAAAAACCGAAGAGCAGAGGCAAGAAAAATGTACCTTTCAGCTCGTCATTTTTTCTGCGAAGATTCTCGCAGTCTAGAGAAGAGTTGCGAAGCATATGATTCAAGGTATCACATTTAGCAGTTTTAACTTGAAGGCTTTTCCTCAGAGCTTCAATCTCATTTTCCAAAAATTCTCGCGATGCATTACCATCAGAGCCAAAATACTTGATTAGATTCTCGCAAGCTTCATGCTGGAGAGGGTCAGTGTAAGATTTTCTAGCATTGTCTAAAATGTTAGACAAGATTTTAAAAAGCAACATCAACACCTGATGAAGGAAGGGTTGTAGAAGATGAAGTAGCAATGAGAGAAAGTTGACGATCATTTGTGATGGTTGAGTTGTCAGGAGGAGTATGTGGAAAAAAATCAGTTGAAGGCCGTAAAGGACTATAAGGAGTCTCAGTCACAGCAATTTTAGAAGCCTGATTTGTCAAAGAAGTAGGTATGGGTAGCGATATTCTCGCAAACAAAAGTAGAAAGATTTGGTTGCGATGGTGTGGGAGTAATCTTCACGGATGTTAATATGGGCATAATGAGATCTTCCCCAAGTGTCTTAAAGTGGAGAGATCTTTTGGGAGGCTTAACAGGGTTCTCGTCATTCTGTGAACAATTACTCAGATAAGAAACAGAGGCAACAATATTGTTATTAGGAAATAGAATATGTTTCTTACTACCTTATCATTCGCAGAACTCCTCTTCTTCTTCTCTACTAGTCTTTTGCGAGTATTAGGGTTTTGAATCGTGGATTGTTTAGTTTCGCTGAAGAGAAGACATAACATGGAAGTTATGAAGAATCAAATAAGAAAGATTGGAGAATAAAAGTAAAAATTGTCTTAAATAAATGTCATAAGTCAAGAAACATACCTTGATGACTCCATTAGAACAGTAGCAGAAGAATATGAAGAAGAAGAAAAGTTGCAGACAGAAGACGAAGTAGCCAAGTAAACGGAAGAAGAAAATTAGTTTCGAAACTTAATTCTACCTTTTATAGGCAAAAGGGGGTGGGCCTATTGAGCATAGACGTGTCAATAAATGAAGGAATTCACAACACGTGTAAGAAAGTCTAGATTAACGGAATCTTGTCGAGAAGAAAGTATAAAAGAGAAAGAAGTTGCGAGGGTAATTAAGACTTTTTGATTCTCATGATATTCTCTTCTTCGCAGAAAATACATGAGAAGAGGCAAGATGTAGGACCAGAATATCGCTACAACGCTATTCCTGCGATATTAACAACGTTTCTGCGAGTGTCACTGCCAATTCTTTAACAACGCCTCACGAGCGTCACAGAATACTCAAAAGAAATTAACGATGAAAGAAGTAAAAGAAGAATGTGTTGATCCTGCGATGGTCATCGTTCTTGTGATAGAGAATATTGTAGTAATTGCGATGAGATCGCAGAATAGATCCGAAATAAGAGGAAAACTTAGCTGTCATCCATTATGTAAATCCCTATATAAAGGGTTCGATAGATCCAGAAAAGGATGATGTATTTTTGAGAGTTGAAAGAGTGTTGAGGAGAGAGAAACTCTAAGAGAATATTTGTAATCTTGATTTCTTCCAATTCTGTAAACATTTCTGAGATTTGAATAGTAAAGTGTTTTTTAAATCTTTGAATTTTAATTGATTTCCAATAGATTTCTATAGAATCTTAACAAGGGTGTAGTGTGGGAATTCCTGCAACTACACATAGCGTTATTTGTGTTTCAATTTCTCCCAGCGAAATTCTCACTGTTATTTCTCCTTTTGGTTTAGTTGTGGATTTGCCGAAACCATGAATATGATATGTTGGATGAGACATTTCTTCATCTTTGTATCCCATTCCTTTGTATGCATGATAAAATATTACATCAACTGAGCTTTCTGTATCTACCAAAGTTCTATTCACCGCCCATTCTTCCATAGATTTTGCTGATTTCTCCATTTCTTTTCGTATAGCCGTTACTCTGATTACCAAAAGAGATGTGTGGTTCAAATTTTCTTTTGGTATTTCTGCCGCTGTGAACGTAATTTTCTGCTTTTCCCAATTCTTCAACGGAGATATTTTTTCTACCGTCATAATCTTCTTTCCTTCAAAATCTCGTTTATGTATCCTCCCTCTAATGTTTTCATGGAATTCATTAACCATCATTTCTGTGATTACATTACACTCCAATTTTCTTTTATTCTCATTGATCTTAATCATCTTTTCTCAAACTGATTTGTTGTTTGCTTTTATCGTTTTCTTGATTTAAACAGTTTTCACAATAATCTCCACAATCTTTAATCAAATTTTCTTGATTTGATAATTTTCAGTCCCTGTTTCTAGCGCCAATATGTAGTATAAGGAAATCCCACACTACACCCCTCACCAGAATTCATACAATCAATTTTTTGATCAACAATCATAAATTTTATTTATTAATCTCACAACTTTTACAAGATAAAAAGGAAATGAAGCTAAAGAATTAACAACCGCTCTGGACTTTCTCTCTCCTAATGACTTGCTCAATAATCAAAAAAGATCTCTTTTTCCTTACGCTTACTCATCTCTTTATATAGGGATTTAAATAGTGGGTGACATCTAATCTGTCATTTATTTTAGGATCTGACTTGCGATATTCTCGCAAGAGTTCTATTGTCAATCTTCGCAAGCACTACAAACATCGCAGAGTCATCTCATGTTTCTGCAATCGTCATCTGTTATGTCATTCTTCAAATCATTCTGCGACGCTCGCAAAGTGTTGTTGATCAAGCTTCGCAAATGTGTCATTCTTGCGATATTCTGATACATGGAGATACCAGGCCAACCCGGCTGCTGATATATATAAATACTAGGCCATCATATTTGATCATTGGTTGCTGATACATGGAGATACCAGGCCAACCACATTTTGCCCTTTTCGTCGCAAATACGAATAAGTCTCACATTTTGGTGTTTATTCGTTGGATGATCGAAATCACTTGTACTTTCTACAAAAGCACTAAAATAGTATTAGTAACTAAAATATTGTATCCTAGCTAATATAAATATGGGTATAAAATGTAGCATTTACATGCTTATCGAGTCTCTCAGAGAAGATGCAGATGTGTAGTCTCCCAGCTGAGACCACGACACATCTCATACTGTATAAAATCGAAAGATTGGGTGGCTCCTAGACAGCATGCCTGCTAGTATAGAGCAACAACGTCTTCGGGATGCAACCAGGTTTTCCCTGACTATACAAGAAGAATATGACACTCCAGTAAGTTCATATTGCTCGACCCTCAGATGATTAATGCTCCTAGACATGAAGCCATTCTAGTATAAAGCAATCAATTAATTATCTTAAATCGTCTGAATATCCAGCAATATTCTACGATTCTCCGTTATATTTCGTCACTTCAATTCGTGGTTCTTCCCATTAGAATTCCACGGGTTAGTGATAAATATTTAACGAAAACAGGCATCTGAACATCGAATAAGCCCTGGAAAAAATGGTGCAAGTGTACTTAACAAATAATGCACAGACCAGCATTTTGAGTGCGCAAACGAGCATTTCAAAAAGTACGAACGAACGATGAATCTATGCAAAATAGGAAGGAAAAATAATAATAAAAAAATATTAGCAAAGGCGCCAGGGGACTGGGTTCATCAACCGGCCGGTCATGCCGTGACCAGTCCCGCGCTCAATTTTATATTTTATCATATTTTTCTATTTTTCCCTGAAATCATGAAAATTCTCTCGTTCGAGCAAATTTCCTTCGTTTCAAGGAAATCCTCTAATCTCATGATTTTATCAAAAATAATAAAATTCGGGAAGGGTGTTGTGGGACCGAGCATCAACCAGCCGGACATGCCCTAGACGTGGCGGTCCCACACCTCACGTCCCCATTATTTTATTATTTCCTCTCAAATTATGAAAATTCCTTGATTTCATGAATTTTCCCTAAAACCATGAAAATTACCTAATTTCATGAATTTTCTATAAAATTATGAAAAAATGGTAGAATTCGGAAAAACCGTGGGACCGGGCTCTAGCCGGTCCCACATGCCTATTATTTTATTATTATTTGGTATTTTGTTTCCTGATTTCAACAAAATACCTTGATTTCAACAAATCTATTTGTTTTTATGAAAATTCCCTAAAATCATGAAAATTATGTAAAATTGGGAAGAGTGTCTTGGGACCCGCACCCATGGACAACCGGCCATGCCTTGGCCATTTCCGGTCCCACACTCCCATTCCCTATTTTATTATTATTTTATCTCTCATCTCACGGAAGTTCCCTAACTTCATCAAATTCTCCAGTTTCATGGAATTTCCCTAAAATCAGATAAAACACATAGAATTACATAAAACTGGGAAAATATATGGGACCGTGCTTGTCAGTCGGCCAGCCATGCCCTAGCCGTGGCTGGTCTCACACCTTGCAATTCCCTCTTTTATTTGTTTTCCCTCATCTCATGTATTTTTCCTAGTTTCAGCAAAACCATGGATTTTGCATATATTCTCCAAATGTTGCTTAAACGTGCACCATAAAATATCAAAATTCTCAGGACTGAAGCGCGGACATCATGGTGACACGGGAACATCCCCTTGACCTACCAACGGTGACCCTGAGGCTTGCAAACTGCTGGTCCCGCATGTTTTAATGGTTTTAACCTAATTCGCTCAGTTGCTCGTATTAGGTTCAAACTCTTTCCAAACAATTGAGAGTTTTCTCAAATGACCATCTGTTGGTCCCGTGGACACCAAGAGCCGATCTCATGACCTCTTGGTCGGTTCCCTATTTTTCCATAAACCAGGTTTCATTATTTTTTGCTCACACGAGCATTATTTTAGTAAATGATTAAACCAGCATTTAATCATTATTTCACCAACTGGTCCTCAAGAGACTTTGGTATTTTTTGCTCATTCGAGCATCTGGGAATTATATGGTGAACCCGTCATCCCATGTAGCCGATCCTGTGTTGATTTGCAATAAATCATCATTTCGGTAAAATTAAGGTTTTGAATCCAGAGCTCTGCAGAAACGTGATTCTGAGCAGATTCAAGTACTCTGATAATTTTATGTTGATTCCATGATCAACATTTTATTTATTTTGCTCGATCCAGCAGTCAGTAACTTAAATTAATATTTGCTAAAACTAGCAATATTTGCTATGTATGTGAGGTTCAATATTTCGCTCGGTTCAGGGAGTCTCCACACGGTCGACTCTTCAATTCCGTAAAAACTAGCAAATCGTTTTCCCCATCTACATCAAGAAAACATTGGATCTTCATCGAATAAAGGTATGTGGAGACTTGAACTTATCTATCACTCAAAATTATATCTACTCTATCTCCTATCTTGAGACAAAAGTCGTATTACTATATAGACTAAGATTATACACATGTGATATTTCGAGCTGAGTATATCTCGCTTATCTATTTATCGAAATATGTGTTGGTAAAGCTTTCGCTTTAGCCTAGTTCATCTTTACCTAGTGACGAAAGTCATGTTATGTTTCAATCATTTTGGAAATCTCTCTAACGAAAAATAGTTTGTGAATAACAACTATATAATGCCCTCTGAGAATGTTTCAATGATTGAAATAAGAGTTTAGACAATATAACCATAAGAGGATATAAGCATTGTTGTGGTAACACATATATGTATAAGTCCTTATTGCTTGAACCAAAGTTTATGAACTTTGTTGATCAAGTGAAACCGGAGTAGTGCGTGAGCTCAGTCCGCGAACTCAGCATACAAACTCAGTCCGCAAACCCAGTCTGCGAACTGGTGTAGTTCTCGAACCTGAGAATTTCTGATGGAGTTTGTGAACTCCGTCTGGGAACTCAAGTCCGCGAAACCAGTCCGCGAACTTTAGTAGGTTATTTCTAAAAACGACGTTTGTGAACTTATCTTAATAAACTAAGGAATACTTTTGCAAAATGTGGCTTTAGTTCATGAATCGATTCGAGTGAATCACATTTTTTTTGCTTCGATTATGTCTTGTATAGTACATAAAGATCTAAGCAATTGAACAACTCTCTAACTAGTTCATTTGAGTCATTTGGACTAGTTATGGTGAAGAAGAATATGGTTGATATGAAAGTTATCATATGACTAACCATTTGGTTAATTATTGTTGAACCAACTAATGTACAAGTTTGGGTACGGTTTTCACAAGCCTACAAACGTGCATTTCATGTGTGTATAACAAGCTATGCTTTCGATCTAACGGTTGATAAATATTAGCTTGAATCTAATCAGGTTTTCATCTAATGGTGAATATTTAATGCTTTGTTACTAAGCTAACATTGATTGCAAACCCTTATTTATGAGACTATATAAGGGAGAACTCTAGCAACTAGGAAACCTAATCCCCACAAATTCTGTGTGATACTAGTTTGCTAAGCGATTATCCTTTAACCTTTGGTTTTCTTCTTCTAAAACTAGGTTAACGACTTAAAGATTTCATTGGGATTATGAAGCCATACCGATACTACTTTTCTTGTAGTTGTGTGATCTGATCTTGCATCTTCTATCGTACGAGTACAATTGTAATAATTGGCTTCAGATTTCTATCTCCGATAGGCAAGATATAAAAGTAGTTACAAACACTTCGTCTCATCGTTTGTGATTCCTCAGTAATCTTCTTCGCTGCGTCGATTAAGTTTATTGTGAGGTGATTGATAAAACTGAGTTGTTCTTTGGGAATTTAAGTCTGGTTTAATCAAGTGGTTCCTGTTCATCTTGATTTATCAAAAGACGGAACAAAACTCATAAGTTTATTCGTGGGAGACGAATTTATCTATCCTTGTAGACTTTTCTGTGTGATACATATTTGTTTATTAAAGTCTTCGACTTTGGGTCGTAGTAACTCTTGGTTGTGGGTGAGATCATCTACGAGCTAGCACTATGGTGTTAGCTATTCCTTCCCTATCCCTCAATATCCCTCAAAAACCAAAAAATCCAAGTACTATGGTCTCCCATATCCCTACACGAGTAGGGATATACACCTCTATCCCTACATGGCTGAACAGATCTGATCACTCATGTAGGGAAGCGAAATCACACGGGTACTCAATACCCGTATTATTTTACGCTTTATGCGTACTGAGTACGCGTAGCTTTTTTCACTGTTACTGAGTACCCGTTTCGTAAATAATATTTGTTTGGCCTTTTTTCGTTAACACCTCTCTCACACCTGATCCTAACCATCCATCACTAATAACGACTTTATTTTCTACACCGTCGGATCCCAACGACCATTTTTTCAAAATCCCTTATAAATACCACTCTAATTCTCTACTTAAACCACACCAAATCAATTGATTTCTTATATTCTCTCTCTTACATCAATTGATTTCTTCTATCTCTTCATCTTACTATACGTTTTTGGTATTTAGATTTAGATTTATTCTACCAGTTATTTATTTTTTATCTTAGTTTCATTCAAAATGGTACTTAATTTTGTCACACAAGAAGAGGTTGATCTTACTACTACTTTTATTTATGTGAGTATGGACGAAATTGTGGGTGCGGCACAAAAAACCGCTCTGTTTTGGATACGTATTCATGAAATTTTTATAGAAAACAATGGAAATCCATATGGAAGAGATTGGGATGCTTTAAAAATCAATATGAGACATATTAAAAAAGATGTCAAAGAATTCGCGTCCATTCTTAACGCTATATATCGGAAAACCAAAAGCGGTGCGAACTACGAAGATTTGGTAATTTTTATTAAATTTTAAGTTTTTCCATATAGTTTGTGATAATAGCAATAAACCTAATGTTTCTTATATAATTTTTCAGACAAAAGATGGTCGCCTTCAATTTCATGAACAAAGAGGACAACCATTCAAGTATGATGCATGTTATGAATTGTTTAGAGCAAAGGTCCCTGGATATAATTATGAACTGACTGTGAGACAAAATAGTGAGTTGTTTGAATCTTATCGTAACTTTGTATCAGTCGAAGATGGTACTGAAGTTCTTCCCAATGGAGAAACTCGTTGGAAATACAAGGAAAATGCATGTCCTATAGGAACAAAGAAAACAAAAAATTTAGCCAGACGGAAGAATGATCGTGAGCAAGGTATATATAGATAAGATGATGATGGAACATCTTCGGTTAAGATGGAAGAAGATAAGATCTATGAACAAAGTTCTAGTATTTTGGAGTATCTTAAGGAAACACGATCAAGGAAGGAAAAAATGATAATGGAACAAGAATGCCACTATCAATATTTTTGGGGGTATACTCAACAACCGAGTTATCAAATAGAAGATCAAATCAATTTGCAAACGCTTCAACAACAGGCAAATCAAATGCATTAACAACAAACGTATTTAGATGATGAGAATGCAATAATGGGTACGGACCTTAGTCATTTAGGGCTCCACGAAAAACTATATTATCAACGCAAGCAAAAGGAGATTTTGAAGGGGAAGGGAATAATCAGCATTGAAGATTCAGAAGATGAAGATGTAATCCATCTCTATTTGTTTTATCTTTCATTGAGTTTAGTTTTTTAATTTATAGGACATGTTTAACTTAAAAGTTTTTTCTTAAATTTCAAGTAAGTATAGCTGTTAACTTAATTTTAAATATGTTATCTGCATTTATTTAAATTATTGTTTGAATTAATTAAATTTTTAATGTGTTGTAACCACTCGATATTCAAATCTAAATTAAAATTAATAACTTCATTTTTTTCACTTGATTAAACTAATGTTCATAAATAACTTTAAAAGAAAGTAGAACATATCATTCGATAGGTCTGAAGATATTACATGTTATTATTTGGAACTCCTGTCAGATTCAACAATCAATGCTGCTTCGAAATGATAAAACACTTCTTTTCTCCAAGCTGTATATGAATCTTGTGCAGCGAAACGGTCACCTCTGTACCTTTTGAGAAATTTATTGTACCGGATGCATAATTTCTTAACATGATTTTTCCTTGAACAAATGTAGGATGGTTCATAATCAAATCGTGGTTTCTTTCCCGTCTCTTTAACGAAAGAACCCCAACCAACATTAGTCCAGAACATAGTATGATCTTTAGGATCTTCTGGAAAATCATCCTTGAGACGGTAAAAGTTTCTAATCCATTCAGTCTCTTCTTCAACATCCTTTAACCTTTACCTCAGTTAGAATTGTTGTTGACCTCGTTCTTTTGCCTTGCGTTTTTATTCGTATTCCTTGAGTTTGTGTTGGTAGTCAGTCGAACACCCAGATGAAATTGGGGTATGTTTTGTGGACTTTCCTTTGCTTAACACTTCATCCATCACATTAGTTAATTTGGTAGGTGATGAAGACATTGTTGCGTTTGTATTAGCTTGATGACTTATTTTGCATATCTTCTTTTCCATTGCAGCAATTGATGGAGTGGATCGCTTGCATCTTATAATTATATCTTGGACTGAGTTGGTAGTTGTTTATTGATTTTCCATTGGATAGATGTTTAACTTTGATGTTGCAAATAAAAATAGGTAGATTGATGTTTCAAAGAAGAATGGGTTAACTTTATTATATAGGATTCCTTCCCAGCGACTCTATTTGTAAGAACTCGTGCCCAACGGATCTTTTTTGCAACGACTCTATTTCCCATCGGGTCTTTTTCGCAATGAATCTGTTTCCCAATGGGTCTATATCCAAACGAATCAAATTATTTATATAAATATAAAACATTTTTTGGTTCTTACCATCAACAATCTCAATACATCCATACATACAAACAACCTAAATTATGTATTCGAACAGTACGAGTAGAAATGGAAAACAAATAGTATATTTGGAAGCAAAAGAGTTTTGTCCATGTTGTTTCATTGATACACATAGTTTAATTCAATTCCCATGGCTATATACAAAATGTCCACAACCTGGTTGCACCGACACTAGGAAGGTCAAAGAGTCGATACCAGATAAGATAAGGTATTTGGAATGTGAGTATGCTAAATGTCCGGGAGAAGTACAATGTTTGGAGGATCCAATGAAAGATGCAATCAAACAAGAAAAAGTTGAAGAACTCTGCAACAACTTCAACTAAAAGGTAAGGTGGAGTTTGAATACAGCAAGGGGATTCCGTGTGAAATTGAGGGTTTTTATTTCTTTATGTAAATGCACCGTTCAGTCGCAAAAAAATCATATGGAAAGCGTTACTGGAGATGCCTTGAGTGTGGAACTGTGGCATGGGCTGAATAAATGTTATTTTAGTTGAATCGAATATCAATTGATGTAATGTGAAATTTTCTAATTAGTATCTGTGAGTTTTTGAATGTCATGAACATTTAGCATTATGCATTTATAATAAATAATAATAGTTATTTTATTATTCAGATTAACGATTACATTAAGCACGTTAAACCAGCATTTAAACCAATATGCGGCCCTATTGGACGAGTTATGTATCACGAGGGTTTACAGAGAGATATACCCACAAAACCTAGATTCATTTTAATTCTTTACTCTTAATCTGATGATTCAGATGATGAATCTTCAAAGGGGGAAGGGTCATACTCGGAGAAGCTATTTTTCAAAATGACATAGCTGTTAAAAAATCTAAAAGGTTTCCTCTTTTTTTTTAGGTAACTTTCCAAAGCATGTTGCTCCTACAACAAAATAAAACAATATCAATTTACAATAAAATTATTCAACAATTCAGTATACATACTCAAAAGATTGTTTGATAGGTAAACGGTAAGTTTCTTACGATTTCCGAAGGAACTGGAGCCCTCCATAAATATAACGATCTTTGTGTCATTACATATACTTTCACATCTGAAGTTATAACGTTTAACCTTGTTTTCAGATACTTAAATGTCCGGGCATTCGGATTCCCGTTATGTATAGTCAACCTTTGCAGAAACTGCTCCAAAAGGTTGGTGTTACTTAGTTGTTCATCTTCTACGTCATTCTCTAGATGAACTTAAACCCATAAACTAACTATCAATTCGTCTTCCTCCGTATTATAACCAATCATAATTAAGAAATAACAGTGGTGTGGATAATAACTTGGACTAAAATAAGATATATTTTTTTTTTGAAGATGGAGAACAGAGTTGGTCGAACTAACATGTTCATTCCTAAAGAGATTGTGAATCCTTTATACATGCACCGGGTATATATCCATTAACTGTTGAACGATATTTCCTGGATAAGTATACTAATCCATATAATGTATATATAGATTTCACGTATATGTATACATATCCATATACAGTGTAAATGATTTCGCGGATTATCATAATTGTAAACCATATGCCACCAAATCTAAAATTCATAATTTGAAAACATAAGTGAAACCCAAAAATAATCTAAAAATTGTTATTACAAGTGCGTGTAACATTCATAAACTTTAAACAGAACAATGAAATAAATCCAATGCCTCAGAATTATCATCATCATCATCATACATACCCGTATCATCATCATCATCAACCTCAACATCATCCTCCTCATCCTCCTCTTCATCGTCATAATATTCCCCATCACTAGAATCCTCATCGTCATCTCCGTCATGTTCATATTCGTCTCCTACATGTCCGTGTGCATCTCCATGTTCAAACTCATCTGGGATTTGATTATTGTAATCTCCGTAATACTCGAATGCCCCATCCTCGTTTTGGCCTGGGATAACTTCTTCTTCTAAGTCTGTATCATCATAATCTCCTTCTGACGATGGAAGTACCACGTATTCCATATCTGACCCTCCAGACTAGACAAGTCCCCTGTCGCGCCTCCTCTACCAGGACGCGCAGCGATGTGCTTGAAAAGATCATTTCTTAGTTGTAGGTGTAGTTCAAGGTTTTTCAGAGATGACATAAATATACGACCAGTAACAGTAGGTTCCGGAAGTGGAACAAGAACAAACCTTCCCCAATCCGTATCCCGACGCTCATGCTCGATAATGATGTTGTGTAAAATAAGACAACATTTCATAATTAGATTCAAGTCAGATTGGTGCCAATACTTACAGGGAGATCCGAAAATTCTGAATTTACCCTGAAGCACTCCAAATGCACGCTTGACATCCTTTCTTTTAGCCATTTGATACTCGTTGAACCTAACAAAGTCAGGAATGTCCAAGGTCTGAGAAAAAGCTTGTACAATTTTAGTAAACTTTGGATAGATACCATCGGATAAGAAATAACCCATATTGTATTGGTGACTGTGGATGACATAATTGCATGGAGGTGCTACGCCCTTTAGCATGTTAACAAAAAGGGGTGAGTGTGCCAAGACATTTAAATTGTTGTTTGATCCAGGTATTCCAAAAAAGGCATGCCAAAACCACAAATCGTCTGATGCCACCGCCTCTAATACCAAAATACTCTCTTTATCTTTACCCAGGTAAGTTCCTTGCCAAGCTACCAGACAATTATTCCATGGACATTGCATACAATCAACACTACCAAGCATTCTAGGAAAACCTCAGTCGGCATTCTCAGCTAGAAACCTTTGAACATCTTCAGGAGTGGGTTCGTGCAAATATCTTGCTCCAAAAGTCATGCAAATGGTGTGGAATTTTTTTTAGATACTTGTATATTGTAATTGCACCCATACGAGTGTAATCATCAACACTATTAGCAGGCATAAGTTTTCATAAACATTTCATCACGATAACTAATTTTATATGCGGAGAATGCCCCATAGTACCAGTTGCATCCGGACGTTGATGCCATTATGGATCCACTTCAAGCAATTTTCCTAACAATTTCTCGAATAAGTCTTCCTTCATGCCTAGACGTTATTTGAATTTTCTAGAGGTATATCCGGTTCCAGGTGTAAAATAATCATTCATCATTTTCACATCATGCCACACTCGATCATGTGTTATTACACTACGTGTCTGTACCTCCTTTGATACAGGTTGTCTAATAATACGCAATCGTTCATCCAAACATAGTTGTGTAAACATAAGAAAAGCTTTCTCTTCTTCATCACTATCACTAGAGGTATCCAAATAGATTCCATGTTTGAATTTTACATAAGAACGCATTAGACTCATTGTGCACCTTAGCAAATCAAAAATACGGTATCAATTTGTGTATAGCATACATAAATATAAGTATATCAAGGTTCTACTTTGATATGCATTTACATGAAACATTTTATTCTATATAAATCAAGACACACAACAATTAATCATGTATTTTTTACTTAATATATGTTTTAACTACGTTATTGAATTGCATACTACATATCCAACCAACCTTGTATCAACAATTTCATCAAAAGTAGAATCAAATTAACTTGAAAACCCAAACATTATAATCACTCACCTTAGATGATTTTTTGGATGAAATTCGAAATTGAAGAAGGGATTTGTTTCACCTTGTGCTAACCATCAAACCCTTTTAATCTAAGCTCAAGAATCGCAATTAATCGACATGAAAATCGAAAGGGGGTAAATGGGGTTTTGAGAGGATGAGTTTTAGGGAAGAAGAAGAAATGGGCGACATAAACGAGTTTTGTAAACTTAAACCTATAAAACACGTACTGAGTACCCATATTTTGGTTAAGTCAACGAGTTGACTAATACGCGTACTGAGTACCCATTTGGAACTATTCATACGTGTACTGAGTTCCCATTTCGTGTAGGGAAGGGATGGGAGGGCACCATAGTGCTAGATCTAAGGGAATCAAGTGCGCAGTATCCTGCTGGGATCATAGGTGTAGGAGCATAACTGTACCTTGGATCAATGTGAGATTGGTTGGGGTTCGACTACAGTCCAGACCGAAGTTAGCTTGGAATAGGCTAGTGTCTATGGCAGCTTAATACAGTATATGTTTAATCTGGACTAGGTCCCGCGGTTTTTCTACATTTACGGTTTCCTCGTTAACAAAATTATGGTGTCTGTGTTATTTATTTTCCGCATTATATTTTGTTATATAATTGAAATAATACAGGTTGTGCGTTGTTCAATCAATTAGAATATCCGACTTTCTTGGTTGTTGATTTAAATTGATTGACACTTGGATATTGGTATTTGGTACCATCCAAGTTATCTCTCTTTGATAAATACTCGCAGATTCTATTTTCTTGAGTAAAGATTAAATTGAGAGATTGAGATAATAACTCCTCGAGATATTTTCTATTGATTGAGTCTAGTTGATTCTCTAGAAAATAACTTAGAGTTGTCCATACAGATTGCTGATCTAAATATTGGGTGTGGTTGTTAGACCCCCGCTTTTTTAATTGGTACCAGAGAAGGCAAACACGTTCAAGACCTTTCAAGTCTGGGTTTTTAGCGATCTGACTCTATGGATGATAAAGTATCTTATAACGCTTCACCAGGATTAAGAAATAATCATAGAAAAAGTTCTGATAAACTGTCTATTCTCCAAAAAAGGTTGGATGAACAAATCTGGATCAACTCTGATCTTGTTGAAGAAATTGCGATTCTTAAGGATTTGAAACCAGTCGTAAAACCTTTTAAGGATACGAGATATTCTAGTAGTTTCTCTCTGAAAAAAGGTCACACATCAGCTGGTAAACAACGATTAAATGTTGTGAAAACTGATATGACTCGGAACTGGTCTGCAAAACTAAAAGATGTTGGCCCATGCTTGTTTTGTGATTGCTTGAATCACTCTCAACATAAATGTGTGTTTTTCAAAAGATATTAAGAGTTGCAAGTAATCTTCATGAGATAACTAAACAACTATTTACGTCTCTGAAAAGACATACAAAACTATTGGGAAATTCCAAACAGAATAGTACGGGAGCTTTTTCTTTGAAATCAACATCACCCTTTCAATGGTTTCTCGACAGTGGATGTATCAGACATATTACAAGTGATCTCACTTGGTTTGTTTCTCCAGACGACTATGAAGGTGGACCTGTAACATTCGGTAATGGGAGATGCTGATACATAAGGAAAAATGGAACAATCAAATTACCCCGCGTACCTGAAATTCATGATGTGGTCCACGTAAAAGGTATGACTGCAAATCTCTTATATATTAGTCAAAATTATGACAAAGGCCATCGAGTTGTCTTCAATGCAAACAGATGTGACATTGTAGAAAAAACTGGGAAAGTAATTTTTCAGGGAACTCGTGGTAAAAATAACTGTTATCTTCTTGATACTCAGTTCAACAATTTTTGCAATCTGACTAAGGTAGAATCTACACATCTTTGGCATGAACGTTTTGGTCACATCGATTATCGTCTCCTAACTAAGATCATTGACAAAAAACTTGTTAGAGACGTTCCCAAAATTAATGCAAAGATTGAAGGTGTATGTGGTGCCTGTCAAAAGGGTAAACAAACAAAAGTTCATCATAAATCATCCTGAGATATTCTCATTAAAGCTCCACTTGATTTAATTCATATGGATCTCTTCGGACCAATTCAACAACCTACGGTTGCTGGTAAGAACTATGCTTTGGTTATGGTAGATGATTACACCAGATTCACTTGGGTGGCATTCCTATCTCATAAGAATGAAACTCTTGGAGAATTCAAGATTATTGTTAATAGGATCCAGAACGAACAAGGTCGCAAACTAAAGAAAATTAGAAGCGACCGTGGAACTGAATTCAAGGATACTAAGGTGTTTGAATTTTGTGACGAACTGGGAATTATTGAATAATATTCTCCACCTATTACTCCTCAAGCTAATGGAGTTGCATAGAGAAAGAACAAAAATATTCAGGAAATGGCCAGGGTAATGCTCCATAACAAAAACTTATCGTTAAGGTTTTGAGGAGAAGCTATCTTCACAACATGCTATTTGATCAACCGTGTCTACTTACGGTCTAAAACCCTGAACACTCCTTATGAGTTGTGGTACGGTAGAAAACCCAACTTGCACTATATTAGAGTATTTGGTAGGAAGTGCTACATTCTGAAAGATCGAGAACAGGGAGGGAAATTTGACACCAAAAGTGATGAAGGTATCTTCCTTGGCTATGCTTCTGACAGTCGTGGTTTCCGAGTATTCAATCTCAGAACCCAAGTCATGATGGAATCTTCTAATTTTATCATCGATGATATTAGAAATTTTCATCATGACAATTCTCCCGCTGAATTGCCTCCATCATAGACAATTGAGAAAGTCAAAGAAATACCTAAATCAGTTGAAGTTATCCCAACTGTTACTGATCCTGATATTTCTAGTAACGAGGAGAAGCACTCTGATCAAGCCGCTCCTGAAGAAAAAGAACGTGTCCCTCCACGACACCTCTGGGTTCAAAGGAATCATGATCCAAACAATATTATTGGAGGAAGAGATTCTACATATAAAACAAGAGGAAAACTTCAAAATATTTGTAATTTTGGTTGTTATCTGTCTCTTGTAGAACCAAGAAATATTGATGAATCTCTTAGCGATCCCGCTTGGGTGAATGCTATGCATGAAGATTTAAATCAATTTCAAAGGCAATATGTATGGGAACTCGTACCTTGTCCCTCCAATGTTAATATTGTTGGTACGAAAAGGATATTTAAGAACAAGTCTGATGAATTTGGCACAATTGTTAGAAATAAAGCCAGACTTGTTGCTCAAAGATATTCACAAATTGAAGGTATCGATTTTGACGAAACCTTTGCACATGTGGCACACCTTGAGTCCATTAGAATTTTATTAGCTCATGCTTGTTTTCTCAAAGTTAAACTTCTCCAAATGGATGTAAAATCTGCGTTTCTAAATGGGATTTTAAAAGAAGAAGTCTATATTGCTCAACCAAAAGGATTTGGAAACCATGATTTTCCAGATCATGTTCTCAAATTCAAAAAGGCTTTATATGGGTTAAAACAAGCACCTAGAGCCTGGTTTGAAAAACTTACCACTTCTCTTATTAGGAAAGTTTTTCAAGAGGTAGAGTTGATAAGACCTTGTTTACCAAATGGAGTGGGGAAAACGTTGTCATTGCTCAAGTGTATGTAGATGATATCATCTATGGATCAACTTCTGAGAAGCTAGCAAAGGATTTTTAAGTTTTACTTGCTAGAGAATTTGAAATGAGCAATGTTGGTGAATTAAAATTCTTTCTAGGATTACAAATTCAACAACATAAGGATGAAATTTACTTATCCCAAGAAAAGTATGTAAGGGATCTGGTAACAAGATTCTGCTTGGATAAGTCTTCTCCAAAATTGACACCTATGATTACTACCGGTAAACTACATAGAGATGAGAAAGGAGTAAAAGTAGATCAAAAATTGTATCGATCTATTATTGGAAGCCTTTTATATTTAACAGCTACTAGACCTGATATTTCTTTTAGTGCTGGTTGTTGTGCCAGGTATCAGGCTGATCCAAAGGAATCTTATCTTGCATCTGTAAAATGGATCATACCATATGTCAATCACATTGTCGGGTATGGTATATCCTACACATTTGATACTAACACTGACCTTTACGCTTATTTTGATACTGATTGGGCAGGATGTGTAGAAGACAGAATAAGTACATCAGGGGGTTTCTACTATGTAGGACTGAATCTTGTTGCTTGGCACAATAAAAAACAAAATTCACAATCACTGTAAGCAGAGTATATTGTTGCTGGGTCATGTTGTACTCAAATTTTATGGATGAAACAAATGTTGGCTGACTATGGATTTGATACTGGACTAATAAAGATCTTTTGTGATAACTCTAGTGCGATTCGAATCACTGAGAATCCCGTTGAGCATTCAAGAACGAAGCACATTGACATAAGATACCATTTTATTCGAGATCTTTATGAGAATGGTATCATAAATATGGAATTTGTGCCTTCCGAACAATAATTGGATGACATTCTCACCAAACCATTAGACACTGCAACTTTTCAGCACTTACGGCAGTCTATTGGTGTTGTTTCAGTTCATTAGATATTTTTGTAACTCTTTCCCCTGTGCTTATCTTGATCTTTTGGGAAATTGAGTTGGAACTCCAGTAGGGTTACGCCATGTTCGTGTTTGATTCACATAGGTTGATTTTATGTAGTGTGTTTTGTTCAAAATCATTCTTTTCTTATGAAATTAAGGTCGCTCTTGTTGTTCCATTGGGAATGGTATTTTATGGGGGAGAGTTCTTTTGAACTTATGCTTAATTGCCAAATATTTGTAGGGAGTGCGGCTGTGGAATATTATAGGGGTTATCTTGTATCTTTATAGACTCCTTGATGAATGCATTTAGCTTCGGCTTTATGATTTCATCTAAACAAGATGATATACATTTACCTTTGATCATGAAATGTCTCTTACGGAAATTTCATTAGGATCCCGTTCTTGTACCTTTGCCAATTTTATTGACAAAAAGGGGGAGAATTAATATGTAGTTCATACTATAAATACATATGGTTTTCGGATCATTATGTAAGGGGGAGTAGTTTCCATGTGAGATGGAGTATTGCCTAAGGGGGAATGAAATATCACCATAGTATTGTTGTTAAAGTTGTGATGCAATTGGACTTTGCCGCTGTGTAATAATACTATGACACTATATAACAATAATTGAGAACTCTTGTTTTCTCATTGTTATAGCTATGGATTTTCAACAATGATGATGCTAAACTTACAACCTTTGGGATCATTGGAGTACTTGGAAGTGACGAAGATTTCGAGTAATGTTAAAGATTAGACATGTGGAATAGGAGATACAAAGTTTATTTATATATTTTTTGTATTCTATATGTATTAATAGTTTTGCCACTAAAATTGACAAAGGGGGAGACTGTTAGAGCACTGCTCGGTCGAACTCGCATGCGTTGCTATCTCAAGCATGTTTGTCAATGTTAGTGATCAAAACTATAAAGTCTTGATTTCTAGTCTACTATATCTAAGGTCTCGGATTAGGATAGAAAGTGTAGTTTAGCTTTAGAACTCCATGGAAATCATCATACAAGACGAATGACTGCTCAAGGAACCATTGTATCTTCATCAAATAAAGGTATGTGGAGACTTGAACTTATCTATCACTCAAAAGTCTATCTACTCTATCTCATATCTTGATACAAAAGTCGTATTACTATATAGACTAAGATTATACACATGTGATATTTCGAGCTGAGTATATCTCGCCTATCTATTTATCGAAATATGTGTTGGTAAAGATTTTTCTTTAGCCTAGTTCATCTTCACCTAGTGACGAAAGTCATGTTATGTTTCAATCATTTTGTAAATCGCTTTGACGAAAAATAGTTTGTGAATAACAACTATATAATGCCCTCTGAGAATGTTTCAATGATTGAAATGAGAGTTTAGACAATATAACCATTGGAGGATATAAGTATTGTTGTGGTAACACATATATGTATAAGTCCTTATTGCTTAAACCGAAATTTGCGAACTTTGTTGATCAAGTGAAACCGGAGTAGTGTGTGAGCTCAGTCCGCGAACTCAGCATACAAACTCAGTCCGCGAACCCAGTCCGCGAACTGGCGTAGTTCTCGAACCCGAGAATTTCTGCTGGAGTTTGTGAACTCCGTCCGAGAACTTAAGTCCGCGAAACCAGTCCGAGAATTTGAGTAGGTTATGTCTAAAAACGATATTTGTGAACTTATCTTAATAAACTAAGGAATGCTATTGCAACCGTGGATTTATAGTTCATGAATCGATTCGAGTGAATCACATCGTTTTTGCTTCGATTGTATCTTGTGTAGTACATAAAGATCTAAGCAATTGAACAACTCTCTAACTAGTTCATTTGAGTCATTTGGACTAGTTATGGTGAAGAAGAATATGGTTGATATGAAATTTATCAGATGGCTAACCATTTGGTTAACTATTGTTGAACCAACTAATGTACAAGTTTGGGTACGGTTTTCACAAGCCTACAAACGTGCATTTCATGTGTGTGTAACAAGATATGTTTTCGATCTAACGGTTGATAAATATTAACTTGAATCTAATCAGGTTTTCATCTAACGGTGAATATTGAATGCTTTGTTACTAAGCTAACATTGATTGCAAACCCTGATTTGAGAGACTATATAAGGGAGAACTCTAGCAATTGGGAAACCTAATTCTCACACATTATGTGTGATACTAGTTTGCTAAGATAGATTCGATTCTCCTTTAACCTTTGGTTTTCTTATTCTAAAACCAGGTTAACAACTTAAAGACTTCATTGGGATTGTGAAGCCAGAACGATACTACTTTTCTTATAGTTGTGTGATCTGATCTTGCATCTTCTATCATACGAGTACAATTGTAATAATTGTCTTGATATTTCTATCTCCGATAGACAAGATATAAAAGTAGTCACAAACACTTCGTCTTATCGTTTGTGATTCCTCAATAATCTTCTTCGCTGCGTCGATTAAGTTTATTGTGAGGTGATTGATAAAACTGAGTTGTTCTTCGGGAATATAAGTCTAGTTTTATCAATTGGTTCTTGTTCACCTTGATTTATCAAAATACGGAACAAAACTCATAGGTTTATTCATGGGAGATGAATTTATCTATCCTTGTATAATTTTCTGTGTGATATAGATTTGTTTATTAAAGTCTTCGACTTTGGGTCATAGCAACTCTTGGTTGTGGGTGAGATCAGCTAAGGGAATTAAGTGCGCAGTATCATGTTGGGATCATAGGCATAGGAGCATAACTGTACCTTGGATCAGTGTGAGATTGGTTGGGGTTCAACTACAGTCCAGACCGAAGTTAGATTGGAGTAAGCTAGTACCTGTAGTGGCTTAATACAGTGTATGTTTAATCTGGACTAGGTCCCGGGGTTTTTCTGCATTTGCGGTTTCCTCGTTAACAAAATTCTGGCGTCTGTGTTATTTCTTTTCCGCATTATATTTTGTTATATAATTGAAATAATACAGGTTGTGCGTTGTTCAATCAATTAGAATATCCGACCTTCTTGGTTGTTGATTTAAATTGATTGACACTTGGATATTGGTCTTTGGTACCATCCAAGTTATATCTCTTTCATAAATACTCGCAGATTTTATTTGCTTGAGTAAATATCAAATTGAGAGATTGAGATAATAACTCCTTGAGATATTTTATATTGATTGAGTCTAGTTAATTCTCTAGAAAGTAACTCGGAGTTGTCCATACAGATTGATGATCGAAATATT
The DNA here is from genome assembly GCA_023529315.1 of Papaver bracteatum. NCBI lineage: Eukaryota > Viridiplantae > Streptophyta > Magnoliopsida > Ranunculales > Papaveraceae > Papaver > Papaver bracteatum. The sequence continues at coordinate 22,165 of JAJJWX010001128.1, forward strand.
GGCTGTGGTTGTTAGACCCCCGCTTTTCACTTTGTATACATCAACACTTTCACTAGATTTGTCCTCCAAATCATGTTGCAAACTTCACCTTCTCGGACTTGCATCATTTGTATGCCAAAGAACCAACACCTTGTTGTTCTTTTCTTGCACTAACACAACAACTTGATTGAAATGCATGACTTTTGTATTAGTCATGACTTAGGATACTCGGGGCTCTCCACCGTCGCTTTAAAAGAAGTATCCTCTTCATGCGCCTTTGAAACCAGCAATTTAAGCATCACTTGCTTTTCCAAAGTGCTACGCTTTAATGTGGCGGAAAAACAATATCATATTCTTTCAAACTATGAGTTGTTCTTAACTCATATACTTGATGGACTTATATCTTCATTGTTGCTGTGTTACTCCATGCTATAGATGCCAAATGCCTTTGCACTTCCACATAACTCTTAACATCAAACTCAACTATGCCACCAACTCCTATATTTGCTTTTCTCCCTTTCAATGTCTTCTATTGCATATTTTGGCTTAATATGCTATGTAGCATCTTCCACGTGAACTATCTTTACTTTGAACGAAAGAGGCAAGATCTTTCACTTCAAATACCCTCATTCACTACTACCTTACATAGAGAGACTTCATTCCAACACCAAGGTCCACTTGACCCAATACTAAAAGCATACTCAAACTTGAGCAAATATTCGCGCTAACTAATTGCAACTTGTAAGACCTAACAAGCCTTGTAATACTGACTTCATATTCGCTTCTAAGCAACAAAGGAAACGAGACATCACCTAGTTTCCCCAATGTAGAAATTTACCTTGCCACATGCACTCTTCTACTTATCAACGTTCTTATGCGACTCCCATAACTAAGCATAATATAATTGACACTTACTTGAATACTCCTTTAAACTGATGCTATCATGTTTCTTTAGCTTTCATGAAGAATTCTTCAACAATGGCCTCATGCCATTCTCATGTATCACCACTACTTTGTCCTTCTTTCTCCATGCATCTACAATTATTCTAACTTGCATTTCTTCACGCATTATGCATCTTGGCTATGTCCAAATCCCATTTGGCGCAAGCTACTATTGCAAATCTGATATGCCAGTCAACACCCGAATTTTAACGCAAACTTGTGCACCTTTACACAACTGGAACAAACTTAACTTGGTGATTCTGAGCATCACCATAGAGCTCAGCAAAGTCATATCACTAAATGGCTTCCGCGGATAAATACTTTGGACAATTGCAAACAAAGCCATAATCCTTGCAAATGAGGCGCCACTGCCTACGTTCCATGAAGCAAGAATGCCTCATTCTTGTTCAAACTTAGAACTCATTTTTACTGTCCACGCACGTCTAGTTAGTCTTGTCTTTCCCCTTATCCAAAATAAACTTCAGTAGAAACAATTGTTGATTTACAGTTGATAAGAACATTCGCTTATGCTTATGATCAAATACAGGTCTTTGGACACCTTTGTCCAAGCATATTGATCCCACTCATAAAATAGGTGCAAGCACACTCCTTGTGCACATATAGCATCAACGAAGAAATATTTGCAAATACAAGACCGTGGTGTATCGGTTTTTCCCTAACTTGTGTTTCTTTCTTCAGTTTTATCATAAGCTTTATGCTAGATAATAATTGGTCATCAAATTCTTCTTTTATGGCATCACATTGCCACAAACATGCTGATTCGTAACAAGACTTTGCATTACCACCAAGATATATGCATTCGAAAGAGATAACATTAATCTTCCACCAACTGGCTATGATGAAAACATATTTAATATATCACATAGACATATTCTTCATCTACTTTGCCACTGCAAATGCCAACACCATCTTTGAGTTCAGTAATTTTCGCAAAATTCCCATTACCACACATGTAATGTTCGCTATAGATAACACTACGAAAACATGCATTCTAAATGCATACTCTTCGTATACTTGTGAGAAACATGGACTTTAACACCTGACTTGCACCATAGAAGTCAGCATACTCCTTAGTTTTGTCATGCAATCACTTGAAAAACCCAATTTCCAATGATTCTCGCATGTTCGTCTAACACTTTGGGTAGGAATTTTGATACCTTTGTCATAAACTTTCATGGCCTGTTGCTACTTCAAGCTTCGAGTTCATTCCAATTGATATTTCCACAGAAGACAAATTTTTTCTAGTCTCCATACTAGTGAAACTCAAACAATTCACCACTGAATTTGACAAACAAATGACATTAACTTGAGTAAAAGAGAGAAAAATCAGCAACTGTGTCCCCTAACACAGCTATGATACTAGCTGTCACATGCCCATTTAATCGCCTAAAATTTTCATGGGACATGACCGATAATGATTGTGGTTCAGTGAATCAACTTCACCACAATCAGTCAGCCTTGCATACTCGCATCAAAGTACGCATCTGCCTTCACTCATAAGGCTTTGCACAACAGAAGTCTTTTCTTCTTCCTCTCTAACTCTTCATGCCCCCATAAGCATAAGAGGTTTTCCATGTATAAATGTAATCAAACAACTTCATAAGATCAGCAACATCATGAACTCAAAGAACTAACACAATAAACCCATTTTATTGCACTAAAGGAAGATTACAAAACTCGTCCATCACATGGACCAAAAACATGCCATTCACCCTCTTGGTGAATGCCTAACTCTCTCCTATATAAGCCTACTGATTTTTACCACTCCTTAGGACTATTTATACAACAAAATCATTAGCCAAAACCGTGCACAACACTTGCACACGCATGGAACAACCATGTGTCCCATCAGGTAGTTTTCGTAACCGCTAGTTTGCTTTTCAACTGCCACCTTTTGTGTTGTCAAGACAAATGATGCCACATCTGTTCTTGGTGGTTATGTACACTTTAATATGCTTATAAACATACTTTATAACCTTTCCAACTTGTCTTGCTTCATTGGCATGCTCGCAAAGACAATAACCAAATCCTAATCGTCACTTAAGCCGTATTGCACCACTGTTGTGCTTTACTGAAATTCTACCTCGCTCCAATGCTCATCCACCTTGTCCCTACATGATTATCACTCTAAGCTGGTGCACAGACAATCCTTGTGCTTCAATCATTGAGGCTAACTCCTTAAGCTCACTCTAGTTACTCATGCGTCATATATGCTTCACTTCGCCAATTAGCTTGACAATAGCAATGCCACTCTTGCATTACTAACTTGTTTGCACTGTTCAAGCTTTGGCCAGCCTTGAACTAATGCCATAGACCAAATCTTGGCCTATTCTTCACTCTTGCATCATCCTTGAGTTTGGGCCAACTCAATTCCACGAATATGCATCAATGCCAACATCGCATGTTGCATTTTCCAACTTTGGCCATGTATTTCCTTTCCCTCAATGAAGCCTCATTGTGTCGGCCAATGAGCTTCATTACTTAGATAAATGTATTTATAGTGTAGCACCACCTTTGAGCTTCACTTGCCCTATGGGGTTATGACATCCTTAGCACTTGAAAGTCTACGCAGTGTTACGCCATTCTGGCTGCACACTGATTTGGCCTGCAACTCTGTAATGCGTAATCATTATGCGTCACTTGCATGACCAGTAATACCATCCATAATACATTACCACTGGAATACGCACAAACGCCTCTATGCCATTATCAGGCGCCAATACAAGGTACCCATAATCAACGGCTACCTTCCCTCATGATATGTAATCTCAACCATCCAAGTTCGCTACTGAACTGACGGACTTGTGGCAAGTTTTAGGCGGACGACCAAGGAAAGCCTAATATCATCACATGCTATTTTCCTATGGCAAAGTCTCTTGACTTTGACTTTCCACACATAGAAACTTGCTACACATTTTCCACGAAAACATTCGAGACATCAAACATGTCACAAACTGGGGGATACTCATCAGGGTATTGGTATGGCGGTTTATAGCGTGCGGCATGCAATGTGCCCATTACAAGAAAGTGTCATGAAGTAGGAAAATTAGTGGTGGTGAAAAGTAACGGTGTAAACAATTCATTACCTTCATCATGGAAGTGTAACAACTAAAGGTTACACGAATTCACTTCCCTCATCATGGAAGCGTAACGACTGAAGGTTATATGAATTCACTTCCCTCATCATGGAAGCATAACGTCTAACAGTTACACATTATTCTATTCCTATACCACTCAATTGTTTCCACTTCCTACGAGACCAGGGTACATTTCAATATGACTTGTATTAATAGGCTTCACCTATTTTCACCAAACAACAAGTTTTTGGTCAGCAACAATACAGTATCCAGAAATCACCTGATAGCATTCCATTCAGCTAGCCAGTTCTACTTTCTGATACAAGTTGTAAACAACAACACCTTCAGAATCAACAATTCGGGTCTCAACACTCTCTTCACTTCCCTCCCTAAGACCAACCTTTCTCATTCACTTTGTGACCGAAGCAAGCTTGGAACGGCCATTTCTTGGTTTAGGCCAGGATTTTACATATTTATCTCTCGAATCAAAAGTAATCCCATGCAGTGCATTGTTTAAGGTCTAGACTCGTTTCTCACCCACACACCTAAAATTACCAAGATCAGCAGAAATGGTTTTCACCCACAAACACCGGTACGCTGAATCCTCTAACCATAACGTGGTATGTGAAGGGGACATCAAAAGGGGGGTCGAAAATGTCTCCATCAACAGGATGCACAACTAAATCCATATCATTTCCGAGAGGTTCTTTGGAGGCAGTCATATCTACAGCCGTGGATGCAGTGTCTCCATTCCCATCAGGAGAGGCAACAATGTTCCATGCATCATCATCCATCTCTACCTCAAGATTGTTTTCCGTCACGGCTTCGACCTGTAATATCACTGGTTAATGTTTGTTTCACATCAAGGGATGAATAATTTTTTGAAAATGTATAGAAGACGTACCAGCTCATCTTCCGGCTCGCTAGAATAATCAGAATCTCTACTACGCTTAGAAGTGCTTCCTTCATCACCGTCAGAGTCTGAATCTCGTTCGTCCTCAGCTTTCTCTTCGAGAGACTCAGTATTACCGGATTTCTCTTCTAAAGGAGATGTGTTATAGATGTGTGCGAGTCTATCAAAAGCATTCACATTCCCGAGACCCTGATTTTTTAGGAGGAAGATGTTTAATGAAGCTGGTTCGAAATAAATAAAATTAGCTTGTTAAGAGAGATCACGAATGTACCAGCATATTGGAAGAATTAAAAATTACCGAAGCTGTTGAAGTCGTTCGAATGCCTCCTGCACACGTCTTGGACCTCGTCTCTTTTTCCTAGGGACCGACTCTAGTTCGTTTACCCGAAGAAAGCGGCTTTAACAGCTTATATCGCTTTAAAACTTCAAGAGATGGCTTGTCACGTGGAACTGTCACAACTTCTTCCACGAATTTCTGAAAAGAAAAGAGCTATTCTCTCCAGAATTCCTTGTACTTATCAGTCGCCACTGGTTTTCTCCCTGGGAGCAAGAGTGGAAGGCTCATATTTGTGGCAAAGAGGGTGGCATCAAAAACAGATGGCGAAAGCTCCACTGAAGGTTTTAACGGGCGATCAAACGGGATTCCCTGATCAAATCCCATATGACGAGCGGCTATGTCAATGTTATACGAAACTACAGTTAAAGATCCATTAAAGAAAGATGAATATATCCCGGCGTGTAGCTTCGCATAAATATTATCTCTTCAAATCTCATATCCTTTCCATAAGTGTGCAACACAAATCTAAATTAAGATTCCCTGCAACTAGAAGACTCAGCAGAACTTCTACGCTTTCTAAAGTGATGGTCATTTCTCCCCATCTACATATGGATGTGTACCTGGAAGGACACTATCGGGAAATAAAAGTGATCAAACTTGCAGTATATATCCTAATGCAAAGTGTTGCAGATGCCATGACAGCTTCAACAATTTGTGCTTTGGTCAGATTATTTTTAATGCGCTCATTGCTCAACATATGCCTCATCCATCCTTCATAAGAATGTAGCGGGTTATGACAAATTTTGAAATCAATAGGAGAAGCTCGATACTCTTTCTTTTGAAGATAGAACCTCATCACACGCACTGGAAAAACTGATAGAGCGTCCTCTTCATTCTATGAACCTGTAAGGAGAGTTATCTTATGACCAGGATGAGTTCTGACATTCTGATAAGGCACAATGAAGAGCTCGTCATCTATATTTGGCATATCTTTGGCATTTCTAACGCTTCCCAGCTTAGAGGCAGAAGTATTTCCAGGTGACATCCTAACAAGAATCCCTTATGTTCACTTTCAAATAACTACAATAAAGAAAAACAGAAAAGAGTCACTACTTCATGCTAAAAAGGAATCACACACATAACTTTTTATCGAATTCGATGCAACCAATGGTCGAGGCTCAGGAATCGAATCATTTGGATAACGAACTAATAGCAATGATGGAAGCCGTATTCATTGCAATTCATCTCCAGCCGCAGAATATGCGCACACAGCCGGTTTACAACCACATCTAGGTTCTTTGGCCGCGGGATATATGCCCATGGCCGGTTTATGCCCACAACTAGATCGAGCAGGGACTTACGCCAGTGACCAAAACCTAAGAACTAGGTTTAACAGAGGAGGATCAAACAAACGGCACTCGCCTATAGATTTCTTGACACTAGTGATGCTGATTAATTTATTATCAATGGTGTTGTTAATGCTTCCTACAAGGAGGGATCATTCATATTGGGACGATTTCTCAAGATTCATGGAAGCTACACCTAATGCTAAGGTTCAAGCTAACACGCAAGAACAAACAAAATACCGGAGGTATGGAAGGGACGTTGGAGTACATACCTGAACAATTCTCACTTCCTCGTATTGTTTCTATTCCTCCTGCTGATCGACACGCCCTTACTGCTAACACGAAGACACGGAAGTAAATCCTACGAAAGATTAAAAAAAAAAAAAAAAGAGAGGAAGTTATACCCTTTTATACACACAACGTGTTGGGAGTTCGAACGGGAAAGGGAATTCATCTTGGATTCATGAACGGATGAAGGAAGCTGGACCCGCCAAACTGACCCCTACGGACGAACTAGTGACGCGCCAATACCGAGCCCGCTAGTCACGCGGCCCCATGCTCGAGGGACGATATTGCATTTCCTGGTAAACATATTTTCTCCGTCTCTATCCCATCTTGTATGTCACCATCTATTGCTTACCCCGAAACAATGTCACTGTTACGTTCTAAGCAGGGGACTTAATATTGATGGTGGTTTTCAGTTCAGGGCTAAAATTATAAAAAACCCTGTATTTTAATGCGTTGTCATCCTGCAAAGGAATAAAAGCCATTTAAAAGGAATGAGTGCTTAAGCCTCTTCGTTCACATATGTATTGAGCAATTTAATATATTTGTATATATGAAATTTACTCAGAATGGTGTGTGCAACATCAATCCCAAAATATTATGCGAATTTTATCTTAAACCGACATTATTCACTAATGAATTTCCTGCCTAGTATTTTCCTATGCAATGTTCCCAGCCGAACTCTCAATATTGGCATGACATGAATATTAATGTTCACTCGCAGCAGAGTAACATGAATCTCCTGAAGTGTCAATGTGGAGACCTACGTGAAACACTCACCTAGGCTACACCACTTTCTGATAAATAAATTAACGTGTTTACACACCTTTTAGTTAAAAATTAGCACGATCGAACGCGCTTAAATTCCTTAAGGAAAATCTAGATTGTCTATGTCAGTCTCAAAAATGATCACGGCTACACAATTTGGTCACACAATCTAACAAGACCTAGCCTACTCCTAGCGGAATTAGGCAATCATCACGATGGCCACCGGCGGGCCCATTAATACCCCAACCGGTCGGATCCCATATAATACATTCGCAGTGCTTTGAACGATTAGCCCAAACATGGGTGATCGCGCTGTTAAAGAAGAGAGCTCAAGCGAGCTAGACCGGCCAAAACTATCGCAGGCTCATCAAGACCGTCCAACTTCGTTAGCCTAGTTGGACGACTTGGATTTTCCTACAAGCGATTAAGGAAGTTCCGACGTGTTCGTTGGCGGCCCAACTTTCCCCTTGGTCAACCGACCAGCCCGCGACAAGCCTATAGGGCGTTAAATCGTTTGTCCTAACTAGGGAGAACACGGTATTTCAAAAACCTAATTTTGGGTTGCGGTAGTATATTATTGTTGCAAACCATCACATCCGTCTAACTTCGCCAGCCTAGGACGGCTTAGATCACGTTCCAGATAATCCAGGAGACGCCAATGCGTTCACCACCGGCCCAATATTACTCCCGAACAATCGACTTGCTCGTGGGAAGTCAATGGCACACCAAATCGTTTGATTGAACTAGGGTGGACACGGCTTCTTTGAAACCCTAATTGGTGTTTGCGGCAACATATATTACTGTCGCAAATCGATCACGACCACCCATCTTAGCCAACCGATTTGAGTGGCTTAGATCTAACTTTGGATGGCCTAAGAGATGTCAGCATGCACACCGGTGGCTCGACTTTGCACATGGCCAATTGGCCTGTTCAAATCAGCGCCCACGCTTTAATTCGACTTACCAAAACAGGGATGGCCGCGCGGCCCCTAAACCCTAAATTACATCAACGGAAATATGTAACTTCCGCAAATTATCTCGTCCATCCAACTTTGCTAACCTAGTTGGATGATGTAGATTTGTTTTCAGAAAATCAACAAAGTAGCATTGCGATCACCAGCCACCCTTCCTTCACAAGGAGCGATCGACCAAGCAATAGATTGTCCCTAGAGCTACCAAACGATCACCTAAAGGTGGTCGACCATGCTACCTATTTTAAGACGCCTAATCCACGACTTATTCAATCGAGCTCTAAAACATCGATGCTTCATGCACATAGATTACTTTGAGCTGCTTAAAGGCGATGCTTTACATGCATCAAATACATACGATATTTTATCGGCCTCATAAACAACTTAGTTGTTTAACCTAATAGCACTATATGCTATTCTTTGCGGCAATTCCCACGACTTGACCCACTTACTCGAGAAATCAAACATGTCACAAACTGGGGGATACTCACTGGGGTATTGGTCTGGCGGTTTACAGCTGTTGATGGTGGATTTTCAACAAAGATAAAAAAAACGTAAAATCATGAGGCATATTTCGTCTTACAGGCATGAAACGATTCATATTTTATGAAGCCATGATGAACATGTTTTCGAAAACCACACTAGATGAGCGATTCGATACCTATCATTTCATCATGCCCTCTATGCAGAATAACATAACTGGGCGGTTCACCGTAGATTGAGAGCTTAACGCCTTCAGGACGTCGGTGACACTCACTGTTCCCTGACTGCAGGAGAGAGACCCCCCTCCACATAGAAGAATAGTTGGGCGACGGAAGCCTTCAGGACGTCGGTGACACTCACCGTTCCCTGACTATGTGGAGAGACCGTGCATAGATTCAGGTGGTTCTCCGCAGAATGAGAGTAGTGACTCCTTCAGGTCGTAAACAACACCCATGACTCCCTGACTATGCATCATTCAGAATGGATGTGACGCTTTAACTGGCTAATATCTTTTATGTATTAGATTAATTCTGTCGTGATATTCTCCACTGAATTCCTAGAATGATCTATTATTGCTCCTATTCCATGGTCGAATCCACGGCCTGATCCCATGGAATGGCAATAACAATTGCTCATATTCCATGGTTGAATCCACGTCCTGATCCCATGGAATGGCAATAACAATTGATCATATTCCTTAGTCTAATCCACGGCATGATCCCATGGAATAGCAATAACAATTTCTCATATTCCATGGTCTAATCTACGACTTGATCTCACGGAATGGCAATAAACTACTATCTTATCTCATTATTCCAATTTCATGATCGAATTCACTGCTAATCTCATGGAATGGTAATAGATAATGTTATTACTCCGATTCTATAGTCGAATCCACGATCCCATGGAATGGTAATGCCTATTTTACTATTTCGAGTTCATGGTCGAATCCACGGCTGATCTTATGAATTGATAATAAATAACTACTCATTTTATTGTTCCGTTTCATGAATTATTCTACACTGAATTTCATGAATTAGCAATAAATACTCAACCATCGGGCATCTGGATCATCACTGAGTAATCCCTACAAAAATGGTGTAAGTGTACTCGACAATGATGCGCGACTGAGCACCCAGATGCACAAACGAGTATCCAAAAATATGGACAGATGAAGAATCCTACGCAAAATAGGAGAAAGCAACAAATAATAATAAAATAATAAGAGGCGCCCAGGGGCCAGGCCCACCGGCCGGCCGGCCATTCCCTAGTCGTGTCCGGCCCCGTGCCTCTTCCATTATTTTGCCCTATTTTATTATTTTCATGAACTCATGAAAAACTCCTTCAATTTAGCAACTTTCCTTGTTTGTGCAAAACTCATGAGTTCCCCATAACTTCATGGGTTCATGAAAAATAATAATATAATATAGGGAAAGGTGTGCGAGACCGGGCAACATAGCCGGCCATCCATGCCCTAGTCGTGGATGGTCCCACACCTCACAATCCCTAGCTTTTTATAATTATTATTCCCTAAACTCATGAGACTCCTCCATTTAAACAAAAACTCATGGATTGACCATAACATCATGGTTTCATGAAAAATAATAATATAAAATTAGGAAAGTGTTGTGGGACCGGGAAACATAGCCGGCCGGCCATGCCCTAGCCATGTCCGGTCCCACACCATGTAATCCCTAGCATTTTTTAATTATTATTTTCTTAAATTCATGAAACTCCTTGGTTTGAGCAATAATCATGATTTCGTCATAACTTCTCAAATTTTGCCCAAATCACGAATAACCAAAAGCCAACAGGGTCACACGATCGGCTAGCCTCTCACGGAAATTTTGAATATTAAAATACTCTTATTTTGATATTTACGAAATATTGATCAATTGAGCATACATGCTCATTCCAACAAAATCAAGAATTTCAGTCAAGATGAAACTCTTCAGAAAATTCACAATATTGCTCGAACGCACATCAGAAAATACCAAAACTCTCAGTGCGGAGACACGGAAACCACGGAAACACGTGCATGCCTTAATGACTGAACATGGTCATTCCTAGGGCTTGCACAAATCCGGTCCCACACGTTTTCACACTTTTGACCTAATTTGTGTAATCGCTCATATTGGGCCCAAACTCTCTCCAACCAACCTGGGGATTGCTCAAACGCATAACAGCTGGTTCTGTGACCACTAAGAGCCGGTCCTATGCTCTCTTGTTCGGTCCCATCTTTCAGACCTAAGATTTATCACCTAATGCTGAACCCAGCAATATTTCAGTAAATGATGAAATCGACATTTAATCATCATTCTTTCACCAACTGGCCAACTCAGGACCCTGGTGCACGCTCACTCGAGCAATTGGGCATCACATGGACATCCCTAGTCCCATGTGGTCGGTCCCTCTACAACTCATGACCTATTTTCAGCGATTCATCAACCATGATATGAAATTAGGGTTTCGAATAAATGTTCTACAAATCATCATTCTGAGAAAGATCCATACACGAATAAATTTATATTGATTCAACAATCAGGATCTGAATTAATCATATAATATTTGGTAATCTACCAATATTTTATTGGGTCACGTCACCAATAAATATTTCGTCGAATTGAGCAACACTTGCTCAGTTGCTCAAATATTGATCCAGCTATCAATATTTAGTAATTTGTCAGTAATTTGTCGAATTGAGCAATACTTGCTCAGTTGCACATCAAATTGTCAACATCCGTTAATTTGTCGAATTGAGCAATACTTGCTTAGTTGCTCTTCAAATTCTCATTATTCAGTAATTCGTCGAATTGAGCTATACTGGCTCAGTTGCTCGAATATTGACCCAAACTATCAATATTCAGTAATTTATCGGTATTTCGTTGAATCGAGAAATACTTGCTCAGTTGCTCGAATAATCCACATATATTTATTAACTCATCAATATTCAACAACTCGTCGAATTTACAATATTTGCTCAGAAGAGCAACATTAACATTCATGAATCGCTGAGCATTTGTCAAACATGCTCGATTCAACAAAACCTAGGCTCATTGTCTAATCATTCAACCACTGAAAAACTAAATACACGTCTGTCATGTAGACTCCACGATTCGTGAGACATCAATCACGTCAAATTAGGGGATAACAACTAGGGTTTTGGTCTAGCGGCCTACAGCACGTGGATTCATCCACAACGAGAAATGTGCGTAAGTTGTATAAAAGGTTGAAGGAGTTATCAAAGTAGTGGGTGCACGATCTGTCAAGTCTCCACACGACATGTAACTGACTTTACCACGATCTTCCACTTACCCACTCTTCCACTCATGAGACCGTCACACTTACAAGGATCAAGGTGTTTACAACTCTGACAATATAAATAAGTCTCTGAATCCATGATTAAGGATAACGAATGATCACTAGCTATAAGCAATCGTCCACACAGAATTTATCGAGTAACTACTCTCAATAATTCATCAATCTACCAGAACTTATTCGAACTCAACAATTCTTTAATTTGCAGAAACCTTCAACACATCCACAATCCTTGATCATCATTGATCCCACCCAATTTTCAGCTTCCCTCCTACAAGTCAACCCATCTCCCTCTTTGCGACCGAATTGACTCTGGAACAGACATTGACTTGGTTTAAGCTAGAGTTTTACATATTGATCTCTCGAATCTAAGCACTCCCTTTGCAGTGCATATGTGTGGGGATAAGCAGTTTGCTCGGTTCGAGGAGTCTTGTCCGATCCGTCGTATTTTCACTTCCTAAAAAACCAGCGAACCGTTTTTCCCCATCCACAGATTGGCGACCATAGTATGAGATTAATATCTCGATTGCAATTTCAAACCTTCACAAAATGGTTGATCTTAGGTTAGGTTCAGTTATGAATCCTAACCCAAATAATGCTAGAACTAGCAACAACGATGAAATTCCAGAAATTATCCCTTCTTCCAACAGTGGTGGTGACATTATTCCTCCTCACACTAATGTCGAAAATCATCCTCTCTTTGGTCGACATCCTGAGGAACTCAGAGAAAATCCACCCACCATCGCCGATCTCATGAAAATTCAGGAATTGCTCGCTAAAAATCAAACTGACATGGCCGCTACTCAGAAGGAATTATGTAACCATCTCAAAACTCTCACTGAAAAGATGTCAGACAAAACTCGGGTAAATGGAAAAGACAAGGAAACATCTCCAATTATAGATCCTGAAGTTATTCCAGTCTATGACGATGATGAAACCCGCAAAACTGCAGAACCTGGACCTGCTAGTTTCATCACTCGTGAAGATCTGGAATGTTTTATGGAGAGCCGGGGAACGGGCCATGCACCATCAGTCCATTGTCATCAGCCTCCATATCTTGTTGCTATGCAAAAAATCCCTCTTCCAAAAAGTTACACTTCTCCAACCTTCACACTCTACAATGGAACGGGGAATGCTCGAGTATATTTTTCTCGATTCCTGGAAGCATTTGGAGAGCATGAACACAACCATGTCGTCCATTTGAAGGAGTTTTTAAAATCCCTGACGGGTCGAGCATATACTTGGTACAACAACATCGCACCAGGAAGTATAGATAATTGGGGACAAATGATTAATGCTTTCTATAGGAAATACTTCTTTGTTTCCGAGCAAGTTACTCTTTCCGACATAGGAAGGATGGCTCAGAAGAATGCTGAGAATCCGAATGACTACGTGAAGAGGTTCAGGGTCCAAGCCTTGGATTTCCATGATCCCAATGTTACTGAACAACAACTGGTGGAATTGTGCATCAATGGGATGATCCTAGTCTACAGAGCTTTGTCGGAAAATCTTCGTTTTCAGACCTTCTCGGAACTTCATGAAACGTCCAAGCGATCAACAGCTACCGCTCATGCCTTGCTAAAAAGAACGAAAACTGTCAAAGTAGATGGATCGAAAGACACTTGAAGCAGCACTACCAGGCGTCTAATCAACAAGCATTATAATGTCGAAACTTCCATAAATTTCGCTGAAGAGAGCAAAAGAAAAGCTGAAGCACAGCCACATAAGAATGCTCCTCCAGTGTCCAATCCCTCAAAAGGGCTAAGGAAAAATGGTCAAGCCTGGAACGCACAATCGCCTACTCAACATCAACAAAATGATCAAGATGCACCTGACTTTCCCTTTTCTATTGAAGAAGTGATCGAACTATTAGAAGTCTGGATCCAAGACGGTGCAATCAAATTACCTCATGTCAAAAAGGAACCAACTGAGGAACAGATGGAAAATACACGCTATTTCCATTTCCATAGGTATGTCAGTCATCCGACGAGTGATTGCATAACCCTGAAGCGTATATTCAAAGAAAAAGTTGACTCATGGGAACTGAAGACTGAAGGAGTGCACAGAAATCCTCTCCCAATTAAAACATTCACACTCTCTGAGCAGTCGGTCAAGAAAGCGGTTCAATCCCTAATTGAGCATGTCTTTGAGTTACTATACTTTTTGAAAGCTCAAAGAAACGATATGTTTGCTTCATTGAACCACATTGTGTCTGGGAAACGATTAGACATTCAAGAAATACGCCCTGAACCTCTAGCAACGGATAAAGAGATGTACGACTTGGGACTTCTAACTACAGTCCATCTTAAGGGAAATGAATTCAAACGAGCATTGGTCGATGTTGGCACTGCCGTTAACATCATCCATTTGAAAACCCTCAGAGCTGCTGGAATCACTAGACAGGAAGCAACACATGCTCCTATCTTAGTTAGATACATGAAGGAATCCTTATGTATGCCTATGGTTACATCTTCCTCAAAATAAAAGTTGGAGAAACCTGGTCAGAAACCAAATTTCACATAATCCGAGAAGATCCTTAAGACAAACACTCAAGACATCTGACATTTGCATCTTAGGATTTTGTTTTACCTGTAATTTCAATTCCTCCAAAATGTTTGCAAAACTTGCATCCAGTATTTCAATTCAACAATTTATCAAAAGTTCTTTTATTTAAGAAAAATCTATTTCAAACCTAAAATCCAAAAGAAAATCCCCAGTCACTCATAAATTCAAAACCAATCAAGAAATTCAAAACCAAAATCTCACATCTCTCAGAAGTTCAAAGTTCAAGAGATTATGGAAAGAAAACTAAAGAAAGCCATCAAAGTACGATTTCTGCTTCTCAGCATCCTCCAAGACTTGCAAAGCTGCTTTCTCCAACTCCAGCTTTTGAGTCAACTCAGCAATATTAGCCATTCTCCACCACAACATCACTGGTAAAAGGTATATTCTTCACTACTGCGTCCTTGATGGTGTTGATCTTCTGACGAAGCCACTTCAGGTTAAAGCCAAGTCTCTTAGAATTCTCCAAGTTGTACTCCCAATCAAAGATTACATCTCGAGTGACAGTACTTCTGGGCCTGGTACGGATATCATCTATGACATGCAATATGTTTCCTAATCACATTATCAAGAAGTATCTACGTTCAGGATCTCTTGTAACGACGATATGGACATACATCTTCCACAACTTCTTATACATATTAGCATACCCAGTGGGAACGCTGAATCCGCCAATCAACACATGATTTGGGAGTAAAATACCAAATGGAGGATAAAAAACAATCCCTGCAGGAGAATATTCATGCACTATTATATGGTTCTCAATCTCGGGAGCAACCTCAGCAATCATAGGTGCAGCTTCTTCTGGGATAATATTTTCTACTCTCGGCACTACTTCCTCTATTTCTGGAGCAATCACCATTGGTGTTTCAACCGCCTCAACAATATCAGCAGAAACCATCTCACGGCCTTGAAGTGCAGAGATGATTTTATCATTATCAACAGCGTCTGGATTGCTCGAATCATCATTATTGGTCTCGTTTCCCAACTTCGGCATTTGGTACCTAATAAGAATATTACACGGGATTAGAGCGATCCAAGCATGGAAACTCAATACAATCATAACTTCCAGCATATAAGTAAACTAACATTATCTAAGTTCTTCACTATGCGTCCAAGACACGAGCAAATAGCATAAAAGTCATAATACACGTTTTTCAATAAATTCGTCATAAAACTTTTATACTACTATATATAAGACTACGAATTGGGAGCAATTGGTGAGGAATCTAAGGTTTAGGCATATACCATTCTTTTCTTATCGATTTCATATACAACATATCAAAATTTCATAGAAATTGGATGAACGATCAGGGATTTGTGCCCAAAACATTGGACCTCATACCAACTGGAAATTTTCAGGAGATCTCCTGGAAGTTTACAGTTTCATCGATTTCGACCCCTAAAAGGGCTCAAAACTTAAAAAGCTTCTATACTAAAGCTTGGAAATTTCCTGGCCATAAGGACACATGGGTAGATCGCGAAAATATGATGTCGGATGAAGATTCTACATCATTTTTACTTAAAAAGTTGAGGTGTGGATTTTTTTGATGACGTGTTTCGGAAAAATTTCTCATATATTCTCATTCATTCAAAAATCAGCAATCCAGCACTTCTATAAAGATAATACAAAATGGATACTTACTTGAGGAGTCTCCAACTCGTTCGAAGGGTTAACAAGGTCGACATCAACATTGGGAGCACCATTATTTTCATTCAGTCGCGATTCTTGAGGATTCTCCTTCTCCTTACTATTCGAAGACGAATGGATAGCATGACCATGTTGGCTTTCAACAACATTATCTTCCTGGATCCATCAAAAATAATCATCATTATCTCATTCAAGGAAATGCTGAAATCACTTACATGAAAGGATACTCACATCAACCTCTCCGTCGGTGCTGGATCCCTGAATTGCTCGTATAGAGGAAAGATGAAGACCGTCAATAACCAATGGAGCAAAAATCTGAAAAAGAATTACCAATACTCTTCTAAGATCCTAATTATACGGACAAGAAAGTTGTAATGATAAGAGAAGTGCTAACAACTCACCAAAGAAGCAGCAGGGGACTGCACATTATTCGGTATCATTCTATGAGATGTTTTGCTTCTTCATTCTCCACCCGAGCGACTTTCTTGAAGGTCTAAGAAGTTTACATAGATTCGAGGCCTCACAACACGACCATCCTACACAAAATCAATGAATTATTAAAACACGTCTATCTTACTGTGGATACCGTCGAAATCGGTTAGGATCTCTAAATATCCAAAATGGGAATCACGTGGAAATTATTATTATAAGAGACGCCACCCAACTTAGGGAGTTGGGACCCAAAACAGGCACTGGTCCAAAACAGAGAAATAGTCCGGGAATCAAGATACGGGCTAGGAAGGTGTGAGGCACCTAACCCTTCCAATCCGAAGATCGGCCTCTACTTTATAATTGTGATACTAGGGTTTTGATTGCAGTATATAAAATAAACAAGTGCATAAATATCAATTTTGTACAATTATCACCTGCAAAATATCAAAATATTAGATACCTCGATTGAATTATTATTATTGAAAAAAAAAAAACTCAAAGGAAGCAAATAGTATTATAATTATTATTATTATTAATGAAGATGGAGATTATTATTATGACTTAAAATATTATGGACCATGAATATAAGCATCAACGCGTACTATTGGCTCATAAATGGTTATTGCACGACACAACAAACCCAGAATTAGTGGTCTTACGGATTTGCTGCTGACACCTAGCTAAAACAATTTTGGTACGCGCTAACCCAAAGAAAGACATGCAACCAACTAATATGGATCAAGTTCATACGACAGATGAATACATTTAATGCATGCTTTATATACCCACTTTCAATTAATTAAACAAGACTATACTAAATGTTCGTAGCTTGAAACAGAGAAAATAAGTGATTAGTCGATAACGTACTCAACAGATCACTGGTCACCTATTGATATCAAACACTTATGCATGTATTCACTTATGTCGATCAAGCAATGGGTCAAATTAAAGAATTATTAATCAATTAAATAATGACCATTACATAGTACTCCAAACAATCAATTTTCATTAGCTGTATTGACTCAGAATATTATGCGTGGAGATAATTAAACGATATAAAACAATTAAAGACTTAAAATTGGGGAGATGCTACCAGTTTTCGCCAATTGATTATAAATATTACTTAGATTATTTGAGAAAGACCAACAATGCTGCCGCGTATCGTATCCGAGCACTAATAAATTATCGACTTCTCCATTATAATTTTCCTCCTAGATTTCTACCAAAAAATCTCTCCCCTTTTTATTATTATTCCTTCCCCCCAATAACACCAAAACTAGCTCCCTATTTATATTGTTTCTCTACTAACCATAACCATAGGATTAATTAACTTTGATCGGACCGCTCACATTAAAACCTTAAATATCATTTCCCATTTTAAAAATATTATTTCTCATATATCCAATATTATTCCTACAATTAAAAAGAATTTATTTAATCCTAGAATTTTAGTTAAAAGGAAAGACTTGGGTGCAAAGCTAGAAATTGGTGTCGAAATCTTACACACATTGCTGCTGGGTACGGACGGCTAACTTTGGCATATAGGAATTGGATGGACTTTCGGGTACCAGTGAGGTGCAGGGCCGTGTGAAATGAATTCCCCACTTTCGACTAAAAAAAATGCAGACATTAACCAATTGGGTCGTCACTTAAATTTGGGTAGCCGTAGACTTGGACTAGTAGATTATAAGTCTAGCTTACATTTTGGAACGTAATTACGTGTGCATTACTTATCATGGTTTATTTAATTACCGGGTGGCAGTTACTACCCTAGTTTGCACTCATATTAGACTTCAACACCTAGACCACTTCCGATACGATTTTGCGGCGAGCTTATGCAAAATTGGGGTGTCTACAGTTGCCCCTCTTTGGCAGAGGTTACATGTAATTGAATGCCAAAGATATACACACCAATTTTGCACGAGTTTAAACACTTTGTTGGATTCCTCACTTATAAATTATCCAGAATGACACTAGAAAGTTTACCCGGATTATTTCTAAGTTTTTTAATTTTGCACACATACACATCCTCGTGATATAGAGATCACGACGAAGCGGTACTTGTGCCATACCAGCTATTGCGAAAACAGGCGGCTCTTTATTTATTTGCAATGATTCTTCTAACAAAATGCTACGTCATCTTGATTGCAATGTCTGAATAGAATCTCCTCAATTTGTAATCATTTCTGGTCCTTGCTACGATCCATTAGAAGCTTGGGATATACGAATTGCCCCATGCATTCTTGATTACCACAATCCTTATGAAGAAAGCACACTTTCACTTCCTCTTTGAGCTTTGCGACCAAAATCTGGGAGGCCCTGTAATTGATGTCCTTGCAAAAGAGCTATTAGTAGTACATGTTCCTAATAAATACTAATACTAATACTAATTTTTAATTATTTTTTTTTATTATTAAGAAAACAAATCCTAGAAAATAATTTTTAAAAACAAAGGGTGAAAAACAAAATACTCAATATATACAAAGGTTTAGGAATCCCGACCTGCCACATGTCTGATAGATGCCACCAAAAAATATTACCGTCCTCATCCAAATTTTCAAATCAGTCAATCCTCCCAGCTACATCCCAGTTATAATTAACTTCATCAATTGGCTTCAAACTGTAAAACGATTCAGGATTTTGCTGCTTTCCAGGGATGACGTTCGATGCTTCAAATCTTCAATTTCTCCTTGCGACTCTTCTTTTCCTCCATCTCTTTTATGATGAAGTGCTACTCAATTTTCCGAAGTGGTTGTTTAATAACCATTTCTTCCTTTTTTTTTTTTTTTTTTTTTTTTTTCTCATTCATTTTTTTTTTCATTCTCTTTTTTTTTTCTTCTTCTTTGTTAATAAATTTATATTACAAAGTTAAAAATTACATACTAGGCAAGCGAGCGACAAGCTGTGCCGCTAGCCCTTTTTGAATAGCAAAACCTATCCTATTAAAAATAAAATCTCGTGAGCCAGGGGTCATTACATTGCTGCGCATGACTTTCTGGACCCTCTTGAGTAGTCCAACTGCTTCTGGAGCCAAATAACCAAAAGTATCAAAAGCAAAGGGGACGAAAGCATGCCCATTGTCAACACATGCTTTCTCATGCTTCGATATCTTACCTGAGGCAGCCTTTAGCGCTGCTCGCCCGACTGTAAAGGTGCCATGTCCAATTCCTACCAAAGGAGATACCCCGGTGAGGTCAACACATGTGTGTTTCCCATTAGCCCATCCAAAAATAAGAACATCAGCTGGTCTTAGTGTCGATCTCCTTCAAGTGGGTCATCAGGAAATGCACAGGTGCTTCTTTCTTTGCCGAAATGCCAGACCTCCACAAGACATCATACAAAATATCCCTCACATGATCATGTCTATATTTATAACCAGGGTCTACTTTACAATGAACCGCATGTTCACCATATGAATCCAAGCAACTCGTGATGCAAGCAGGGCAGCGAGAGTCGAGGGATAAAGCGGGATCATTAACTTGTATTTGAGGATAGACCGGTACTCCAAAGGAGACATCTTCTGCCTGACCCCTCAATCGGAATAGCCGAGGAAGAAAATCTTGGGCATGTGCTGCTTGCAAACAACCAAAAACCGTTTTCTGTCTCTCCGTTAGCATGTAAACTCTATCAATGTCCTTAACCACTTTACCAAAAAGAGCACTCGCCAGGATGCTTTGTGCTTTAGGGGGGGCGTTGTCTTTATTGGTGAAGTTGTTAAGATCAAAATCAGGAAGAGTCAATTGTAACGTTTCCAAAGCCTTATTAAAATTATCATCCATACCGTCCACACCACTACTCCTCAATATGTGATCCTGTAATCCCCAAGATTGCACACGTGAAGCCACAAAAACATACTCAGACGCCTCCCTAGCAGTGTAAAGTCCAAGACCTCCATTCTTCTTTTCATTTCTTTTTTCATTTTCATTTTCATTTTTTTTTTCATTTTTTTTTTTCATTTTTTTTTTTCATTCATTTTTTTTTAATCTATCCGTTTGGAAGTCTGTTGCCCATATAACTTTAGGAGATGACTTACAGGACTAATGATGACATACAAATTGACTAACATATCTCTCTTTAAATTATTTACTTGAAAAAGATTGAAGAAG
The DNA here is from genome assembly GCA_023529315.1 of Papaver bracteatum. NCBI lineage: Eukaryota > Viridiplantae > Streptophyta > Magnoliopsida > Ranunculales > Papaveraceae > Papaver > Papaver bracteatum. The sequence continues at coordinate 43,296 of JAJJWX010001128.1, forward strand.
ACTGCTCTAATGACATGGGCCCAGTATGATGATGGCGGTGCCCCTAAATTTTTTTTTTTTTTTTTTTTTTTGGAAGGGCCTAATATAATGATGACTGCCCTTTTTTTGACACTATAGAACTGAAAATAATAATTCGTGATTTTTTTTTTCTGACTGACTGACTGACGGGAGGGGCCAAATATGGTGATGACTCTGCCCTTTTTTTTTCTCGAACCGACTGACTAAAGGGGCCAAACATGATGACGACTTTGCCCCTAGACTATGACACTATGAGAGAGATATTGGACTTCTAAAAAAATCTCCTTAAATTTTATGAACGTTCGCCGCCCTTATATAGATTTGAGCACTTACCTAGGTATGGTATTTCTTGGGTCGAGTAACACTTACTGGGCCTGGATCATGTTGGCTGCCCCGATCAATTTGTTGAACAATTCTTCTATTTTGTATGATTCTTGGATCTTCTCGCAATTCCGCTTGCTTCATCTTCTTGAACTTTATCTCTGAAAAATCATTCATTACCTTCTGATTAATTGCATTCTTGAACCTTGTGCTGGGAAAATCATCCATTGTCTTCTAATTAGTTGTTTTCTTGAACCTCATGCTGGGAAAATCATTTGTTGCCTTTTGATTATTATCTTTCTTGAACTTTGTGCTGGGAAAATTATTCATTACCTTATGGTTAATTGTTTCTTCGAACCTTATGCTCCAATTATTATTCATTGTCTTCTGATTATTTTCTTTCTTAAACTTTATGTTGGGAAAATCATTCACTTCCATTTGATTAATTGCTTTCTTAAACTTTATGCAGGGAAAATCATTCTTTGCCTTTTGATCAGCTGCTCCATCATTCTTCAAGATTAATAACACGTCCTTGTATGATACCATTTCCTCAAGTAGTGGATTTGTCGTCTTGCCTTTATTTGGTGGAAAAACCTCATCTTCATGTGTTTTGGATATTTCTTCCTTCTTGACATGGGTCTTCAACATCTATTCTGCCCTTAACTGTAATGGTTTCTCTTCAACTAAATTCACTGTATTCTGTTTTGGCACATTCTTGCATTGTATCCACATTTTGGTCACATTCATCTTCTTTCTCTGAGGTGCCCTTAAATGTTGATTTTCCTTGTTTCGATTGACAAACTTTACTTCTTTATCCAGTTCAGGTTTTTCTTTTTGGTGGTTCCACAGTCCCCACGGGTTGCTAGTATTCTCACCACCTTTGTTAATGCCGAGTATATTGTTCTTCAAAATATTTTTCCTACAAACAAAATCTTTTTGGTTTTTTAGTTTTTTAATTTTTTTTGGATTTTTTGGATTTTTTTGAAAATTGGAAATAAAAGACGACTTGTTTAAAAATTCAGGTGGTGTACCCTTAATCGGTTGGATTAACTCAACAGAATGATTTAGAGACTTACCTGAATCATCTTCTATTGTTCTTACCACTTTTTTTCATCCTCTTTTTCCTATAGGCTTCAGCCTGAGTGATGGTTGTGTGGGAGGCATAATTAAATTTTTATCCTTGAGATGAGGTGGCTTGTAAATTATTCTTCTTCTTGTTACATTTTGAACTTTGTCACCACCCTTAGTTCTAAACGAATCCACCTACCTAGACGAAGATTTATTCGTTGGATGTAACGGACCTGGAAAGATATCTGAGAGGTAGACTGGACTCGCCGGTAGTTGAACGGGATAAGACAAGATCTCTGAAATATGAACAGGCATAATGGGTGCCTCCCGCTTTGGTAAAAGGTCAGAGATTAGGACAGGCTCAGCTGGGAACCGGTTGGAATTTGGCACGTTCCTCGGTTGCTCAACTCCATAATAATCTGCCATTAATTCAGACAAAATAACATGACGATTAGTTGTTGAATTAAATGAGTTCACAGTTTGTACCTGATCCGTGAAGAGTTCACTGATGTGGACGGGCCGATTCATCGTAGTTTCTTGCTTATAGATTGAGTCGGTTAAATTGGTTTCATTTTCCGCCAAGACAAAATTGACCATGGGTTCCCTTTGATGATATTGCAATGGGTTTGTATTCAGCTGCTTTCTCTCCCCATAATTCCTTTGTGGATGTTCATATCTGCCCTAATTCCAGTTCTGGATCTGCCCCTGATATGGTCCTGTAGGTGATGCAACTGACACAATATTCACTTGATTTTCATCTGTAAATGTGGCCCTTCCGCAATTATTCCCATTAGACTCCTCTGGGTTGGTCAACCTTGTCATTCTTCCCGTGTCCAATGCATTTTCAATCTGTGAACCCACCTTCCATAAAGAGAGTAATGTTGGATGGTAAGACAATATCAGTAGATTCCAATATTCATAGTTCAAGCAGTTCATTAAAATATCAACCATATCTTCTTCAGTTAATTTTTCATCGAGCTCTAATGCCTTGGTCCTCTAACGTGGAAAGAATTCTGTAAATGCCTCATTGGGTTCTTTTTTGACCGCCTCCAAGTACTTCCGAGTAAACTGAATTTCAGGGACCAACATAAACCGTGTCACAAACATATTGACCTTATCCTTCCAAGACGAAACTAGACTTGGATTTGTCTTCATCAGCCACTTTAAAGTTGTACCGGTCAAACTTCTCTGAAACAATTGTATTAACAACCCATCACTAATACCCAGTGGTTTTAAGTACCCAACATACATACGAATATGGGTTTTCGGACACCCAGTTCCATAATATTTATCCATATCTGGAAATGTGAATCCATAAGGAAAACGGATATCGGGATAAGGATATAGCCCATGTGTATCTACTGTATCCTCACCCATTTTCTGCAAGGTCCTTTCAATCTTTTTGAGCCTCTGGGACAACTTTTTTTCGCGTGCCCTTGTCTCTCCCATTTCATCAAAAATGTCATCTTTAACATCTTCAAAAATGTCCTCTTCAAAATTATTCCTTTTAACCTCTTCATAATTATGATTTTTTTTTTCATTTCCCATATCAGCCCCGACATGTTTTCCTGTAGACTTAGCAATGGCCTCGAGAGTAAACTTCTTGGTCTCGGCTTCCAATTTTGTGAACTTGGTATCCAACATCTTTTGGAATTGTTCGCGCAACCATGACAATGCCCCAATGCCGATATTCATTTCAGATTGTATAGTCATTTTCCTGTTTCAAAGGAAACAAAAAAAGATATATGGTAACACAAGGGTGCTTAAGTCTCGGATTTTGTGCAACAATGAATGCAGTTTATAATTAATGCACGTGCATGCATGTTTCACTAACTCTTAGGTAGGCTTGGGTTACCTTAGCAGAATATACCTCAGACGTAGTCGAAACTAGTCTTCTTTGGTACTGTGCTAAGGCTTGTGGTGGTTCGGCTGATAACGCCCAATGGGTTCAGCTTACTAGCCACGGATTTTCCTAAAATCGGACTCGGACGATGCAAAATGAAAATGCAAGATGCAGATGGGTGCGTGCAGTGTGTGTGTGCAAACACCGAGTAGTGTAAAATCAAAACCCTAAATTCCCAATTACGTTTCAAGTTAGATTCTCAAATCCCCAGCAGAGTCGCCACTGTAGATACCGTCGAAATCGGTTAGGATCTCTAAATATCCAAAATGGGAATCACGTGGAAATTATTATTATAAGAGCCGCAACCCAACTTAGGGAGTTGGGACCCAAAATAGGCACTGGTCCAAAACAGAGAAATAGTCCGGGAATCAAGATACGGGCTAGGAAGGTGTAAGGCACTTAACCCGTCCAATCCGAAGATCGGCCTCTACTTTATAATTGGGATACTAGGGTTTTGATTGCAGTATATAAAATAAACAAGTGCATAAATATCAATTTTGTATAATTATCACCTGCAAAATATCAAAATATTAGATACCTCGATTGAATTATTATTATTGGAAAAAGAACAAAAACTCAAAGGAAGCAAATCGTATTATAATTATTATTATTAATTAAGATGGAGATTATTATTATGACTTAAAATATTATGGACCATGAATATAAGCATCAATGCGTACTATTGGCTCATAAATGGTTATTGCATGAAACAACAATCCCAGAATTAGTGGTCTTACGGATTTGCTGCTGACACCTGGTTAATGCAATTTTGGTACGCACTAACCCAAAGAAAGACATGCAACCAACTAATATGGATCAAGTTCATGCGACAGATGAATACATCTAATGCATGCTTTATATACCCATTTTTAATTAATTAAACAAGATTATACTAAATGTTCGTAGCTTGAAACAGAGAAAATAAGTGATTAGTCGATAACGTAATCTTGAAAACAGTTTCATTACCTAATTATTTATCTCTCTCACCTCTCAAAAACTAGAAAAAAACCCATCAACTTCTTTTTCTTCCTTTGCTCAGATTTAGTCCTTTAGGGGCTAGATCTGAGCAAAGCTTTCTTGTTTTTAGTTATTTTTGTTGTTTTCAATAATTTCTTCGCTATTAGAGCGATTTTTATCTTCGCCGTTTGGGCGATTTTATCTACACTTTTATAGTGTTTCTTTCTAACGATTTGTTCGTGTTTGGTTTTTTTGATAAAAGTACATCGGCGATTCAGCAAGGACGAATATCAATTTCTTCTTCATCAGAAAAATAGATCTTGAGTTCGGGTTAGTTGCACATGAAGAATTTTTGGGCATATCACTCCTCTGTCATAGGAGCATCTCTTTTCTAAGAAGAAAAAATCTATCAAAATGGTCGAATTATGATTTCGTATACCATTCCTTCTCCAATCTCATAGTACAAGATTTGGGTGCTATCGTGGTAGATCGCTCTTTCTCTTCGCGATTTATTTACGTTTTGTATATTTCTTTGTATTTTTTTCATGTTATGATGTATTTGTTTCTCTTTAAAATCATCATGTAAACGTTTCTTATGGAATGAAATACTTGTGGTTTGATGATAAAAAAAAAAGATAACGTACTCAACAGATCACTGGTCACCTATTGATATCAAACACTTATGCATGTATTCACTTATGTCGATCAAGCAAAGGGTCAAATTAAAGAATTATTAATCAATTAAATAATGACCATTACATAGTACTCCAAACAATCAATTTTCATTAGCTGTATTGACTCAGAATATTATGCGTGGAGATAATTAAACGATATAAAACAATTAAAGACTTAAAATTGGGGAGATGCTACCTGTTTTCTCCAATTGATTATAAATATTACTTAGATTATTTGAGAAAGACCAACAATGCTGCCGCGTATCGTATCCGAGCACCAATGAATTGTCGACTTCTCCACTATAATTTTCCTCCTAGATTTCTACCAAAAAATCTCTCCCCTTTTTATTATTATTATTCCTTCCCCCCAATAACACCAAAACTAGCTCCCTATTTATATTGTTTCTCTACTAACCATAACCATAGGATTAATTAACTTTGATCGGACCGCTCACATTAAAACCCTAAATATCATTTCCCATTTTAAAAATATTATTTCTCATATATCCAATATTATTCCCATAATTAAAAAGAATTTATTTAATCCTAGAATTTTAGTTAAAAGGAAAGACTTGGGTGCAAAGCTAGAAATTGGTGTCGACATCTTACACACATTGCTGCTAGGTACGAACGGCTAACTTTGGCATATAGGAATTGGATGGACTTTCGGGCACCAGTGAGGTGCAGGGCCGTGTGAAATGAATTCCCCACTTGCGACTAAAAAAAAATGCAGACTGTTTGTACCCTATTTTAAATAGGTACATGCGTATTGCACAAGCTGTTTAAATTAACGGCTGACCGTGGGTTATCAAGGTAATCCACGGGGCTCAATAGAGCTAGACCGGGCACGCCCGGAGGTTTATTAAAACCTGACCGTGGGTTATCAAGGTAATCCACGGGGCTCAATAGAGCTAGACCGGGCACGCCCGGAGGTTTATTAAAACCTGACCGTGGGTTATCAAGGTAATCCACGGTGCTCAATAGAGCTAGACCGGGCACGCCCGGAGGTTTATTAAAACCTGACCGTGGGTTATCAAGGTAATCCACGGGGCTCAATAGAGCTAGACCGGGCACGCCCGGAGGTTTATTAAAACCTGACCGTGGGTTATCAAGGTAATCCACGGGGCTCAATAGAGCTAGACCGGGCACGCCCGGAGGTTTATTAAAACCTGACCGTGGGTTATCAAGGTAATCCACGGGGCTCAATAGAGCTAGACCGGGCACGCCCGGAGGTTTATTAAAACCTGACCGTGGGTTATCAAGGTAATCCACGGGGCTCAATAGATCTAGACCGAGCACGCCCGGAGGTTTATTAAAACCTGATCGTTGGTTATCAAGGTAATCCACGGGGCTCAATAGAGCTAGACCGGGCACGCCCGGAGGTTTATTAAAACCCGACCGTGGGTTATCAAGGTAATCCACGGGGCTCAATATAGCTAAAATCCCAGATGATTAAGGTTACCTTTAAGATAGACATAAATCTTGGAAGATAAACATGTATCTTCCAAGATAGATGCAAATCTTGGATAAGGATGATATGGATCACTCGGGATATATTCAAATCTTGAGGGATAAACCAGGATCTTCCAAGATAAGCCCAAATCATGAGAAGATGTACAAAGATCTCTCAGGATAAACACAGATATTAGTAGATAGATATAAATCTATGTGGATATCTTGGATAACCACAAATCCAGGATTATTGTGTAATAGGATTAGGGTTTATGCCTATAAATAGAGGCTAAAATCCAGCTAAAAAGGTACACAATTCTATTCCCTGAATCATATCAACTTGCATTGAATACCTCTGACTTTAGCATCGGAGTGTCCTTGCAGGTACCCCCTTTACTTCATCATTTATCCTTGGAGGAATCAATCAAGCGGCGACGATTCGATCTTCTAGCACTCAATTCGAGGAGTGTTGGGGTATTTATTTTTCGCTCCAACATCTTTTGGCGCCGACTAAGGGGACGTGAAAAATTGCAGAAAGTTTCACCACCTTTTCAGAAAAGTTACAGGAGGTGTTTAACATTGTCTGTGTGTCACAGAAAGGTACCACAACTATTACAAAAAGTTGCGGTAGATCCTTAACATTAATAGAGTTGCTGAAGAACCAAAAGTATCGTGAAAGTTGCTGCCAAAGTTGTTAAAAGGAAAAAACAAATATACACTGAAAGAAGTTGAATGGAGGCTTCGGGAGTAAATCGGTCAAGGATGGACACAGTGGCACCCATCAGGAATCCAAGAAATCAACAAACAAACACTCGTGGGTTGAGAAGTGCCATTGTTCGAGGAGATTACGACGCAAGAGATGGAAGGACAGCGTCGGAATCATCGTCAACCGCGACAGCTTCCCGTTCCCGATCAGAGGCAACAATCCCCAGGGTGAACTATGTTCTGGTGAACAAATTACCTCCTCCGATCGCTAGCAGAATATTCCAGGGAGGATCCTCAAGTTACCACCCGAATAATCAGGCTCTCCGTGAATAGGACGCTGCTGGTAGTGGTGTACGTGCTCGAATAAGAAACCCACCTGCTATTCAGGCTAATGCTGCAACCAACATGCAAACTGAAGCCCCACATGATGCTCGAACTAATGTTCCACTTGCGGCGCAAGTCTGTAACCCACGGGTTACACAGATTAATAACCCTCAAGTAACACCAATTGATTTAACGGCAAGAGAACGCGTAGAAGAGCTGGAAAGGGAGAACAAGCTCCTCAGAATTGCGCTGGAAAAGAGACATGATCTTGAGGAGGCTGCTATACCTCGCTCTGACAATGGAGGAACAAGTCGACACCATGAGCATGATACTACCCGAAGAGGAGACGAAGGTTATGAAGATCGTTGGCAGGGCCGTGATAACGAGAGAAGAAATGAAGATGAAATAATCCAGTACCAAATCCATGGTCACCGTGATAATAGTATCTATGATCATCGAAGTCATAATACTCATGCCTATACTACCGATAGGGATAGGCAGGCAGGGACTAGACGACGAAGGCATGAGCCGAGAGACGATTGGACCAATGGTGATCGTTTAAAGAAATCCAGGCGTGACAAAGATCATTCCAAAAGGAGGACGGATCCTGTCCGAAATGAGAGGATTCGCAGGGAGACGGAGGACGACTTAGAAAATGACGAGTTGGTTAGCAAGAGAAAGCTTAGTGCCATGATCGATGAATTGTTAACGCAAAAGCAATCCAAAGATGAGGAGCAGCATATTTTGTCCATGAAGAAGTCGATGGATTCACCTTTCGTTGAGAAAATAAGGCGTTACCGACCGCCTACAAATTTCAATCAACCTCAGTTCAAGGAGTTCTTTGACGGCAGCAATGGAAGTCCAGTAGAGCACATACATCGTTTCCAGGCCTCGATGACCTTGTGGGGGTATAGCGATGAGTTACTTTGTAGAACGTTTCCTATAATTTTGACGGGTAAGGCTCTGACTTGGTTCTCACTTTTAGAGCCTAATTCGATTAAGAATTTTGGGATGTTATCGGATGCGTTTTTTGAACAATACAAGATTAACCTTGGAAGCAAGAAAGGAAGTGGTTATCTATTCCTTTTACATAGAGAACCTGGGGAAAGTCTCTCCGATTTTAATAAAAGATTTCGTCAAGAAGTCAGCGAGGTTGGAAAAGTTGATGAAAATTTTGTGATAGAAGCATACAAGAATGCACTGGATCATGACGAATTTGGAATCTACAACTCCTTAACAGTCCAACCAGTTGGGAGTCTCAGAGAACTCTATGACAGAGCCGATAGATATGCAAAGGCGGAGAAATAAAAGAAGGCAAAGTTGTCACGGTCATCAAAAGGATCCACAGCTGAAGAGCATGTGAAGAAAAAACACCAGGTTGATGGCAACTCCAGAGGAAAAGACCGTGAATTTCAAGCTAAGAAAATAAAGAACGAGCAAGAGCTATATAATCCTAAGGAAAAGTTTGACGTAAAGCTTCCTGACCTCACTATGGGACTTGGGGAGTTGCTTAAGAAGATAAGAGTTTCGCTTCCAAATCCAAAGCCGTTTTCAGCTTCAACGAGAGATAAAAGAGACAAGAACAAATACTGTTCCTATCATCAGGATCATGGGCATGATACGAATTCGTGTCGAACGCTCGCAATAGAAGTCCAAAAGATGATTGGAGAGGGGAAGTTGCAACAATTTGTTAGGAAGAATCAATCACATGTTAACATAATGGCCAACACGATCGGGTTGCGAGAAATCAGGGTTAGTCATGCAAGAGTTAACACGGCATCAATAAAATCTCAGGAAAACGCTGCACGATTAAAGTTGCGTCATATCAATGACTGGAGAATACTGAATAATGTCGACTACTCTAGTCACATTGGTACGGAGACTTTGGAAGAGGGGAAGACTGAGATATATTTCTCAAATGCAGACCTTGCTGGAGTATATCAACCCCATAATGATGCAATCGTAATTCTAGCCCTTATAGGAATGTACAAGGTGCGTCGGGTATTGATCGATAACGGAAGCTCAATCAGCGTCATATTCTCGGGAGCTTACTCTTTTATGAATCTAAGTGAGATCCAGGTTGAAGAAGACGACAGCCCTATCATTGGCTTCAGTGGAGAGACGGTGACCGCGATGGGGAAGGTCAAGCTTCCTACGATAGTGGGAGGAAAGACAATCATGCAATATTATTCGCTACTAGATTGCCGAGCACCATACAATGCTATACTGGGACGCGACTAGATTACCGAAATGGATGCAGTACCATCAACCATTCACCAATGCTTGAATTTTATAGTTCCAGCAGGGGTAATGAAGGTGAGAAGTGACCAAGTGGCATCTTATAAGTGCCATGAGAGCGCAATGGAAGAGTATCGAAAATCCGAACTAAAGGGTTCAGAAATACTTCAAGCTGAGAAAAGATTATAGCAATTACAGTGCTTCCCGATCTCGTATCATGGAAGAGGAAAGGAAGGACCACCTACTATTGAAAAATTGGTAGAAGTGCAGGTTGGGGATCATAAGGAGCATACGACATTTGTCGGCGCCCAACTACCGTTAGGTGAGAGCGAAAGTTTGATTTCCCTTTTAAAAGAAAATAAGGACGTGTTTGCATGGAGCCTCGATGACATGCCAGGAATTGACCCTGCCATCGCTTGTCATCAATTGAATATCATTGAAGGTTCGAAACCGGTGAGGCAAAAACCACGAAAGATGTCACCTGAGAAGAAGGCTAAAGTAGCAGAAGAGATTGAGAAAATGTTGAAGGCAGGGATTATCAAACCCGTCAAATACCCTAAATGGTTATCAAATGTTGTTGCTGTTCCAAAGAAGAATGGGAAGATCCGGGTATGTATCGATTTTACGAACCTAAACAAAGCATGCCCGAGCGACCCATATCCAATCCCGAGAATCGTTGAGTTGGTAGATGCTACAGCAGGTTTTGATAGACTGTCATTCATGGATGGATTCTCTGGTTACAACCAGATACCATTGCATATAGACGATCAGGAGTATACAGCATTCATAACGGACAGAGGGATATTCTGTTACCGCGTTATGCCTTTTGGCCTAAAAAACGCAGGGGCAACTTACCAGCGACTCGTCGATGAAATGTTCAAAGATATGGTTGGGAAGACCATGGAAGTGTATATCGATGACATGGTGGTAAAATCTAAGGAAAAGGAGTCTCATCTTTCGGACTTGGAAAAGGCTTTTCAACGGCTACGACAGTATGGGATGAAGTTAAACCCCGCAAAATTTTCTTTTGGTCTCACGTCCGGGAAATTCCTTGGATATATGATGACCCAGAGAGGAATTGAAGCTAACCCAGATCAAATTAGGGCAGTTTTGGAGATGCCATCCCCGAAAAATAAGAAAGAAGTATAGCGGCTTACTGGAAGACTGGCAGCATTGAACAGGTTCATATCACGGTTTTCCGATAGGTGTAAATCCTTTTTCTTGGTTCTGAAGAAGGCTGATAAGTTTGGGTGGAACCAGGAGTGTGAATTCGCATTTGGAGAGATTAAAAAATATTTGGTCTCGCCACCAGTTCTGACAAGTCCAAAGACTGGTCAGGTTGTTCACATTTACTTGGCAGCAAGTAACTATGCCGTTAGCGCCGTTTTGTTCGTTAAAGAGACCGAAGATAAACCCGTATATTTTGTTAGCAAAGCACTGTCGGATGCGGAGACTAGGTACTCAAAATTAGAGAAGATGGCTTTAGCTCTTATGCATGCAGAAAGGCATTTGAAACCATACTTCGAAGGACGACGGATCGTGGTTTACTTTGAATACCCGTTAAATAAAGTTCTGGGGAGAACTGACGATTCAAGCAGATTGGATACCTGGGCTACTTATTTAGGAGCTTATTCCATCGATTACGAGCCGAGAACAACATAGAAGGGGCATGCGATAGCATCATTGATGGCTGACTTTCCGGTGGATGATATTCCTATTTCATAACGCGTGCTTGAAGAGGAAGTGTTGGAGGAAAATTTGGGTCCGTTACCTTTTCCACTTCCGTGGGAACGTTTGTGCTTTAGTAAGAGTCCTGTGAAAGAGACTAATATGCATATAAATTGTGGTGATGCAAGTGAGGTTTCTAACAGCAGTAGCGGGACTTGGAAAATTTATACGGACGGATCATCTAACACCGACGGATCAGGCGTTGGGTGTGTATTGATTTCCCCAGAAGGGATGCAAGTTGAGAAGGTTGTTCGATTGGGTTTTACAGCTTCCAATAATCAAGCAGAGTATGAAGCCGTAATCTCAGGATTGAAGACCGCATTACACTTGGGGGCGCGGAGAGTTGTATTAACTACAGATTCGAAGTTGGTAGCCAACCAATACACCGGCGCATACCAGGCCATGAATGAAAGGTTAGTGTCTTATTTGCAATATATTCATGAATTGGCAAAAGAATTTGAGGTATTTGATATTGAACAAAGGCCGAGGATAGAAAATAGGCATGCAGATGCTCTTGCCTACGTATCGGCTGCCGTGGTATCGGATACACCACGTTACATCGTAGTCGGTTACCAAGAGTTTCCGAGCATTCATAATACCTTTATGGCTGCACTTGAAGCCAATTCCAGTGAAAGCAACTCCACTCCACCCGAACCACAACCTGATCCGATGGACGTTGATATGGAAAGCTACGACCAACCCGAAGATTGGAGGCAACCATTTATTCGTTATCTACAGACGCAAGAGCTCCCTCATGAAAAGAGTCAAGCTGGAAAAATATTGAAGGCTGCTTGGAAATATGCTCTTATCGAAGGAGAACTTTACAAGAAGCCAATGTCAATGGAACCGTACTTAAGGTGTGTAACCCGAGAGGATGGGCAGCAATTATTGGCGGAGGCTCATGAGGGTTGTTGTGGAAACCATTCAGGAGGTAGAAGTCTTGTGCATCGTTTATTATCTCAAGGATATTTTTGGCCTTATATGCAAAACGATGCAAAGGAATATACTAAGAAGTGTGTCGCTTGTCAATTGCATGGTCCTTTAATAAAGAAGCTGGCGAATGAGCTTCACCCAGTTTTGAGTCCGTGGCCATTCAATAAGTGGGTTTTGGACATCGTAGGACCATTCCCCATGGCACCTGGGGGCGTCAAGTACTTATTGGTTGCGACTGATTATTTTACTAAATGGGTGGAAGCGGTGGCACTGGTAAGAATAGAGGCAGTTCATGTCCGCAAGTTTATTTGGGAAAACATTATTTGTAGGTTTGGAGTTCCAGCGATGATCATTTCTGACAACGGGAAGCAGTTTGATTGTGAAACGATAAAATCGTTATGTGAAGGATTGCACATCAAACACAATTTTTCAACACCATATTATGCGCAAAGCAATGGACAAGCCGAAGCGACTAATAAGGTTATCTTAGAGAACCTAAAAAATACCTTGGACAAGGCCAAAGGTAGGTGGACAGAGTTCTTACCAGGAGTCCTATGGGAATATAGGACTACTCCAAGACGTTCAACAGGATTCTCGCCGTTTACACTTGCATACGGCACGGAAGCGGTACTACCCACAGAACTATTAGTGCCAATCACCAAGACTTTAGCCGAACGGTCAGGTAGGAATACTGAGATTCTTTCGAAGGACATGGAATTGTTGGAAAAAGTCAGAGATGAAGCCTCTAGAAGATTGGAAATATACCAACAGTCGATGAAGCGACAGTACAACAAGAAGGTGCGCGAACGAAAATTTCTCCCAGGAGAACAAGTGCTGCGAAGGTCAAGGCCTAAATCCCTAGATGGAAACAGTGGGAAGCTTGGATAGAATTGGGAAGGACCCTTCTTGATTGATAGACCCGCTAGCGGCGGCGCGTATTAGTTAAGAAACATGGGGACTGGAAAGGAGGAACCCAAGCCATGGAATTCCTTCAACCTCAAAAAGGTTTTCCATTAGTTCAGTTTGTTTTTCTCTTAGTGTAGTTTTTTCTTTTTAAAGTAATAAAATTCTTTGTTTGAGCAGTTAAAGTATATACTGTATGAGAGACGTCAAAATAACGACTAGTATTCCCGAAGAGGCCAGTTGGATAAACAGTCGACATGTTCATGGATTTCCCAGATATATACGAAAAGGCTAAGATGGATTCTCAAAAGGAAGGAAAAACTTGACTAAAGAAACTGCCATTCCATCAGTAAAAGGTAAAATGGGAGAAGAGAAAAAATGACGACATGTCACTTAGTCCTTAGATAGAGCAACAACTATATTAAAAAAGAAAAAGAGGAACAAAAGGAACGACTCCTAGACTAGCTTAAGAGGAATTGCAAAATGGTTTTCCAAGATGCGAACGACTACTCTTCAGTGATTGGCGCCTCTTCTTTCAAGTCATAAGGTGCGTTCTTAGCTGAAGTGTTGGTTTTATCATCATTGAAAGAGACAGCAGCCCGATCTCCAGGTCCTGAAGCTGTAGCAGATGCACGGTCACGCCTTTTCTGCATAAAATCCAAGGCATTGATAGTTCCACGATGTTTAGCATGGAGATCCTTGAGTTGGTTTCTCAGCTGATCATTTTCTCGCTGGAATTCCTGCAATGAGAACTCGAGGTCTCTTACCCTCCGGTCTACGGAATCAAAGTGAAGATGCCCAGCTCGTCTGATAAGTGATAGACCCTGCAAATAGTCATAATAGATGTCATGGAAAGATCGAAGGGTGACGAAAGCAAGGTACTAAAAGATAAAGATTAACGCACATACAACATAGTGCAGTTGTGCAGCCCTATCAAGGACTTGAGAGACTCCCGTCATATTGTCATAGAAGTGGTGATCCATTGGAAGCATGCCAGTGTACATTACTCCGCGAGCGACAGAGGCGTCTAGGATAGCAGAGTCTCCAGTTGCAACCACGGAGCCGTTTGGTTTGTGCAATACTGGGAGAAATGGCTGAGGTAATAGTTTTGGAGGTGGTGACAAGGGAGTATATGCAGTTACTGCAGGGAAGTTGATGATTGGAGCTGGGTAAATGTTAACTTCATCATCACTAATAGTGATTGCCTGAGGTATTTATTTCCTTGTCTCCATTCTTTCTCCAATGTCAAATATGCCATCTTCTTCCATCTTAATGGATTCTAGGAATTTATGAGGAAAATCTCGTTTGGCCGACGGCCGGACGTTAGTGTAGTGTTTGCACTCCCCTTCTCGGCTTCTCGAAGTGTTACGAAGAGGTCCAGTAGATTTCTCCCCATTGCTTCGTTTGATAAGATTGTTGGGAGAAGACATACTGCAAGATTTAGAGTAAAAGGTTAATGAACATATTCTCGATGCATAACGAGTAAAGTAACTATTTGCCAGAGGAAGAGTGTTGGTTCATACATTAGCCTGTACAGGTACTCAGAAAGAAATCACGCTGCACATGAGACATGAAACCAAGAGTTAATCAGTCAGAACTATTATTACATACAAAGAATTGGTGATAAGCAAAGCTGCACTTACTGTAAGGAGCTTGCAAGGTTGGAATAACTATTGTAGGTGTGTTGTGGTCACAGGTTCTCTTCCATATTTGTACTGAGGGAAGACAGAATCCGTAAGAAACCTAGTTGAAGAGTTTATATCGAATGGAATTTCAATAGAAAATAAACTCCGTACTAGCCATAGATTTCGGACGGATGAGCATGGTGAAGTCGATTCGAAGAGTTCTTGAAAAAAATCAAATTCTTAGAAAGTCCGAATGACAATAAAAATCGTACGTGGAAAATCTCTTCCAAATGGCGGTGCCAGCCAAGAACTAGCTGTGGAACGACCTGTTGTCTTTAAAGAAACCCATATCAAATTTATTGTTCCACAGATATGGGCCTCCTAAAATGGGTAGCTTATGAGAGTTCATCGTATGGTTATGGAAAACCAATAGGACTTCTCAAATTCGTAGAGTGGCACAGCTGGTGCGGACATGGGCCTGACGGGACGCCACAAGTGTGTTTTACTTAAGGAATTTTTGGTTAATACAAGCATGTTTTTGCAGGTGACGTGCTAAGAGCGCGTTGTGGAGCATGCGTGCCGTGTATCCACCGCCATCACATGGAGTTATACTTTTCTTAACTCCTCAACAAGTTGAACAGTTAAGAGGGGGCGATGTTTGTACCCTATTTTAAATAGGTACATGCGTATTGCATAAGTTGTTTAAATTAACGGCTGACCGTGGGTTATCAAGGTAATCCACGGGGCTCAATAGAGCTAGACCGGGCACGCCCGGAGGTTTATTAAAACCTGACCGTGGGTTATCAAGGTAATCCACGGGGCTCAATAGAGCTAGACTGGGCACGCCCGGAGGTTTATTAAAACCTGACCGTGGGTTATCAAGGTAATCCACGGTGCTCAATAGAGCTAGACCGGGCACGCCCGGAGGTTTATTAAAACCTGACCGTGGGTTATCAAGGTAATCCACGGAGCTCAATAGAGCTAGACCGGGCACGCCCGGAGGTTTATTAAAACCTGACTGTGGGTTATCAAGGTAATCCACGGGGCTCAATAGAGCTAGACCGGGCACGCCCGGAGGTTTATTAAAACCTGACCGTGGGTTATCAAGGTAATCCACGGGGCTCAATAGAGCTAGACCGGGCACGCCCGGAGGTTTATTAAAACCTGATCGTGGATTATCAAGGTTATCCACGGGGCTCAATAGAGCTAGACCGGGCACGCCCGGAGGTTTATTAAAACCCGACCGTGGGTTATCAAGGTAATCCACGGGGCTCAATATAGCTAAAAGCCCAGATGATTAAGGTTACCTTTAAGATACACATAAATCTTGGAAGATAAACATGTATCTTCCAAGATAGATGCAAATCTTGGATAAGGATGATATGGATCACTCGGGATATATTCAAATCTTGGGGGATAAACCAGGATCTTCCAAGATAAGCCCAAATCATGAGAAGATGTACAAACATCTCTTAGGATAAACACAGATATTAGTAGATAGATATAAATCTATGTGGATATCTTGGATAACCACAAATCCAGGATTATTGTGTAACATGATTAGGGTTTATGCCTATAAATAGAGGCTAAAATCCAGCTAAAAAGTTACACAATTCTATTCCCTGAATCATATCAACTTGCATTGAATACCTCTGACTTTAGCATCGGAGTGTCCTTGCAGGTACCCCCTTTACTTCATCATTTATCCTTGGAGGAATCAATCAAGCGGAGACGATTCGATCTTCTAGCACTCAATTCGAGGAGTGTTGGGGTATTTATTTTTCGCTCCAACACAGACATTAACCAATTGGGTCGTCACTTGAATTTGGGTAGCCGTGGACTTGGACTAGTAGATTATAAGTCTAGCTTACATTTTGGAACGTAATTATGTGTGCATTACTTATATTAGACTAGTTTGCACTCATATTACCGGGTGGCAGTTACTACCCTAGTTTGCACTCATATTAGACTTCAACACCTAGACCACTTCGGATACGATTTTGCGGAGAGCTTATGCAAAATTGGGGTGTCTACACTTACTTTCACCGATTGTGAAGAAAAGAGGCTTAACTGCGCACATTCCAGAGATGTCTTCCTCTTGTCACCACGGGAAAGGTACTTTAGCCTTGGTTGAGCATTAATAGAGTCAAGGGAAGGAAAATATTGCGCTGGAGACTTGACATCCATCACAAAAGCATACAGACGCTCAAGTTGCTGACGCCAGAAGTCTATGTAACCCGGAGTCACGAAATTAGCACGATCAGAGCATGGGAATAAAAAGTCATTTCTCTCCACATGAGTGCAGTCCAGATTAGCCTTCAAATACTCAACTGATGGTTTGCTCGTTCGGTGACCTGGGATACAATAGTCTACGCCCATCTGCCAAGATGCCATGTCAATGTTATATTACTCTACTCTGAATTCTCCATGCATCACTGATACTAGGTGGCCAGGAGTACAACTTAATATGAAAGATCTCTCTCCATCATTCAAATCAGCACTAGTCTTCAACATGATATTTTCTTCAGCAGCATTGAAGGTGATCAATTATGAGAAGAGATCACGGACTAACACCCAGGGGCGAAAGTTGAACTCGGATTCAATGTCCAAAATATCAGTGATGCATATCTTGTATTGCGGCTGATTTGTAGACCACCTCATGAACCTGGCGTTGTCTTTCTCGAGGAAAGCATGGCGAGTGTCGATATTAGGTCCTTGCAAAACACTACGGGGAATCGGAGCATACTTTTCAAGATGCTCCCACATCAAAGCTTGGAGGAACATGGTATTAGCATATGACTCAATTTTCATGAAAAACACTGGAGTCAACAACCAAAGAGTCCAAGTAGGCAAACAGTGAAAAAGGCTACCAATTGGAAGTTTCTCACCTTTAGACATCTTAATGGCGAAGGGTATCACCAACGGTTTCAACAAATATCCGTTGTCCTCAAGAACATCTCTGGAAAGCCACAAGCACAGGAAAGCATCGATGGACATGGGTATCTCAACCATTGAGCATAGCAAAATTTGGGAGACTCATTGAACTCATGCATTTTAGCTTCCAAAGTATGAGATATCAGATTTTTCTCTGTCGAGAGTTCTCCAGGGAAATTTCCGGTGACTGGTAGATGCAACAAAGCGACTACATCTTCTAAAGTAATCGTGAACTCTCCCCATATGCATATGAAGGTGTGAGTAGGAATACACCAACGAGAAAGCAAAGCCACGATACCTGGTATATCATGATTAATGATCAAATCTCCAGCAGCTTGAATGGCTCGCGTCACCTGCGCACTATCCAGCAAGGTCCTCACACGGCTGTGGCCTAGCATATGCCTTTCCCATCCAGAAAAATGCGCCAATGGCTTCCGAGAAAGTTTGAGTTCCACATGAGAAGCCGAATAGTATTTCTCTTCCAAATAGAACCGAATTATTGCAGGAGGAGACACCAACTTATTCTGAGCAGTAGTCCTGGGATTTATGAGAAACCGAAATGAACAACCTAAAGGACGTTTTTCAGGCCTGTACAAATATTCAAAGAATCTGTCTTCGATGTTTGGAATGTTCTTGGGTTTGGGAATCTCCTCATTCCCCTGAGAAGTCCCAGAATCGCCATCCCTGGAGAAATCATCTTCTCCAGAAGTGTCTTCTCTGGAAGCGTCACTTTCAACATCATTGCAGAATCGAGTCATCTCCGCAAAATCGCTGCAACATTCCACACGAGTTTCATCAATACAATGGAATTAAAGCAATCAAACAATTACGATGCTTACAATCAGCGTCTGCAAAAAAACAACAACGATAATTCTAAACTCTTACCTATTTAAGATTTCACGAACTTAGTGATAACAGCGTAAAACCTCAAAACTTGTTCGTTCTTTCAAACCTGCAAAGCTGAGCAAAAAACTTATCATTATTTAAAGTCGACATTGGCTTTTCACGAAACTATGAATAATTGACATAACCTTCCATGTGAATATTCACAGACTTTTACGTGTACCTACACTATAAAATCGCCAAACTTACACATATACTACGAATTCATCAACTCATATAAATATTGCTTGCTATCAACGATTTTTTCATAAATCAAAGCATGATTTTCTTTATTAAAAACGTGAATAAGTCACGTAATTTAAAAAAAATAATAATTAGGTGAGCTAATAACTCACGTAAATAATTAAAAAAAATATCGTTTTTTCTCAAACGAGCATTCGTCTACGAAACTAGGGTCTTTTCTATTTTTTTCCAAAGTCCACATATTCCAAATAAAATTTTGAAAGTTCTCAAATAAATTTTATCATGAATTCCAGGTCTTTTCAAAGTTTCCTTTAACCCTAAGGATCATTATTTACTACTCTTTACGAACAAACCTACGCTCTTAAAGTATTTGCAACATCCATGCTTTGAAAGTAAACTTGGGTTTTCATGAAACCTAATAAACAAAACTTTTACTACTGCAACTATACCATGTCTATGCAAAATTTTATACATCTCTTCCATATTAGGGATTTTTGTTCGTCTCCTAAACTAACGAAAAACGGGCATTCATACATTTTCTAAAAACAAATTCTTCATAAATCCTACGCATGCTTGCAACTATGGGACTTTTTTTTGTGAACAACTCATGAATCATAGAATGAACAGTAAAATAAAATGCACGCACCTGGTCGGTGCCGGTCGGAAACTGGTCGGATGGTCGTCCTTGATCGTCGGCGGCTGGGAGAGCCCGACGTGATTTTTCCTCCTCTCCTGCTGCACAAGCGAAGATGGTGAATGGATGAAGATGCTTGATTGGTCACAAAACTTTTATTGGGACTTCACCCCTTTTATATTATTTTTATTTCCAAAACCTAAAATACTTGGGTTTCCTCTTTTGGGTTTGAGCCCATGAGCGCTAAGCTGACCAAAACTGGGCTTTTAACTGACCAAATCAACAGCACCTCACCTCTCTGTGTATAAAAAATAACACTCTATCACGTTATTAGGATCCTCATTCAAATATTTACCCGTACGTGACACCATTACATCGAACCGAGGATTCTGAACATACCTTTGTAGACTGAGTTCAACCATCGATCTCATCGACTGAAAATCACCATTTAATGCATTACTGCGGAACATGAATTTTACCCACTAAGCAGGGGACTTAATGTTGATGGTGGATTTTCAACAAAGGGAAAAATCATAAAATCATGAGGCATGTTTCGACACGGCTTTCAGGCATACAACGATTCATATTTTACGAAGCCATGATGAACATGTTTTCGAAAAGCCCCACTAGCTGAGCGATTCGATCCCTAGCATTTCATCATGCCCTCTTTGCAGAATAACATAATTGGGAGTTTCTTCATAGATTGAGAGCTTAACGCCTTTAGGACGTCGGTGACACTCATTGTTCCATGACTGAAGGAGAGAGAGACCCCTCCACATAGAAAAATAGTTGGGACCGTTCCCTGACTATGTGGAGAGACTATGCATAGATTCAAGCGATTCTCCGAAGATTGAGAGCAGTGGCACCTTCAGGTCGTAAACAACACCCGTGACTCCCTGACTATGCACCATCAGAAAGGATGTGACGCTTTAACTGGCTAATATCTTTTCTGTATTAAATTAATTCTGCCGTGATATTCTCAACTGAATTCCCAGAATGATCTATTATTGCTCCTATTCTATGGTCGAATCCACGGCCTGATCCCATGGAATGGAAATAACAATTTCTCATATTCCATGGTCATATCCACGACCTGATCCCATGGAATGGCAATAACAATTGCTCCAATTCCATGATCGAATCTACGACTTGATCTCACAGAATGACAATAAACTACTATCTTATCTCATCATTCCAATTTCATGATCGAATTCACTGCTAATCTCATGGAATGGTAATAGATAATGTTATTACTCTGATTCTATGGTCGAATCCACGATCCCATGGCATAGTAATGCATGTTTTATTATTCCAAGTTCATGGTCGAATCCACGGCTGATCCTATGAACTGATAATAAATAACTACTCATTTTATTGTTCCGTTTCATGAATTATTCTACACTGAATTTCATGAATTAGCAATAAATACTCAACCATCGGGCATCTGGATCATTAATGAGTAAGCCCCACAAAAATGGTGTAAGTGAACTCGACAATGATGCGCGACTGAGCACCCAGATGCACAAACGAGTATCCAAAAATATGGACAGATGAGGAATCCTACGCAAAATAGGAGAAAGCAACAAATAATAATAAAATAATAAGAGGCGCCCAGGGGCCGGGCCCACCGGACGGCCGGCCATTCCCTAGTCGTGTCTGGCCCCGTGCCTCTTCCATTATTTTGGCCTATTTTATTATTTTCATGAACTCATGAAAAACTCCTTCAATTTAGCAACTTTCCTTGTTTGTGCAAAACTCATGAGTTCCCCATAACTTCATGGGTTCATGAAAAATAATATTATAAAATAGGGAAAGGTGTGCGGGATCGGGCAACAGAGCCGGCCAGCCATGCCCTAGCCGTGTCCGGTCCCACACCTCACAATCCCTAGCTTTTTATAATTATTATTCCCTAAACTCATGAGACTCCTCCGTTTCAACAAAAACTCATGGATTCTCCATAACATCATGGTTTCATGAAAAATAATAATATAAAATTAGGAAAGTGTTGTGGGACCGGGAAACATAGCCGGCCGGCCATTCCCTATCCATGGACGGTCCCACACCCTGCAATCCCTAGCCTTTTATAATTATTATTTTCTTAAATTCATGAAACTCCTTGGTTTGAGCAAAAATCATGATTTCGTCATAACTTCTCAAATTTTGCCCAAATTACGAATAACCAAAAGCCAACAGGGTCACACGATCGTCTAGCCACTCACGAAAATTTTAAATGTTAAAATACTCTTATTTTGATATTCACAAAATATTGATCAATTGAGCATACATGCTCATTCCAACAAAATCAAGAATTTCAGTCAAGATGAAACTCTTCTGAAAATCACAATGTTGCTCGAACGCACATCAGAAAATACTGAAACTCTCAGTACGTAGACACGGACACCACAACAACACGTGCATGCCTTAATGACCGAACATGGTCATTCCTAGGGCTTGCACAAAGCCGGTCCCACACGTTTTCACACTTTTGACCTAATTTGCGCAATCGCTCATATTGGGCCCAAACTCTCTCCAAACAACCTTGGGATTGCTCAAATGGACAACAGCTGGTTCCGTGACCACCAAGAGCCGGTTCCATGCTCTCTTGGTCGGTCCCATCTTTCAGACCTAGGTTTTATCACCTAATGCTGAACCCAACAATATTTCAGTAAATGATGAAATCGGCATTTAATCATCATTCTTTCACCAACTGGCCAACTCAGGACCCTGGTGCACGCTCACTCGAGCAATTGGGCATCACATGGACGTCCTTAGTCCTATGTGGTCAGTCCCTCTATCACTCATGACCTATTTTCAGCGATTCATCAACTATGATATGAACTTAGGGTTTCGAATAAATGTTCTACGAATCATCATTCTAAGCAAGATCCAAACACTAATAAATTTATATTGATTCAACAATCAGTATATGAATTAATCATATAATAATTGGGCATCACACGGAAACCACGGAAACACATTCATGCCTTAATGACCGAACATGGTCATTCCTAGGGCTTGCACAAAGCCGGTCCCACACGTTTTCACACTTTTGACTTAATTTGCGCAATCGCTCATATTGGTCCCAAACTCTCTCCAACCAACCTGGGGATTCCTCAAACGGACAACAACTGGTTCCATGACCACCAAAAGCCGGTCCCATGCTCTCTTGGTCGGTCCCATCTTTCATACCTAGGTTTTACCACCTAATGTTGAACCCAGCAATATTTCAGTAAATGATGAAATCGGCATTTAATCATCATTCTTTCACCAACTGGCCAACTCAGGATCCTGGTGCACGATCACTCGAGCAATTGGGTATCACATGGACGTCCCTAGTCCCATGTGGTCGGTCCCTCTATCACTCATGACCCATTTTCAGCGATTCATCAACTATGATCTGAAATTAGGGTTTCGAATAAATGTCATACGAATCATCATTCTGAGCAAGATCCAAACACTAATGAATTTATATTGATTCAGCAACCAGCATCTGAATTAATCATATAATATTTGGTAATCTACCAATATTTTATTGGGTCACGTCACCAATAAATATTTCGTCGAACTGAGCAACACTTGCTCAGTTTCTCAAATATTGATCCATCTATCAATATTTAGTAATTTGTCAGTAATTTGTCGAATTGAGCAATACTTGCTCAGTTGCTCATCAAATTGTCAACATCCGTTAATTTTTCGAATTGAGGAATACTTGCTCAGTAGCTCGTCAAATTCTCATTATTCAGTAATTCGTCGAATTGAGCAATACTTGCTAATTTGCTCGAATATTGACCCAAACTATCAATATTCAGTAATTTATCGGTATTTCGTTAAATCGAGCAATACTTGCTCAGTTGCTCGAATAATCCATATATATTCAGTAACTCATCAATATTCAACAACTCGTCGAATTTATAATATTTTCTCAGACGAGCAACATTAACATTCATGAATCGCTGAGCATTTGTCAAACATGCTCGATTCAACAAAACCTAGGCTCATTGTCTAATCAGTCAATTACTGACAAACTAAATACACGTCTGTCATGCAGACTCCACGATTCGTGAGACATTAATCATGTCAAATAGGGGGATAACAACTAGGGTTTTGGTCTAGCGGCCTACAACACGTGAATTCATCCACAACGAGAAATGTGCGTAAGTTGTGTAAACGGTTGAAGGAGTTATCAAGTAGTGGGTGCACGATCCGTCAGCTCTCCACACGACATGAAAGTGAATTTACCATGATCTTCCACTTACCCACTCTTCTACTCATGAAATCGTCACACTTACAAGGATCAAGGTGTTCACAACTCTGACAATATAAATAAGTCTCTGAATCCATGATTGAGGACAACGAATGATCACTAGCTATCAGCAATCGTCCACACATAATTTGTCGAGTAACTACTCTCAAGAATTCATCAATCTACCAGAACTTATTCGAACTTAACGGTTCTTCAATTTGCAGAAACCTTCAACACATCCACAATCCTTGATCATCATTGATCCACACAATTCTCAGCTTCCCTCCTACAGATCAACCCATCTCCCTCTTTGCGACCGAATTGACTCTGGAACGACCCTTGACTTGGTTTAGGCCGGAATCCTACATTTGATCTCTCGAATCTAAGCACTCCCTTTGCAGTGCATATGTGTGGGGAGAAACAGTTTGCTCGGTTTGAGGAGTCTCGTCCGATCTGTCGTATTCTCACTTCCTAAAAAACTAGCGAACCGTTTTCCCCATCCACAACAGCGTGCGGCGTGCAACATGTCCATTACGAGAAAGTGTTAGGAAGGATGGACAGTTAACCATAATGAGAGTAGTGGGTGAAGGTGTGACTAGTCTCCCCTCATAACGGAAACACGATGATCACCACCTTCCACACGACTCCACTACTTAACTTCCTCCACTTCCTATGAGATCAGGGTGCGCTCAATGACTTATATAAATAGGTTTTCAACCTATTTCAAACACAAGTATCCAGAAACCACATTCTGATATAAGTCATAAAAACAACCACACCTTCATAATTTAACATTCTGATCTCAAACACCTTCTTCGCTTCCCTCCCTAAGATCAACCCTTCTCCTTCACTTTGTGACCGAATTGAATCTGGAACGACCATTTCTTGGTTTAGGCCAGAGTCTTACAGATTGATCTCTCGAATCTAAAAGTACTCCCGTGCAGTGCATTTGTTTAGGGTACTTATTCATTTCTCATCAAGACACATAAATTTACCAAAAATAGCAGAACCAGTTTTTACCCTCAAAACAACCCTATAACAGAAAAGATGAGATTTTGAAATTAAAAATGATTGAATTTGTAGATGGGGAACTAAGAACCGTTGGCTGAACTAGTTGTTATTAGCCCAATCTAGGTCGATCGTTGAGTCTCAGCCAAGTTTCAGCCGCTCGTATCATTTTGAGTCCATCCCCTTTGCCTACCCCACTGGACTTCTCTCACTCGGTAAGTTATTTTAAGTTGGAGGGTGTGGATATAATTAACCAATTCGACATAGTATTTTTATTAGAGAGAGAAAGAGAAGAGAGAGAGTGAGAAAGACCAAAGAGATCGATCCAGGCAGAAGAGGTAATCGAGATGGATGTTTGAATTTGATCTTCCAACGGAACAACACAGAGACGACAAGGTTAGTGTACTTACGTTTCAATTTGATCTAAATGAATCAGCGATGTGATCCACAAAAACATACCCATAGATTTAAGTTTACATTGCAAATTGAATCATTGTACTTCAAACCATAACTTCAATGATTTCATATGCATTTTGATAATTACTAATTCTAGGTTTCTGCAAAGATGAAGTAACAACTGTTAAGTACGATAATGGTTGAGTAAGTATATAATGATTAGGTGTTAAAAGTGCATAAACTGATAGCTGATTCCCGTTCAAAATTTCGGGTGAATATAGTTTTCAGATAGGAAACTACTGGAAAACGAGTTTTGATAATTGTGCTGACTTTTGGTGGTTGGATTTTGTTTGTCCAGATATTTTTGTTTGAGACAAAATGAATTTTCTATTGCGTACTGCACAAACTCCGTCTCCAGAACAACCTGGCGTTCAGCGGCATTTGGAGTCTCATTCAGTGGCGAAAACCACAACTACATTGGAGGGGCTTATTGCTGAAGATCCGTTTCCTCAGATTGAAGATGGTGATAAATATAGTGATTTAATTGGAGGGGGAGGAAGGAGTAGTTATCCTGGTTCGAGTGTGAATAATCAAGTTCTAACTACTGATAACCACGAAGATGTTACTGAAGATGTAGGATGGATAAGCATTCCTTACAGTAATACTCCTTACCTATGTCATGCTATTAGACTTTAGTTATGTACAAAATGATGTATTTAGTTATGTGTACATGATTCTGCATGTGTGAGTGCGCAGAGATGTTTTTGTTCATATAAGTTACTAATCCATTTGGAATAAGATCAGGCTGAACTTTGTTCTTTTAGTGCAAACTGATGCATCATGTCATTATCGTACTGGCACGTTTGCTTCAGCAAAATTGAACTCAAAACGTACAGCTTATCTCGAATTCCTTATCAAGATTTCTCCACATAAACCCCGCAATAACTGTAGGAGGAGATAACATGTAATGTATCATAATCAGTTTTGAGATGGTAGGGCATTATGAATAACTGAATAGAAAATAATTCAGTTAGAATTAGGCGCCATTTATAATCTAGTACTCCATCTGAATCTTAGATTCTGTTGGGTCCTAATATCACCTAGTGCAAGACCTGTCCACAATGTTTGCTGTTACTGCATTTATCTTAAATCTGTTCTTCAGATTATGCAACCTTTTAGATGAGAAATTTATATTGCTTTTTATGCTTAACTTGCACTTTCAGAGGAGCTTCCTGATAGTTGGTGTGATGCGGTAGATATAAATTCATTCCGTCCTTTGGACCGCTCTTTTGTATTTCCCGGTAAGAATATCTCTTTTTAACATCACATCCTGCTTTGATATTGATGAAGGCGTTTTTTTTTTTTTGGGAGATTAATTATATTTTTTTCTCCAGGTGAACAGATTCATATATTGGCATGCTTATCAGCATCCAAGAAAGGCACTGAAATTATAACTCCATTTCGGGTTGCTGCACTTATGAATAAGAATGGCAATAATAAGCAACAAAATGGTAGTATGGATGGCAAACTAGATTCTAACGCCGAGGGAGGGAAAGAAAACGATGTGCAGCAAAGTACTATTAATCAAATTAAAGATGAAAATGGTGAATCTCAGTTAATTACGGAGACTACTGATACACAACCATCTATATCTGCTAGTGAATCAATCCTTAGAATGGAGGACCATAAAAAACAAACTGAAACCGAGTTGGCAAGATTTAAGAATTCCCACTTTTTCGTCAGGATTGCAGAGTCAGATGAGCTGCTTTGGTCAAAAAGAAGTGCAACAGAATCAAGGCCTTCTGAGTTGGTTAGAGAAAAACTCTCTAGAAATGAAGCCGGAGCAAGAAAAGTATCAAGCACGGAGGGTCACCTCAATGCCTTTGTCGATAGAGGAAATTTTGATGCAAGTGTATCTGGTGGAGTAGCAAGGGATGCTGTCAAGTGCTGCTCTCTCTCAAACGGAGATATAGTGGTACATTTCAGATATTTATGATAATACACTACGAAGTATCTTTTTATCTTGCTTTTGTATACTATATTAAAGTTGAAGTATAGGCAGATTCCTTCACAGAAGGAACATAGTAATATTTAGAGTTTAGGTGGCGAAGTTGGTAGTTTTTTCCTCATTGTCCTTGCAGTAAGAGCAGTCACTTTTGGCTTTTGTTATGTTAGCTAAAACATCAACTTACAATAATCCCGAAGTTGGGCTAACTTGTTGCAATTTTGTAACTAGACAGTAGCTCATAGATTTAGAACATCTATAAGTAGCTATTAACTTGTTTTAGGGTAATGTTGTGAGACTATTTATTGTTGTAAGTATGGCAATCTTCCAAAATTTGCAGCCAAATATTATGATTTATCAGATACGAGTTCTTCTCGAATTATGCAAATGATGGCTGTTAAAACCAATAGACAATTCACATATAGTCATTCTTCTATTGGTTCTTATTCCTGTCAAAACTCTTGTTGTCAAAACTGTAAAATGGTCTATATGAACTTGTCAGGAAACTTACTTCACCAACCTTTGATTTTCTGGACTAGCACTATCAAGGGGCCTTTGAATGATCAAATGCATGTCTTTGTTGCTGTAATCGGATGAGTTGCGACGTGTTGAAGATTCTCCGCAGCTCTACGTGTGCAAAAGAACTAATGTGCATTTGAAACATAGTATTGTGTGCACTTGTATTTTGTGTAGTTAGTCTTTTGCATGCTTAATATTCCACTTGTATTTTGTAGTTAGTCTTTTGCATGCTTAATATTCTTTTTTGTTATCAGAATTTGCATTAGTTTGCGAAGAACAGTTAGTATGATGAACATTAATTATCATCCACTTTCCCGTTTGCAAGGATACAGGTGCTTTTACAAGTGAATGTTGGAGTTTCTTTCATGAGTGATCCAGTACTTGAGGTCCTTCAATATGAGAAGTATCAGGATCAAAATCTGGCTTCCACGAAAGCAGACAACTTCGCTTACACAAACACTGAGGACCCATGTAGGGAACTGCTTAAATGGTTGCTTCCTTTGAATCGTACTTATCACCCTCCAACTCGTCCAGTATCCCCCCCTTCATTTAGTTCAACTTCAAGTACAAGTATTAGCAGTTCAACCCACAAATCTGGCTCCCAACTCTTCTCTCATTTGAGAAGTTATTCTATGTCTTCACTTCCTCAACATTCCACTCCACCTGCTTCTGTTACATCCTTCGGTTCTAAGCCTAAGTTTGACCTAGAAGATTGGGATCGTGTGTCACCTCAAAAGTCAGTGAAGAGCCAGGAAGCTGGAAATGGTGCGCTTCTATCTTTTCGTGGCATTCCATTGGAACCACAAAGATTTTCTGTTCATTGTGGATTAGAAGGCATATACATTCCAGGCAGGAGGTGGAGAAGGAAACTAGAAATTATTCACCCAGTGGAAGTTCGTTCTTTTGCTTCTGACTGCAATACAGAAGACTTCCTTTGCATACAGATAAAGGTTTGAATTCTGATTTCCTAGGAGCTACTGACAGCAATTCTTATAATGTTTTACATCAGTAAGATTTTATATTTAATTTCAAAATCTGCAGAGATTCAACATTTGAACATTGATTGTTTCTGCAGAATGTTTCTCCAGCTCATACACCAGATCTCGTCGTGTATCTTGATGCTATTACAGTTGTTTTTGAGGAGGCTCCCAAAGATGGACCCCCTTTATCCTTACCAATAGCATCGATAGAGGCTGGGAGCGACCATTGTTTGCCAAATTTGGCCCTAAGGTTGGTCTCATCTTTTAAGCCCATTTTACCACATTTAAGATTTTTATTTTCTTAGAAGATCCAGGCTAACCACCCATAGGAATCTTGGTGCTGCAAGTTTGTCTCTACTGATGTGCAGCATATATTTTATTATTAAAGTGTATTCAGTACTATTATTTGTTTGAGTGCTACTGCGTACCTGGTGGATGTCTCCTCTATGAAGAGGAAATAAGTTTTTTTAGGAATAGAGTAGTGTAGGCATTTCCAGATTTAAATACCAAAGCCGTTATAGAGCTGTGATAAGAAATAGTGCTAGAATATCAGAATGGCTTCAGTGTAGCTATATCTCCTCATTATGAGAGCACCTCTTTCTTCCTAATGTAAGGTTCTCCAACTTTTTACGCTGAGTGCTGATTGACGATTGGTGAGTGCTTCTTAGGCTGCAGAGGTTAGTTACAGAGGCTTTTTAACTCTTACGTTGGCTTCTGATATACAAACTAATGTGCTGGGATATGGATAAATGTTAGGTTCCTTGTGGAAAGAGGGTAAATTTCACTGTCAGTCAGAATAGAGAATTGCAGGGTCGAATTTCACTTTGCCATTTGGCAGTTAACCATTTAGGATCACTGTTTGGTTCAATTAGGGTAAATTGTTGGTGAGGTACACTTAGTATCGCTCTTGTCATAACTTCTTAATGTTACTACTTGGTAGGAGTGGTGAAGAGCACTCCTTCATTCTCAAACCAGCAACTTCTATTTGGAGAAATCATAAGCCTCCAGGTGACAGAAGTCGTCAGCTATCATATTCACTGTCTGCAAGTTCAACAGCAAGTTCACATGGTTCATCTAGAGTGACTGAAGAAAAGAAAACATCTTCAAATGCTGATCAATATGCAGTTTTGGTGTCGTGCCGATGCAACTATTCAGGTGGATGCATATGCATTTAATACTATGAGCAACATTGCTTTCTCTTTCAACTCACTTTTGTTTTACTTCTTCTATCTCCTAGAATCACGGCTATTCTTCAAGCAACGAACCAATTGGCGCCCCCGTGTTTCAAGGGATCTCATGATCTCAGTTGCATCTGAAATGTCTGAACAAGCTCCAAGGTCCAAGGGAGGAGCCTCTAAACTACCTGTTCAGGTGCGAACCCAAACCTCTTTATCTTTATTCAGAGAGTGAATTTTTTTGCTCAACCGCTCGTAACTAAGTGCCCTTCAACGCTATCATGTCATATATGGCCTGAAGATGGTTGTTTGGATCGTGATTAATCCCCACCACTGGATAGTGGATAGTGATGGTCCCGTCAAGTGGGTTTAACTTTTTTGTTAAGCACAATAACTTATGACCTGACTGATGAGAAAAAGTCCTTGTGAACATTCAGGTGCTAACGCTGCAGGCTTCAAATTTAACATCAGAAGATTTAACCATTACAGTTCTTGCTCCGGCATCAGTTACTTCGCCTCCTTCAGTTGTCTCCCTAAATTCTTCTCCAACTACACCAATGAGCCCATTTGTCGGGTTCTCAGAGTTCGCCGGAAGAGAAAGGAATAATGCGGTTATGCAGAGGCTAAAATCTGCGCCTGCAGCAACAACGGATAGTCAGAAAGAAAAAGCTGGTGCTGGAGTAAGATCTGTTTCTTTGAATGAACAAACTGTTTCCTTCTCAGATGTCATTCCAACCACTGGTTTAGGTTGCACACATCTGTGGTTGCAGAGTGCGGTTCCTCTCGGGTAAAACTATTTTCTTTTGTTATTGTTTTATTGTTTCTAGTTTTGCATTTGGTTTTAACTTTCATTTTCCTGCACACCAGATGTGTTCCTTCCCAATCAATTGCCACTGTCAAACTTGAGTTGCTTCCATTGACTGATGGGATAATAACACTCGATACATTGCAGATTCATGTAAAAGAGAAAGGTACGCAGCGAGATCATTCCCTTGTTCTTGTTTCCTCTTTTACCAGTATATGTTTGAGACTGAATCCACCAGTTTATCTCTGTAATGCTGCTAAATCCCACATAGTTGGGAAAACTAAAAAAAAAAACAACAAGGGTATCTATCTCTTTGTGTTTCAAGAGTTTGTCTGCATTGGTTGTCCAGAAAAAGAGAAGGGGAACTGACCTCTCCAGAGTTGTGGACTGAAATCTGACTTTCTCAATGTGCTTGTCAAAACAGGTCAAACCTATGTCCCAGAGCACTCACTAAAGATCAATGCAACTTCCAGCGTTGCTAGAGGAATTTCTTAAGATATTATGCTTCCTTCCCGTTTTGTATCACTTCACTAGTTATGTTGTGCGTTAAATGGCAAGAAATCCTCTGGTGCCCTAGGGTTCCCCGCGATTGGACAGCTTTGCTTGTAATTACTCATTAACCCGTCGAGATGGCAACAATGAGGTATAGGTTCAATCACTCCTTTTCTGAAACAGAATTGACAAGCTAGCTTGTTAACATACTTAGTGGAGTGGAACCTAGTTCTTGAGGATATGGTCATAGGTTCAGCATTTTGTTCAATTCATCAGGGGATATTTCATATATATTCTTCTAAAATTCCCTTTCATAGGGAAACGAGAGTTAGAAATGTATACAGTGTAGCAGATGGTCGTGTGTATATTAGCACGAGTATTTCGCAAAATAAAAGCCAACGGAATGGTGTTTTTGATGTGGTTGGCTTGTGTAATGTGTTTTAGTATATTTTAGGAGTTTATAAGTAGGAGGCTGTACGTAAAACCTCAAGAGCAAATTTACTTGGATGTTATTTTCCTATATATGATGGATGATGATTCAGCGTTTCACTCTCTTGTGTACCACTTCGGAACATCAGTAACTACATCTCCTTCGAAATTAACTAATGTTGGAACCTACATCTCCTTCGAGATTAACTAATCTTGAATAACTACTGTTGAGATTGTTGATACCCCATATGCTTCTACCGGTACCAGGTTTCTTTTTTCTTTGTGTGAATTAGCAACTTTCCTTTTAAAAGAAACATATTCTAATAGTGGGGCTTCACATGAATTTCCAATGACTAAAATATTAGTTATGGGGTGTCTTGATGTGATAGAAAATGTCTAAATTATTGTCCATCTAAAACTAAAACCTAGAAACTAAAATCAAAACCTAAAAACTAATTCAAAAATCTGCTCATGTTCTCACATGATGTTTTAACCATCATCAATATAATCAGTCGAACCAAGATCAGAAAATTTAAACTTCTAGACAACAAGATAGATTGAGAGGAATGGTTTATACTTCCACTTGAGGTTAGTAATACATGACTTGACTTGTTTCCATTTCAATATTGTTTCAAGTCGTTTCTGATTGAAAACATAAGATGCGAAGTTATATATGTGAAACTCTAGTATAATAGACTTGATCATCATATTGTAATCAAAGTGCCAAGGAACGATATGTCAATAGTGATAAGTTCTTTATATTGATATATTGTATTTACGTACTACAATGCTTATCTTTTGGACTTCGTAATTGCGACATCGACATAATCTTTGTAACTCGTTACTAGATTGTGTAGTGAACATAGGTTTGATTTCATACCTAGAAAACTATGTTTAATTACATAAGTTTAAGGAAGTATACGTATGAACTCGTTTCATAGTCGAAAGGAAATCAAAAGGATTATGGTCTCGGTTTTCATTGAAGATCTTAAGTATGGACTGATCCTAACTTATAGAGGGAATTAAGGTAGCATCGATCCTAGCTTATGTTGGGAGGCAAGGTAGAACCGATCCCCGCCTATATTGGGAGTCAAGGTAGAACCGATCCTAACTTGTTACTATCATGGTAGAACCAGTCCCAATAAGCAAAACTGATTTCTATAAATCACGTACACTTTAGGGTTTGTGTGATTTGGAAATTGAGTTTGCAAAATAGGAAAGTTCAAGATGTCGACATAGTGAGTAATTTGAACATGTGCTAAAATCTTATTTATTAATTGTTTAAAGATATTCCTTGATACTCAAGGTGAGATCCCAAACCGAAATAGTAAAGAATCTTTTTGAGATTTTCGAAATTAATATGTTTTGTTTTACCAGAAATCAAAACATATCTCTGGAAATATATATTAGTTAATTGCTAGATAATATTGAGTTGTCCATTGAGATTTTGGTTATACAGTTAGATATTGGTTGGGATTCATAAAGCCGAATTTAGGTGCTTTATTGCATATCTTTTGAATATCTTCGGTTATGGAAATTCCTTGGTCTCCAAACTACCTTGGTATATAAATAGTGAAGTTTGTTTTTCTTACAAACTTATCCCGAGACATGCAAACTTCATCTTTGTTGTTTCTAGTGTAGCCGACTAATAGTATTCTTGTAATACTATCTTGGATAGAAGAGTAACCTAATTAGGATAAATATCTTACGTCCGCTAGTTTAAAGACTTCTTTAGGATCAATAAGCGTCTACTAGTACCGTTGGTGGAAAACTAGAATCATGTTGTTATTTTAGTTTTCAATTATTGATTTGATTAACTAACAGTAGTTATCTAATTGATTTGCATCTAGTTTGATTATTCTTGAGAGCCTTCTCTTCTGACGTAAGGTCACTCAAAATAGATCAAGAGTTTAACATTGACTTGTGATCATCCATTGTTAACAGACTACGTTCTGTGCGTGGTCGATCATAATTCAGGAATCAAGTTTGTTATTGTGTAGGTACAGAAGACTACCAAAGATTGAAGATTGAAGACAAGAAGATTTTTCTTATTGGTTTTGTATCTTCGTGATTTGCTTTGTGCACAAACTTGATCTGCTGGGATCCGACTAGATCTGATTTACCTTTGATATATTGATTATTAACTAATTGTATTTGGGTCATCAAGTTATCATTTGGTGGTTTTTTTTCAGTATCCGAATCTGATAGTTTTGTTTGACTTGATCGGGTTAACTTGTCACACTCAACATACATATATCTGATTAACTTCTTGAGATAGAAGAGTGGATACCAACCAGATTAGTCATTTACTGTTTGGAAGACGATCCAAAGGGTTGAGTGCTTAAAGTCTTCAGATAGACTGAAGAAACTTAAGATAGTGGACTCTATCTTAGGATTCACGTGCGTTGGCCAGATTGGTTGTAGGCACATGGATACTGAGGAAACTAGGTAACCAGGGTAATTGATGTGGTCTCAACTATACGAAGTTAGTAGTGTCTTTGTATAACGACTTAATTCTGAGAGTATTCAAAACTGGACTAAGTCTCGGTTTTTCTGCATTTGTGGTTTCCTCGTTAACAAAATATTGTTGTGTCATTTACTTTACTTTCACATTATAATCGTTTAGCTATAATAAAGTAAATTACATTGTACATTAATTCAAAGCACTTGATATTGATCCTATAGTATACCATAACTATTATCAAGTGATTACTTTGTTGTTGTATTGTCTCGACTTTGTCCATAGAGCATCGCACAGGGTATCATACTTAGAGGTTGATATTGAAAATATTGTGGTGTACTTGGTATCCTCGTCATTTCAATTGGTATCAGAGCGGAAAAACACGAAAATATCTAACAATATGTGTTTGGTGCGATCCAACCTATAAGAACATGAGTTCGAATAATTCGAGTTTAGTTAACGTACTGCTAAGATTTGATGGTTCCAGCTATCTGTGATGGAAATCTGCTATGAGATCTTTCCTTGAATTATGCAGTTTTACGTGGTTATTATTCGTTGATGGGTATGTCCGTCCAAAAAACGTTTAGCTGACTACTCAAGTGAAGAAAAGACTCCGGAAAAGCAGAATTCATATGGTTTGAATGCTACAGTTCATTTTGTAAGCCGAGATCTTCAACATCATGTCTCCACACGGCAAACTTCTCAGGAATCTTGGCATACTCTTCAGACTGTATTTAAAGGCGATACTTCAGAAAAAGAATCTAGACTTCAAACCCTCACTTCTGATTGGGAAAACCTTTGTATGGATGATAACGATATTTTTGAGGAGTTTCATGTTAAACTCGTTGAGATTGTAAATGCTTATTTTTCTCTTGTAAAGACTATTTCTGAATATATATAGTGTGTAAGATTCTCATATCGTTACCATCTAGATACGAGTCTACGAAACATGCAATCATGGAAACAAATGATCTGTTAACTCTTTCTCACATCACACTTGTTGGAAAGCTAAAGATCTTTGATCATGAGTACCAATATAATCTTCCCAAGGGTATTTCTTTTTAAGATGAAAGAAATCATAAGGCCTCAGAAGAGATTAGATTGACAGACAATTAAAATGAACTGATCGCAGAAGACTCGGATGATGATATTGATTCAAAAGTATCATTGATTACTAGACAGTTTCACGATCTCTTAAAAAGAAGAAGTAACATATGTGTATAGGATAATCATCAGCCTACACGTCCTCATGATCGAGTTCCATCCAAGAACAAAAAAGATCAAGAAGAAGACGATGATTATCAGCCTCAGTAAATCAAGTGTAAAGGGTTCGGTCATTTGGCTAAAGACTGTCCTAATATGAAAAAATGCACTGGAAGTAAGGATAGATGTAACTCTTGATGAGACCCCAGGCTCATATAACTCTGAAGAAGAGAATACAACAAATATTGCACTAGTTGTTGAGTTACTTCCTCTTTGTTCCATTGACAACCCAACCATTATAAAAATGGATACATATTCCGATGCTGGTAATTGTACCAATAAAACAAGAGGAAAAATGACTAAGTGTTTATCTGTCAAAAATCCAAGAATTGCTGAGAATTATTCATGCAATTTAGGTAATCATGATGATCACTGGGTCATGTTCAAAAGGGAAGTATGGTGTTTAAAACAGAAACATGAGCAAGTTACGAACATGATAAAGAATTACAATTCTGGTCAATACCATCTGAAAAACCGATCTATGAGATCTTCCATGTATTGAAAAAATAAGAGAAGTACTAAGGGACATACTTCACTAGAGCAAGAATACCATGCATGTTCCAGAACCCATACTAATACCACTTAACCGGTATTAAAAATACATCGTCACCAAGTGTATCGTTTTTGTGTGAGGAAGCAAGATAAGGCACTTATTGTGTAGAGTATGAGAATAAATCTAGTCAATAAAATATATCTTAAAAATATTCTTATTTTTGGGAAGTGTTATATTTTCGGAAGTATGTTTACCAAAATCTCGTTTTTAAATGAAGATTTATAATTGTTTTTGATTCAGTTGATTCACCGAAACTATGAATCAAGATATAATGTCTTCTCTTTCAAAGGTGTTTGATATGAAGGAGCTCTTTTCAAATAGATCTACACCATCTCTTGATGTCAAGAACCGAAAAATAAGATCAAGAAAATAGATTGGCTCGACAAAAAGGAAAGGCCGAGATTGCTAAAGTAAGAGAAATGTGTTGAGATAATGACTCAATTCTGTGTTCAAGGTAAAACATAGTTGCAAAAGATTCTGGTTAAGCAACAAGGTTATCTTCTTGAGGAAATGCACAAACTCAAGATTGAGAATGTTAACCTACCTTCATCAAGTGTGCTGAGAATATAGAGGAATAAGATACATCAGAAAGACTTATAAGATTCGTTCTTATTTTATGTCTTTGAAATGAATAAACTAATCAATTGTTGATTTATTTCAATGTTTGTGTAAAGTTTATTCAAACTATCAATAATATGAATGATTAAGTTTTTATTTTAAATTCTTTGCGTCATTCTTTTGATAGTCACAATTGCATTGCTTGATCCGAATGATTATTTCTTGTGCTTTGGTTTTCGATATATGAGATATTGTTTCGTTTCTATATTGAACTGGTGCTTAAATGTGATATCTTTGTGGGGAGAGTGGTTGTGGAAACCGAGAGAAGAATTATTTTGATAAATATTTTCTGATATGAAAACTTGATCGATTTGGATCTTAGTTTGTCATATCGTTGATAAGTGTCTAAAACACCTTTCTATTTATCTATTGTTTATGCTTTCTCTGCTAGTTTTCTTGTAACTTATGTATCTTATGTTTGTTTTTGAGTATTTAGGTACTTTAGAGTCATTTGGAACAAAAGAGGAAGAAATAAGGAAAAAGGGCAAAAGTGTTGAGGCGGATTATTTCTCATTATTTTGCTTTTAATTCTTCATGTCTATCTGAAAAGTATGTCGGCTTTAGTGATGCAATTTTTGTCTGAAAAGCATGACAACTTTAGTGATGAAGAGACATTGAAGAAAATAAGTGAATATGAGAAGTTAAAGATGGCTGCGGCTGGTGGAAAAGCATTCATTTGGAGCGAAAAGGAGCAAAAAGACCAATTCAAAGGCGAGCGAAGCTAGCCACGGTTGAGTAAGAAAGAGGATGGGCGTGTCAGTTCTCTGGAACCGAAAAACAACCTATCATTTGATTACCCCTTATCTACCCTCACTGGGTGGCTATATCCAAACCCATTCTCACACAAGACCTAAATTTCAGAGAAAAATAATTTATCTCATCAATACCTCCTCTCTTTCCTAATCCACTTGAAACCAAGAAAAATGGCGGCACAGAGAGTTTCAGATCCAGGGAGAATCGAGTGAACCTAAGCTTGAGCAGAGAAGAGGATGAAATTGTTCGATTTCATAGTTTGCAGATTACAGAACAAGGAATTAGGGTTTGAAGTCAGTGAAGAGAACAAAGACTCAAGGTTGCTGCTGCCATTTGATAGTGATAACCAGTTAAGAAGATGATGCTACTGATCGAGAGAATGTATTTGTGGTGTAGGTAAAGGAAGTCAGTGATTATTCTAGGAGATTTCAGAGATGGGGTTGAAGAAATTATTAATGTGATGGTTAGATGATAATTGATTGAGAAGTTAATGAATGTTTGAATGATACCTGTGAGATGGGTTTTAGTTAATTTTCATTTGCAGGAAGAATTGAAGCATGGAAAGTGGCTAAGAACATCACAACTTACTCATCTCCCACACCACCATTACTGTGCACACTGCGTGTTTGATAAAAGGTGTAGAAATTACAGGGAATTGCAGGTGTGTGGCTGTGCTTACAGGGTTCATGGAGGTAGCTGGTACTGGACTGAAAATACTATGGGTCATGGTTGTAATGAGCAAGAAATAGAGGGATGGGTTTGCCTTGGAATGGTGAAACTGGGAATGATTGAAGCTAGATATCCAGTTGCAGGGAAGATGGTTGAATTGGTGGATTGGATTGAAGCAAGAGAAAGGAGGAAGCTGAGGTGACACTGAAGCTAAAACAGTGCAGTTACATGCTAGAGTTAACCTTACAGTGATGATTGTTTGTTGGATGAACAAGTGTTTAGATGAATGTTTTGGGCATTTCAGATGGGCAAGTAATTGGTAGTGAGCTGAATTGCAGAGGGGTGGTGTGTACTCTGGGGAGCTGTGATGGAGTGAATTTTGAGTCAAGAATGGATATGTTATTTATGTGGAAAATGTTGTAGGAGATGATCTGATGGCAGTGCTATGCTTAAGCAGGTGCAGATGGAGTTTGTGATAATGAGTAGTTTGCTGGCAGTGGGAAGTGAAACAATGTGCAAGTGTTGGCTGCACTGGTGGTGATTGGGTTTGGCTTGGTGAATAGAGTTATTGAGTAGCAGGTGCAGCTGGTGAAGCTTATTGTTGAGCTTGAACTGAAGGGGTATGTGCCATTGATTTGAGATTCAATATTGCAGGCATGAACTGGAGATGTTGCTATAGATACAGAGAAATGAGATGTATGAGAATCTGGAAGAGCTGAATTGAAGATGGAAATGGTGGTCTGACTGAGATGCAATTCAGTTCTATGAGGTTTTGCAGTTGGTGGAATTGCAGTCAAGGAGCATTGGATGGTGGTGGAGTTGATTTGCTGGATTGATGGAAGTCATGGCTAAGTTGTAGTTGGACTGAGCTGTTGTTGCAGTTGGTCTCCTATTGAATTGGCAGTAAAGTGGTTGGTTGCAGTTGCAGGTGGATGAGAGACTAAGCTGGTGGTACCATAGAGAATGTAGCCTTGTGATGATGGTTGGGTACAAAGTTTGAATGTTCTGAGAACTAAAATGTGGGTTGAATGAGAAGTTGTTGTTATGTAGTTGAAAAGCAAGGAATTGCAGGAGGTTATTGCTTATGGGTTATTGCATGATGTTCTAGTAACCATGGAGATACAGGGAACAGGAGCTAGTGAAGCTGGTGCCATGAAGAAAGATGAATCAAGTGTTGCAGGGAACAGGGAATGAAGCTGCAACTTGTGATACTAATTTGCCATCATGGCTGTAGTTGCAGCTGGTGAATCAGAAGTGGCTCATGGAAGTGGCAATGCAATTGAGTTGATGGCTTGTATTGTTGAGGTTCTCAGGATTGAGCTAAAAGTAGGGTTGTTGCTGGTGATTTACAAAGAAGGTGGTGGTAACACAGCCATCTTGGCTGTGAAGTAGCGCAACTCTGGCACAATATCAAGTCAGGCCTGCATTAGCTCATGGTTTTGGCCTGGTATCCAGTTAGCTTGACTCAGCTGAGTTAGATAGCTGACTTAGTTTTAATTCAGTCTTGGCTCAATTCTGACCCGGTGTTAACTCGGTAGACTTTCCGAGTTGACTCAGTTGACCCGAGTTGGACCGTTGACCGTTTGACTTTTCAGGTGGCCGTCGACGACTTTTCGGTGCCGTATTCCGGCCAAAAACCCAGTTTTCCGGAGTGTGTTTTTGGGAAATAATTTCTACACGGGTTTCTCTCTCTCGTGGGCCGGGTGAATTTCCAACTAATGGACTTTGAAGACTATACCTAATTTTGGACCTAAGAAGAGACATAAAAGGAAAGACTTCTACAACTTTTGGGATCACGTATTTTCTACTTGGAGCAGAGGAGAGAGCCGCTGAAACTTACGCTTCTAGGGTTTTCTTTTGTTTCATCTTCCTTATTTGATTATTGATTATGATGAACTCCATAGCTATGAGTAGCTAAATATAATATTATTGGTTAAGGATGTAGTCTTATATCTATAACTTGTGCTTGATTAATGCATTAGTTTTCTCTCTTAATTATCGTTCATATCTCTACTGTTTTTAATATCACATGATTGATGTATTGTGATAGGGTTTTGATGTTTGTTTAGTTAAGTGGCCAATTAATTGAACTTGCATCTTGTCCATAGCTATTTTAGGGTTTTTCATCGAGCGATAACCCCAAATACAAGTAGCATGATATGATGATAGTTTGTAGTGATACACTCTTATAATCATATGTAGAGTTTGACCATTGTCCGAATTGTTATGCGCAATGTATGACAATTGCATTGATTAGCCTATTTCCAAAACTTAATGCTCCTGGGAATTGAACTTGATTAGCGCAAGTCGTTAGGTTATTCTTTAGGTAGAATTCACATACGCAGCTCTAATGTGTGTGTTGATTAACTTGGGAAATTATTAGATTATCTTGCTCTCTTGATTTTCTAGGCTTTTGATAATAAAAGAGATTAAATTGTAATTCTAATCACATATGAAAGCACATGTTTAAGATTGAAGATGAATTCCTTGACCAATATCTTTCTCTATTGATTACTTCCAACTATTTACTTTGCTTTTATTTTACAAAAAATCAGAAATCCCCCATCTTAGTTACTAAGAAACTAGAAATTGATAATTACAATCGCCTCTCTGTGGATACGAACTCTTCCTTACTTTATACTTCATTCATATTTTATTGAGTAAGAAAGTGAATTATTTTTGACTCTTACGACAGCGAACAATCGCAGAGTAAGGTAAAGATTTATTTATGTTTGATAATCGCTTTCCTATTAATAAAAGCTGATTTAAATTGCCTATTCTTGCTTTTGCTTAATGAAATAAGAGGTTGAATTGTTTTGTCCAATTGACCCCTGATAAGAAAAACTGAGCCAATTATGACATTAGTTTAGGCTTATCGAAACGAGGTACGATTTTTTAAGTCAAATCGGATCCTTGATAATAAAACTAGTATCCTAGTTTTATCTTGTCTAAATGAGGTACAATTATTTATGAGTAATTGGATCCTGATAAGCAGCAGGGTTAATTCATATTCTTTTCTAACTTATCAAATCAAAGGGAAATTGCTTCGGGAAATTATTTCCTTGATAAGGTGCCAAAAAAAATTACTTAGGTAGCTTTCGGTTTTTGTATTGCTCATCTAAAATGGTATGTTAGAACTTCATGCATAACTCTAATAGGTTGCATGAGTTCTTATGAAATTGTAAGATCCTTTCGGTTTGCTCCATTTTTCTTTTTCATATCTTTGTCATTTTTGTGACAAAAAGAGGGGAGAAATATATGGAGTATCCGAGTGATTTACAATCATTGATAAAGGATATATGTTCTGAAAAATATATATCTAACGAGAGAGTATAACACAAACTAAGGGGGTTGAAACATATCATCTTGGTGTGTAGTATTTAATACTACAAAAGAGGAATGACAAATAGGTTTGAATTGAATATATACCTAGCTTTCCTTTAGGGGGAGTAAAGCTTTTGTTATTGAAATGCGTCAACAACAACATTTATTTTGAATATGTGCAGGTTACTGAGTTGTTGAAACTTTGAATGAAGCGTATGAATGCGTTAAGAGAATGTTATGTTATGTTATGTAATATATGTATCTTTTAATTCGTGTATTCTCGATATGTAATAGAGTTTTGTCAGTAAAATTAATAAAGAGGGAGATTGTTAGAGCATTGCTCGGTTGAACCCACCAAACATTAGTATGTCAAGGTTGGTTGTCATATTTTAGTATCAAAACTCACAAGTCGCTCGATTAGTTACTAAAGTCAACTCCGTTAGGCTAGACTAGGAAGTCTAGAAATGTTGAGATATACAAGTATTACTCTGAAAACTAGAAGATTCCGAAGAGATATCGACAACGACGATAACATCATACTTCCACTTGAGGTTAGCAATACATGGCTTGAATTGTTTACGTTTCTATATTTGTTAGCTTTCTAGTCGTTTCTGATTGAAAACATAACATGCAAAGTTATATATGTGAAACTCTAGTATAATAGACTTGATCATCATATTGTGATCACAGTGTAAAGGAACAATATATAAATAGTGATAAGTGCTTTATATTGGTATATTGAATTTACGAAGTATAATGCTTATTATTTGTACTTCGTATTTGCGACATCGATATAATCTCTATAAATCGCTACTGAAAAGCGGGGGTATAACAACCACACCCAATAATTCGTTCGACAATCTGTATGGACTAAACTCCAATATAATTCCGAGAGCACCAACTTAAAAGAGATCTCAATCAAGAAATATATCAAAGAGCTTTTATCTCTATTTCTTAATGGAAACAACAAATCGAATAGATAGAAATCCGTGAGCCTGATTATTACGAGAAATAACTTGGACGGTACCAAAGACCAATACACAAGTTTCAATCAAGTTATATCCAACAAACAAGGTCGGATTTATCAACTGATTGAACTACGCAAAACATGTGATATTTCAATTATATATAAAAATAATAATACGGAAAAGAAATAACACAGACACCAGAAATTTTGTTAACAAGGAAACCGCAAATGCAGAAAACCCCCGGGAACACCACACTGTATTAAGGCGATACAAACACTAGCCTACTATAAGTTAACTTCAGACTGAAATGTAGTTGAGCCCTAACCAAGTCTCACACCAATTAAGGTATAGTCGTATTCCTTACGCATCTAGAACCACGCAGGATTCTGCGCACTTGATTCCCTTAGCTTATCTCACCCATAACTAAGAGTTTCTACGACCCAAAGTCAAGACTTATAAACAAATCTGTCTCCCACAGAAAAGTCTATTATGATAGATAAATCTGTCTCCCACAGAAGTACCTATGAAGTTTTGTTCCTTTATGATAAATCAAGGTGAACATGAACCAATTTATAATCCGATCTTATCCTCCCGAAGAGCAGCCTCAAAATATCAATCACCTCACAATAACTTAACTATATGGTGGTAGAGGAAGTTACTACGGAACCAAAAATTCTGAGACGAAGAACTTTGTGATTACTTTTTATATATTACCTATAGGAGATAAATCTCTAAAAAATCTTCGAGAAGATAGTACTCAATACGATATAAAAAGTAAGATCAAAATACGCAACTACGGAGAAAATAGTTGGACCTGGCTTCACGAATCCCAAATGAAGTCATCAAGTCGTTAACCTAATATGGTTTTGGAAAAACCTAGGTTAAAAGAGAATCGACTATAGTTTGCAACTAGGACACAAAAAAGTATCGGGATTAGCTATCCCAGCTAGAGTTCTCCCATATATAGTCTTTCAAATCAGGGTTTGCTTATAATCAAAGATAAGATAGCTTAGTAACAAAGCATTCAATATTCACCGTTAGATGAAATCCTGATTTAAGATTCAAGCTAAGTCAACTTAGAATTAAAGAAATCAATCTCCACCATTAGATGGTCTTAGCTTGTTACACACAAATGAAATATACCTTCATTTAGATTTGGGTAACCGTACCTAAACGAGTATATTGAGTTAGCTCAATAACAGTTAACCGAAGTTATCCATATGAGCACTTTTGTCTTAATCACATTCATCTAACACCTCTAGATCAAATATGATGATCAATCAATCATGAAACATCCTTAGAAGACGATAATAGCTGTTAGAGCATAGCTCGGTTAAACCCACCAAGCGTTGGTATGTCAAGTTTGGTTGTCATATTTTAGTGAATCAAAACTCATCTAAGAGTCGCTTGATTATGTAACTAGATATAACTTCGTATATGTTAGACTAGAAAGTCTAGGATTATGAAACATACAAGTATTACTCGAAGACTCGAAGAATGTGAAGAAGTAACAAGCTACAACGATGACACCATCCTTCCTCTTGAGGTTAGTAATATTTAACTTGAACTGTTTCATTCCTAACGTATCTTTCAAGTCATGCTATATTTAAAACATAATTGCGAAGCTGTGAATGATTATCCTCTAGTAGTAATATATGATCACATGATCATAGTGTTAAGGAATTAGGATATGATTTATATAACGCATATCTTTTGAACTTCGTATATTTATGACATCGACATAATCATATGAATGTTATTGTGATTATGTGTATGGGTAAAGATGAAGATTTCATCCTAGGAAACAATGTTTACATTTGTTTAAAGGAAGTACATTCATGAACTTGTTTTATGAATCGAAAAGGGAAATTGCTAGGCTTATTGGTATTGTTATTCATTGTATATCTTTGTATTACCAATATGTGTGAGTTAGTATAAACGATCATAACTTGTTATTTATCTTGGTATAACTAATCACGATGCCTTACTTATGAATTGGTATGACTTTTATTAGTGTAGCCGATCCTAAGTAATCACATAAGATGGTATGATCGATATTTGTAATTAGTGTGACCGATCCTAGTAATTGATTTAAACGATCACAAAAGAGTTGTGTAATCGATCCTTGTAATTGGTGTACCGGACCTAGTAATCGGTGTAACCGATCCTAGTGACTTGTGAAACCGATCACAAGTAATACCATGAGTATATGGTAACCGGTCCTGGTAATTGATGTAACCGATCCTGGTAACTAATGTAACCGGTCCTAGTAACCATATTAAGGTAGAGCCGATCCTTGTGTTTGTTAGAACCGTAAATCCATGATTAGTGATTTGATATTTGATCAATCACACAGTTGTCTTGGAATACAAATGAACCCATTCTAAACTTGTTTGGAAGTGTGGTATAATCGATTCCAAGATTGTAAATATGAAAAAGGATTTACAAAGAAAAGATGTCAACATACTTTGAACATGATCAGTAACTCTTATCTTTTATTGTTCAAAGAT
This sequence comes from Papaver bracteatum, assembly GCA_023529315.1. Classification (NCBI taxonomy): domain Eukaryota; kingdom Viridiplantae; phylum Streptophyta; class Magnoliopsida; order Ranunculales; family Papaveraceae; genus Papaver; species Papaver bracteatum. Next base: position 87,970 of record JAJJWX010001128.1, read on the forward strand.
ATTCCTTAATAACTCAAGGAGATCCCGGACCGAAATAAATTAAGAATCTTTTAATTAAGGTTGTTAGTTTTATATTCTTTTAATTACCAGCAATTAAATGCATATCTATATAAAATGAAAATTGGTAATGTGCATTTACTAATTGGAGATTTACTAGTGAGATTTTGGAAATATTGGACAAAGCATTTCCAGGAATTATGAAAACCAATTTTGGGCATTTATTGCATATCTTGAGAATATTCGGTTTCGGAAATTCCTTGGTGTCCAAACTGAAAAAGCGGGGGTCTAACAACCTCACCCAATATTTCGATTATCAATATGTATGGACTAACTCTAATATACTTTTAAGAGAATCAACTAGACAGTCAGACTCAATCTTACTAAAAAGTATATCAAGGAGTTAATATCTCTATCTCTCGATTTGATATATACTCAAGCAAATAGAAATCTGCGAGTCTTTATCAAATACAAGAGATATAAACTTGGATGGTACCAAAGACCAATATCCAAGGATCAATCAATTTCCAATCAACAACCAAAGGTTGGATTTCACAATTGATCGATACAACGCACAACCTGTGATATTTTAATTATATAACAAAATATAATGCGGAATATAAATAACACAGACACCAGAAATTTTGTTAACGAGGAAACCACAAATTCAGAAACCCGGGACCTAGTCCATATTGAACACCACACTATATTAAGCTGCTACAGACACTAGCCTATAACAAATTAACTTCGGTATGGACTGTAGTTGAACCCTAATCAATATCACAATGATTTAAGGTACAATTGCGCTTCTTACATCTCTGATCCTAGCAGGATACTATGCACTTGATTCCCTTAGATGATCTTACCCATAACCAAGAGTTTCTATGACCCAAAGTCGAAGACTTTAATAAACAAATTTGTATCACCCTGAAAAGTCTACGATAATAGATAAATATGTCTCCCACATATAAACCTATGAGTTCGTTCCATCTTTTGATAAAATCATGGTGAACATGAACTAATCAATAACCCGAACTTATATTCCCGAAGAAAAACCTAGAATTATTGATCGCCTCACAATAATATAAATCGTATGATATCAAAACTAGATATTGCGGAATCACAAACGATGAGATGAAGATGTTTGGGATTTCTTTTTATCTTGCCCTATCAGAGATATAATCTCAAGCCAATTATTCAATTGAAATCATACGATAGAAAATTACAAGATCAGATCGCTCAACTCTAAGAGAAGTAGTTTCGTCTGTCTTAACAATACCAATGAAGTCTTTAAGTCATTAACCGATAGGGTCTCGAGAAGAAACCTACGGTTAAAGGAGAACAAACTCTAGCAAAACCAACTAATATCACACAGGAGGTGTGGGGATTAGTTTTTCCAGTTGCTATATGTCTCATTTATATAGTTTTCAAATCGGGGTTTGCAATTTAAGTTACCTTGGTAACAAAGCATTCAATATTCACCGTTAGATGAAAAACCTAATTTATCCAAGCTAATATCTTTCAACCGTTAGATCGAAACTTAGCTTGTCACACAAAAATGAAATGTATTTCATTTAGGTTTGAGTAACCATACCTAAATGTGTACATTTGGTTGGTTCAAAAATAGTTAAGCAATGGTTATCCATGTGAGTACTTTCATATCAATCATATTCATCTTCTTCACAACTAGTTCAAATGACTCAAAAGAACTAGTTGAAGAGTTGTTCAATTTCTTAGATCTTTATACATATACATAATTGAAATAAAATCGGTTTGATTCACTCGAATCAATTCATGAACAATATAGCCAAGGTTTGCAAGGATTGCATTCCTTATTGATTTATTTTTTAAGTTCACGAGCTAACCGATTTGAGAAATATAACCATCTTGGGTATGCGTACCTTAGCTACCAGATTTGAGTTTACAAACTCAACAGAAATTCTCGGTTCCAGAAATTCTGCCAGTACGCGCGGGTACGCCTACCCAACATGTCTCCTTCACCAATACCGCATGCACACATATGCACGCACTTGGTTTCCGGTACATGGATTTATACACTAATGTGCGAACACACTATATATGCTTATATCCATAGGTGGTTACGTAATCTCAACTCTACATTTTAATCATTGAAAAATTCTTCTATAATGTTATAATAGTCGTTAGACATAAGAATCGACTATCGTCATCAAAGCTATTTTCAAGATTGAACCGTCTTCATGAATTTCTTCATGGGTAAAGATGAAAAGTGGTGAAAGCGAAATCTTACAAACATATATTTCGAGAAAAAGATAAGCGAGTAAACTCGGCTCGAAATAGCGAATGTGTATGCATGAAAACTATCATAATTATACGAATGTTGTCTCAAGAGTAGGAGATAAATAGACTTTTGAGTGTTAGATAAATTCAAGTCTCCATATATCTTTTTGGTCGGATGAAGTTCCACTGGTTCCTTGAGTAGTTCTTCGTCTTCGTAAGATAATCGCCATGGAGTCTGGAGGTCAACTATACTTAACTATCCTAGACCGAGACTTAGTCATAAGTAAACTAGAAATCAAGACGTATAGTTTTGATCACTAATATTGACAAACATGCTTGAGATAGCAATGCATGATAGTTCGCCGAGCAATGCTCTAACACAAACATCCTTGGTCTATAATACCCAAGTTTTCATTTCTAGCAAACCATCGTAAGAGCCAGGAAAACTTTATATTTTTGTTATTTCTGTTGGAGTCATCTATCAGAAGAGAAAAGTACCCTAATTAGGCGAAATCTCTTACGGCCGCTCGTTTAAAGACTTTTGTGGGATCAAGAAGCTCTACGAGAACCGTTGGTGGGAAACTAGATAATTGCAGTTTATTTTAGTTTTCGATTGATTTAATTGAGTAACGGTTGTTGAACATTGATTGCACCTAATTTGTTTATTCTTGAGAATATTCTCTTCTGATATAAGATTCACTCAAATTAGATCGAAGTGTCGACGGGATCTTTAGAAATTTTTGTAGATCTAAACACATCTTGTGATAATCCATTGTTAACAGACTCTGTTCTGTGCATGATTGATCACAAGAGATTCAAGTGGTGTTGTGCTGGTATTTATTGAAGATTAAAGAAGATTTGAAGAAAAAAAATATTTCTTATTTGGTTTCTATATCTTTGGGTGTGCATAAACCTTGATTAGCTGGGATCCAACTAGAATAAGATTTATTTGATTGATTAGTTATGTAAGATCGACATCACCTTATAGTTTCTTGTTTGATTATATATTGATTGATTGCAAATCCAAACTATGCTACTTTGATAGTTGTTGGATAGATTAATCTGACCAGGTGAAGGAGTTTATTTGTTAAACAAGAGAGCCTTTGCTTATGACTTGAGATATCTTCATCTGAAAGAATCAAGATAGTTGTTACCAAACAGATTTGTTGTTCTTTTACTGTTTGGAATACGATCCAAAGGAATTGTTCTAGTGCGTGCACTTATTGAATGTCGGAAGCGCATGGATACTGAAGAAACAAGTGAACTAGGGTTAGTTGCTTGGTCTTAACTATACGAAGTTGGTTTAGATTTTGTATAGTGGCTTAATTGTGAGAGTATTCAATTCTGGACTAGGTCCCGAGGTTTTTCTGCATTTACGGTTTCCTCGTTAACAAAATCTTGTTGTGACATTTACTTTTCCTTTCCGCAATTATAATTATAATTATTATAATTTAAAGTAAATTACATAAACATTAACTCCGTATTAGTTGATAGTGATCCTATAGATTTTGGTTAAGTCCGAACCTATTATCAAGTAATCATACGTTGATTGTTGTATTGTCTCGATCTTGTATCCATAGATGATCACATAAAGTGTGAATACCGATTGGTAATATTGTCTCGACTTTGTCCATAGACAATCACTTTCGGTAAGAGGACTTATAGGTGGATAAATTAAAGATTGTGGTTTATTTGGGTACCCTCGTCTTTTCATTTGGTAACAGAGCGGGAAAACACGAAAAGATCTAACAATCTGTGTTTGGTGCGATCCAACCTATTGATAGGTGTTGTAAAACACCTAATTTTATATCTAGTATTTATGCTTTCTTTGTTATTATCATTGGGAATTGCATCTCTTATGTTTAGTTTTGAGATATCAGGTGCGATGGAGTCTTTTGAAGCGAAAGGAGAAGAAATTACTCATTTGGAGAGTAAAAGGCAAAGAGGCCAATTCATATGGGAGCTATATTTGGAGCGGGCTGAGAAGAAAGAAGGAGAAGCTTAATCTAGAGAAGAAACGGACTGAATTCTTGGTGGACAATATATACTTATGGGGTGCCTTGGGTGTGTACCCCTTATCTACTTCAACAAAGTGGCTATATCCACTTTCATTTCATACATAGCCCTAGAATTCAGAGAACTCTTATTTCTTTCTCAATCATTGTGATAGCTATTTGTCTGAGTGCTAGACACATTCAAGGGAGAATTGATAAATGAGTGAAGCAGATGCTGTTCATGGTGATCAAAAAAGTTGATAAAGATGATAGATCTGTGATCGATTCATAAGATTTTGGAATTGTCATAGATTCAGTTAGGGTTTTGGTGCGAATCTGTAATGAAATGGATATGAAGATGAGTGAATGAAGAAGCTTATTATCATAATGATTGATTTTAGAGGTGGTTAAGCTTGGGTCGAGGTTGAATTAGTTGCTGGTGTTGTGATTGTGAAGAAACAGAAACTAGGGTTTCTGATATGTTTGAAGTTGAAGCTCTCAGTTGAACATATATGGTGGATGCAGTTAGCAGGTGGTGCCAGATTTGGTGTTGGATACAGCTTATGGGGTGACCGATATGGAGAAGCTGGAATTCAGATATGTTCAACCAAGAAGACTAAGAGGAACATAAATTGCAGAAAATGGTGTTGTGTTCTTATGGGGAAGAAGACTGTTTTGGAGTTGATATCGATGGGAGTAGTCTTGTTTCTCTGGAAGATGGGTTTGATCGATTTTAGGGGTAGAATTAAGGAGAAAGGTGGAATTAGTTTTTGATGATGTTGACTTAGAAGAAACATAAACTGAGGTTTCTGTTGTTGTTGCTGTAAAGGAGATGGAAGTGAAGTTCTGTGATGAATTAGAAGATGTTTCTGCTCATATCTTAGAAATGGAAGGATGGGTAAGGATTAGAATTGGTTTGAGCTGAAGAGTTGGTGAAGAAATTGATGGAGTTAGTATTGCTCATGGTGACATGAAATGATGGATTTGTTGCTCTGAGTTGAAGGAATAAGAGCTAATGGGATAACAGTGCATAGATGCAGGAATGGGATAACAGTAAAGGATTAGTAAAGGGCCATCTTGGCTGTGAGGTTTTGAAGCGCAATCTTGGCGAAACATCACGTCTGTCCTGCAACAGCTCATGGTTTTGGCCTAGATCCAAGTCAGCTGAGTTAGACTATGACTCAGATATGACTATAGTGATTTGACACAATTGAGTTGACCGGTCACCTGAGCTCCGATCCGGTGCCGGATTCCGTCCACATTCCGTCCAAAAACACAGTTTTCCGGTGACTCTTTTTGGGACAGATTTTTACTTGGGTTTTTACTCACTTATGGGCTTGGTGGAATCATACTATTGGAGAATTTGGAACTTGGGCTTTGAAGACCTAATTTGGGAAGTTGAAAAGCTATAAAAATAAAAAGTTTCTATTCTTTTGGGACATATCATTTCTACTGGAGTTTTGGAGGAGAGCAGCGACTAGGGTTTGCTTTCATTTATTTTTCATCTTCTTCATTTCATTTTTATTATTGATTATGAATATGAATATGATGAATCCAAAAACTATGAGTAGATAAATTTCATTTATTGGTTATGGGATATAAAGTGGATTTCACAAATAAGATTTGATTCAATGTATTAGTTTTGTCTCAATAATTTACTATTTATGATTCATGGTTCATATTGTTTATGATTTGATTGTTTGTTTGGTTGAGTCCGGAATCAATCCGATTGCATTCATATCTAGAGCTATATTAGGGTTTTCAATACGTAAACGTTGTTAATCCCTGATTTTAATTAGCATAATTGTGGGTAGTGCTTGTAGTGATATATCCTACTAGTCACAAATGAATCATAACCTTGGTTAAATTGAATTAGTGCTTTTACACATTTTGATTGCCTTGATTAGTCTTATTCCATAGAACTTATTGCTTTTAGGGAGTTAAACTTAATTGTGCTTTTACACTTTAGGTTGCTTTCTAGGAAGAATTCACATATGCATCTTTTAATGTGGTTGTGATGAAATCAGGGAATTAGCGGGATATACTTGCGATCAAGGTATCCTAGGACTTTTAGTAAATGAGAGATTAAAATTTCAATTCTAGTCATTGATGAGAATTCGAGTTTGTGAATGAAACTATCCCGTGACCAATATCTTCTCTTTATTGATTACTTTTATTTTTACTTTGCTTTCAATTTATTTCTATTGCTTTGAAATATCAAAACCCCCCCTTTGGTTACTAAGAATCTGAAAATTTGCATAACAACAAAAGCCTCTATGTGGATACGAACTCTTTATTATCGCATACTACATTTATTTTAGTTAAGTAAAAAAGTGAAATTATTATTTTTTGCTCGGCTGACAACCGACCAAATTTTGGCGCCGTTGCCGGGGAGGCAAACGGCTTGTTATTAAGTTTTTAGTTTCTTTTTACAATTTCTGCTTTTATCTTGCTTTTTGTTCCTTATCTTGTTTCTTACTTGTTTGCGAGAATTGTTTTTAGGTACCTAATCCTTGGCTTCTAAGTATTGGAACTATCCAAGGTGCGGGATTGATACTCGAAGAGGCACAATACTCCAACCAAGTCAAGACACGGAAGAGAAAGAGTTAGAAGTGGAAGAAGAATTACAACTAGAAGGAGAACAAGAGGTTCCATTTGTAGAAGAACTACTAGTTGAAAAAGAAGAAGCAATGGGTGACGCAAATCATACACTCAAGGATTTGGCTTCTCATAGACTTGATGCACAACGATGGTGTATTCAAACCAACTCAACTTTCGAGATCAAGCCTGGGTTGATTAGAGAGTTGCCGAAGTTTCATGGTATGGAGAATGAAGACCCACACAAGCATCTTATGGAGTTCCATACCATTGTCAAGGCCATGCTTCCAGCAGAGACTGAAGCCAATGATGCAATGTTGAAAGGTTTTCCATTTTCTATGGTGGACAGCGCTAAGGATTAGTTGTATTGTTTGCCATCCGGAAGTGTCACTACATGGAACGGGTTGAAGAAACTCTTTCTAGAGAGGTATTTTCCTGCGTCAAAGGCTACTCAAATTCGCAAAGAGATTTGTGGAATAAAGCAACATGCGGGAGAATCTTTGTATGAATGTTGGGAGCGATACAAGAAATTGGTGGCAAGCTGTCCTCACCATCAATTCAGCGATGCTATGATAATCCAATACTTCTACGAAGGTCTTCAATAAAGTGATAGATATCTTCTTGATGCACCGGGTGGTGGTGCACTAGTGAACAAGACGGTGGCCCAAGCTGCCGAGTTGATTGAAAGCATGGCTGCAAACTCACAACAATTCTACACAAGAGGTGAACCAAAGGTTAGGCAAGTGCATGAAGTTAGTGATTCATCATCATCACACCGTGATCAAAGTATGGAAAATATGGAGCACATGATGCAAAAGATGGCTGCGGTTATATTACCTTCGTATGGAGAAGAGTTGGAGCAAGCTAATGCAGTTTTTCCAAATCAACAAATACGGTATGAGCCCTATTCCAACACCTACAATCTGGGATGGAGAGATCATCCAAATTTCAGCTATGCCAACAAGCAAGGTGCGGTTCAACAACCTACTTTCAATCGTCCGAGTGGATTTCAACCGCAACAACAACAATTTCAACCACAACAACAACAATTTCAACCGCAACAACAACAATTTCAGCAACCACAACAATCGGTGCAAAACCAAGGTTCCGATATCGATGCAAAGTTATAAACAATGATGCAAGGTATTTCTACCATGTTCAAGGAAAGCCAACAATAAACTAAGAGTGCCATCAAGGAGTTGCAGACACAAGTGGGCTCTATGGTGATTGATATCAGCAAATTGAAGGCACAAAATAGAGGGAGACTCCCTTATCAACCCATTAACCCAAAAGAGGGTGTCAATGCTATTACGTTGAGAAGTGGTATACAACTTGAGCAACCCGAAGTTGCTGATTTGGGTGAAGAAGAAGCTTCAAAGGAGTCAGTTTTGGAGGAAAATAGGGATGAAATTCCCTAAACACCCGAGGTACCTACTCCTAACTCTAAAAATCCGGTTTCTACTTATGTTCCTCCTATACCTTTTCCTCGCAGATTTGCAAGTTCTAAGAAGGAGAAATTAGAAAAGGAGATTTTAGATGTTCTTAAGAAGATTCATGTGAACATACCGCTCATTGATGCTATCAAGAAAGTTTCCAAGTATGCAAAAGTGTTGAAGGACTTGTGTACCAATAAGCTAAGGCTTAAAGGCAATGAAGTTCTAAGTGTGGGGGAGAATGCTTCGGCAATCTTACAACACAAACTCCCACTGAAATGCAAGGATCCCGGTAGCTTTGACATTCCCGTAACAATTGGTAACACCACTTTTAACAAAGCAATGTTAGACTTAGGTGCATCCGTTAATGTTATGCCGGCATCCATGTATAATTCACTTAATCTAGGTCCTTTGAAAAAGGCTAAAATTGTGTTGCAATTAGCCGATCGATATAATGTTTACCCAATGGGTATTGTTGAGGATGTTCTTGTGCAGGTTAATCAACTTGTATTTCCAGCTGACTTTTGTGTGTTAGAGATGGATGAAGGTTCACCGGACTCATCTCTTCCATTGCTACTTGGGCGCCCCTTCATGAAAATGGCTAAAAACATTATTGATGTGGACAAGGGAACGTTGACTATGGAGTTTGATATAGAAATAATACGTTTCAACATTTTAGAAACGATGAGATATCCTAGCGATGTCCACTCTTGTTTCTCCGTTGATGTTATGGATGCATTGGCACAACGAGTGTTTGAATTGAATGGTGAAGATGCTTTGGAAACTGTTTTATCTACATCCATGGATGATGGTGTAGAGTGTGGTAATGAAGTAAAGGAAGCCCTTGGTGATCTTAACTCACTACAAGGATGTCCGGAAACTCATAATATCTCTTTTATTTCTTTACCATGCAGTGATGAAAAGCTTTTACCTTCTATTGTTAAATCTCCAAAGTTGGAATTGAAACCTCTTCCAAGTCACTTAAAGTACTTGTACTTGGGTGACAATGAAGAGTTACCTGTGATTGTTTCTAACGAGCTTAGTGAATTACAGGAGCAAAAACTTCTAAGGGTGCTAAGGAAGCACAAGACGGCCATATGATGGACAATTGCTGATATCAAGGGTATAAGCCCTGCCGTTTGTATGCATAAGATTCGTTTGGAGGACGATGCAAAGCCTACAAGGGAAGCGCAATGTCAATTGAATCCTCCCATGATGGAATTTGTGAAAAAGGAGATACTCAAGCTTTTGGAAGTGGGTGTTATCTATCCCATATCCGATAGCAAGTGTGTGAGCCCGGTACAAGTTGTACCAAAGAAATCAGGTGTTACGGTGGTAGAGAATGATAAAAACTAACTTGTCCTAACTCGTGTGCAAACAGGTTGGAGGGTTTGTATAGATTATAGAAAATTGAATGCCACTACTAGGAAGGATCATTTTCCTTTACCTTTTATTGATCAAATGCTTGAACGTTTAGCTGGACACTCTTATTATTGTTTTCTTGATGGTTATTCAGGGTACAATCAGATTGTGATAACACCGAAGGATCAAGAGAAAATCACTTTCACTTATCCTTTCGGCACTTTTGCGTATAGAAGGACGCCTTTTGGCTTGTGCAATGCTCCAGCTACCTTTCAAAGGTGTATGGTAAGTATCTTTTCCGAGTATGTTGAAAATAGCATTGAAGTGTTTATGGATGACATTAGTGTCTTTGGTGATTCATTTGACCTTTGTTTGAACAACTTGTCATTAATCCTTGAACGATGTGTTGAAACAAACCTTGTGCTTAATTGGGAGAAGTTCCATTTCATGGTAACTCATGGCATAGTTTTAGGCCATATAATATCTTCTAAAGGCTTGGAAGTTGATAAATCTAAGATAGACCTTATTCGTGCTTTAACCCCTCCCACTACGGTGAGGTAGATACGCTCTTTTCTTGGTCATGCAGGTTGTAGTTGCAGGATTTCCCACACTACACCCTTGTTAAGTCTTTTCTATAATCAACTCATAATTGAAGATGAAAAATAACACTTTATTATTTTGGTTTCAGAAATGTTTACAGAAATGAGAGAATTCAAGATTACAACTATTCTCTTGAAGTTTCTCTCTCCTCAAGACTTTTTTAACTCTAAAAAATACATCATCCTTTTCTGTACACATTGGGTCTATATTTATAGGGTAGTTACATAGTGAATGACAGCTAAGTTTTCCTCTTATTTCAGATTGGTTCTGCGATTGTACCGCGATAGTTACAATGTTAAATCTCGCAATCTTTGTACCATCGCAGAACATACATGCTTTCCTCAATTTTTCTTCAGTCGTCAGGTATTACATTATTCCTTTGAAGGCTTTTGTGACACTCGTGAAGTATAGTTGAAGATCTTGCGGTGATGCTCGCTGGGAAGCGTTGTTAATCTCGCAGAGAATAGATGTAGCGATATTCTGGTCCTACATCTTTCCTCTTCTCATGTCTTTTCTGCGAAGAAGAGAAGATCATGAGAATTTTTAAAATGCCGCAACTACTTATCTCTTCATTAATCTCTGTTCTGAAATGTTTCTGTACCCTTCGCCAGCTGTTTTCACATATTCTCTCTTCTAATGAATTTACGACATGTCCTCTATAACCGCTGCTATCTGACCATTCATTTCTTTTCTTTGAATTTATTGCGTTCATCTTCTCGAGAAACCTCTTCTTCTATAAATACTCCTTTTATTATTTTCTTTTCCTCTTTTTACTTTCTTCTTCTTTCTCTGCATAACTTCTCTGCAAGTTTACTGTTCTTCCGTAAATTGCGCGTTTGTTATCGTTGTGATTCCTTTCTTATTTTTCAACCTTTTTCTTCATTCCCATTCTTGAAAGATGGTTATCGCTGGTGCTAAAAATTTGATTGCTTTTGGTGAGATGCAAGAAAAACTCAAGATAAAAGGTTTTACTCTGTCTACAATTCCAAATCAGAATTCTAGATCCGAACTTTCTCTCAAATTATTCACTGATCATCAATGCTCTCGCGAAAAAGTTATAGTGTCGTTAGGTCAACTTGAGGCTGGTCTTCCCATTCCTTTCTATGACCCAGAACTCCCATTATTCTATCAAATAATATCTGATGAGAGGTTCTCGCGAGAAATATATCAATTAGGTGGAGATTGTATCAGATTGCTGCTTGAATATGCCTCTCGCAGAGCTGGCAAAGGATCTCGCTACCTTGAAGATGCAAAGAATTCTCAATTTAAAGATGTCCCCATCGTATCTGCAGATTATACTCTGGACAACTTCTTTGTAAATTATAAAATAGTCCATATGAAGAGGGATAGCACTTGCTGGGGTGTTCGTTTGAAAAAAAGAAAAGGTCGCTGACGATAAAGCTCTTATGCTGGATATTGATTGGCATACATCTACCAACCAAGGCCCTCGCCATTCTAGCGATGACAAGTGGTTCATTTTTCCATTATGTCTTGAGGGTCCTTATATTTCCGGTTCTCGCGAATTACCCGCGAATCTTTCAGAATACCAACCTTGGGTCTTCAATTGGCCTGAAAGAACTAAAGAGGTATATTTTCTTCTATTTTTGGTATAATCATTATTCAATATTTTCTCCATATTTTCATATTTTCGCTAATTATTTCACTCTTTTCCAGATTAACAGAATGAACCTCAGCTACCAGGCTTTGAGGAAACCCAACACTTTCTTAGGTCTTAAATCTTTCACGGATGAAGTAAGAAATATCTCTTCATAAATCTTAACAATACATTGTTGCCCCTATTTCTTATCTTTATCTGTGCTCGCAGGAAATTGAAGAACTAGAGCCAATAAAACCCATGAGAACTAAGGAGAAACCCTCAAAGGATAAATCTACCATTCCTCCCAAAGGAAAGTCTTCTGCCCCTCGTGGTGAAGAATCTGGCGATCAGGATAAATCTGTTGTTCCTCCCAAGGGAAAGTCTTCTGCCCCTCGTGGCGAAGAATTTGGCGATCCTCCTTTGAAGAAAAGGAAAACCCAACCTTCTTCTTCTTCAACTCCTCAACCCACTCTAGAAAATCTAAGTATTGATTTTGACAAGGATAATAATGACGAGGATTTTAATAATAACAACTTCCCTTCTATAAAGAATTCTTCTTCTTCTGATCCTTCGATGGCTCATCTATCCAATTTTTTTGGCAAGAATATGTTTGGTATCCCAAATGAGTATGGGGATGAAGCTGTTAATGAAATATCCCAATCTCTCGCCAATGTCTGCGATTCTCCCATACTAGATGACAACGATACCCTTCGCGGGGTTTCAAGATCGCTAACTCCAAGTCTTTTGAATTCACTTGGCAGCCTGGTAAGTTTTTACTTGTTCATCCTTTTTGTGTATATACTGATATCTTTGTCAAATATTGATTTATATAGTTCTATCGCAGGTTGGAAGAGCCACTTTTGCTGTTGCTTCTGATTTGGATAATAGGCGTATTATTTATGAAAAGAAAGATGCTAATATTCGTCAAGATAAAGAGAAACTAGAAGCTGAAGTTATTGAACTTCGCAGAAAAAAATAAGCAACTGGAGACTGAAGCTTCAGTTGACAAGAAAAAAATATCTGATCTTGATAAAGCCAATCAACAACTCTATGGTATGATTTATTTCTTTTCTCTTTTAATTCTTCTCAGCCTATCGCAGCTTATTCAAGCAACCATTTTTGCAGATATTTATGGTCTTACTGACGAGGCTACACTCTTCCAATCTTTTCCTGACCCTGTAGATGATGATACCCTTCTTGATAACCTTAATAATTCTTTAAGTAATTTCTCAGATGATAAGATTGAATCCCTCTCCATAGATGAACATAAATCCAAATTTAATCTCTTAAAAATTGAACACAGATTCAATTTAGGTTTGACCAACAAGTATAAGCGCTTTTATCTTGATTCGAAGAAAGAAATAGATAGATTAAGAAAAAAGAATAGTGATCTTATTGACGAGAAAGATCTTTCCGTTAAAAATGGCTCCAAGACCCTAGCAAACTTCCATAAAACTCTTCTTAACGTTCAAATGGAAAGAGATAAGCTTATTCGCGAGAATGAAGATCTTCTTGTGAGGGAAACCCAAGTTCGATCTCGTCTCCTTATTAATAGTGATGATGAGTTTGCTTGGGATGCGAAGATTCTTGATAACGCCAGAACTAATTTAGGTGTAGATGTTAGTCTTCATGCTGATCAAACGGCTTTAATTAAAGACATGATTTCTAAAAGAGAAGGTTATCACTCTTATGATTTCCCTGAATTATTTCCAAATTGAATTATCCTTATATGTGTTAACTTTGTCATCATTTGCTCGCAGCATCCGAAAAGAACTATCGTAAAAGATTTGATGAGTTAGAAGAAGAGAAAAACCAACTCGCCGGAAGTCTATCTTCTCGCAATTAAAAGTATTCTAGATTGAAGGAAAAATTGAAAATCTCATCTTCAAATTTTAGCAATGCCCTTCTCCGTGTTCGTAATGATGCTGTTAAACTATTATATAATAATCATGATATCCCTCATTATACATACCCCGATCTTGCAAAGGAAATTCCAGGTGATTCCCTAAATTTAATTATCTCTGATAGAGAAGATGAGGAGTCTAGCGAATATGATGAAGAATTATCTGGCGAGGAGGAGAAATCCGACGTAGATAGAGATGATAATGATAATAATGAAGAAGAGAAATTCGGCAATGAAGAGAAATTTGAAAAAGAAAAGAGTTCTGATGAAGGTGTTGATGGATCTAATTAGTCTTTGTTCCTTCTATTTTTCTTCTTTGTAAATTTTGTACATTTACTTTTTGCTTCTCGTAACATCGTTGCGAGTTTCTCCGACTTGATGTGTAAACTTCTTTTGCTTTTATTTGTATGAATTAGAAAACAATTTTTTTTCTGCAACATAATCAATCAATCAGAATTATAACCTTTAATCATTTGTATAAATGTATTATCTATGCAATTTTATCATATGATGGATGAATAATAATTTCATCATTCTATGCATTCCCATACTTGCCTCTATTATTCATCTGCAATATGAAAAAATTGAGTAGAGATTAGATATTAGTTGTGAATCAAATTAAGTTTTCCTGATTATCGGCGATGTTATCGCTAGAAATAATTGCATAATTTTATGATTTTTGCGTAGAATTGAAAATCTCATAAATTCTGCGATCATTATCGCAATAATCTTATGGTCTTATTATGCCTTCCTAATTAAAGGTCTTATTTTTCCACATCTTTTCTTTTTGCGACAAAATCGCAGGACGTCTTTACATTTGCATGTATTGACCCATTAATCTTGTCTTATCAATACTTTTTCAACATCTCTGCGATAATATGATAAGTATAAACTCTCTTGCAAGAATTAATCCTTATGACATTGCCGTCTTGCGATGAAATCGCAGGACGTCTTTACACTTGTTAAATGTAAAAACCCATTGATCTCATCTTAACTTTTTCTCTTTTGGCTATTTGTCTTTGTATAACTTTCTTCACGCGACAATATGATAGGCCTAAATGTTCTTGCGATCATAAAGCCCCATGACATTTCCGTCTTTAGACACTTATCAGCTTCCTAATGGAGGGTTCCGCCCTTATCTTACCCTTGGTTGCCCCTTCAAGGAGGGCACATCGTCCATACAATACTAGCTCCTCCCATCCAGATTTGCCAACAACCAGGTGTTTTCGCATCCTCTTGTCCTTTATGCCTATATGGCTTATAGTTAGAAGACTGCACCCCAAGTGGGGTTTTCTTCAGGCCAAGTGCATTATAGCCAAGACTTACCAAGAATGGCCAGGGTAGTTTCGTAAGCCCCGGGCACCCTTGGATCAACCGTGTACCTCGGCGCCTTGGTCATACTTTTCACTTCCTAGAAGAGGTTCATAGTCGTCCAATCAGGGTATAACCTTATATAATTGGAAACCCAAGATCCCTCTCCTGGATAGGTTTTCTTTAACCCCAACATCTGCATAACTCAGGTTCCAGCAGCGGTATAACCTCATCGCTGAGTCATGTGAAGAGATACCCCCTTATATGACGCAGTATTAGGTCTTACATTTTCCTCTTGCGAAATTGTATTCGCGAACTAAGGTGCACGCCATAAAGGTTTGTCCCATTCTATTAATCTCTGCGAATTTTTATTCGCGTTTCTCACGAGCATTGTAACTCTGATAAAATTTTATTAAAATTTTGCAATTTTTTCAAACAGAGTACTCTCTTCAATTGCATTTTCTTCAAACAAATTATGCATAAGCTTCTTTAAATTTTATCATTTTACCTTTCTAATTACTATCTTTTGGTTCTGCTTTTCTGTTACGTTTTGCTCTTTGTTTTTTATCTGCGATCGGCTCGCCATTTTCTTCCTCTCGCTGCTCTATTGAATCAATCATCAATCTTTCAGCTCTCTGTCGTTGCTTGATGTTGTACTTCCAATTGCTCTTCTTCTCAGCTCTTTCTTCGCAAGATTTTATATCAATCTCATAACATTTATTGCTTTCTCCCCAATCTCCCTTAATTAATCCAACACCATGAGGATGAGGAAATTTAACACACTGGTGGAAAGTAGACGCTACACCTAATATCCCATGTAGCCAAGGTCGACCAATCAGGGCATTGTAAGGTGATTCAATGTCAACAACACAGAACAAGATCTTGGAAGTTATCCCTTTCAATGGAATCCGCATTTCAATTTCCCTTTTGGTTTATTGGCAGTACCATTAAAACCATAGATTTTATATGTTGATGGAATTAGATCTTCGTCTCTTCCACCCATGGTCTTATAGGTATGATAAAATAGTATGTCCACTGAGCTGCCTGTGTCTATCAGAACTCTATTGATAGCCCAAGAATCTTCATTTCCTCCATCTTCTTCTACTTGATTTGGATTTATCTCTAATCTTACTACCAATGGATTATCATGCTGCTCGCCAGGTTCTGGTACTTCTTGTGCACTGAAATATATAATTTGTTTCTTCCATTCTTCTAATGGTGAGGCTCTCGCGATATTCATTATCTCTCTTCCATCTGTGTCTCTCGCGAAGACTCTGCTTAGAACATTATCATGGAAATCCTCTATTGTTCTGTGTGAATGTACTATGGAATTACAAAAAAAATTCTTTGCCTTAGCCCCAACTTCTATTACGAATGATTCTGCTCCTTTTACAATATTTACCCTGCGAATTTATGGTGCTGGAGGCAATCGCTGAGATTGTGGTTGTCCTATTAAAAAGTGGTTTAGCTTTCCTTGGTCAATCATCCTTAAAATTATTCTCTTTACATTTCTGCAATCATTTACTATGTGACAATGAAAGTGATGGTAAGGACAAAATTCTTGACTACGATTATTAGGATGTGGTTCTTTTCCCATATTCCACGGAGAGGGTATATTTTCCATCAAAATGATAGCTTCCCAGATTTTTTCTATACTAGCATTTAGAGGAGGCATCTTAATTTCTTCACATATTATCCTCTGATTTCCTTGGCTTCTGAAATTGTTTTGCCTCTGTCCACCATAAGTTTCTTGCGGATGATCAAGCCTTTGAATCTTATTATTCCCTCTGCGGTTGTAATAATTCTTCTCCCTTTCATATTCTTCTTGATCTCGACTGCCCATAGCTACCAACTTATGCTGGTTATCGGTCTCCACTTTCTCTTGTCGTGCTTGCAAGCTGCTCGCCACATTGTTAATAATTTTAGGAAGTAAACTCTCATTTGCTGCTACTGAATTGGTGTTCGCGATGGGATATGATTCCATTTCATTTTGTTTTTCCTCCAAACCAATGTATTCTTCTTGTAGTTCTCGCAGTTTAGTCATAGTGATTGTATTCCGACTCTGAAAATTTGTATGTACAGTAGATTGGTCGCGAACATTGCATTAATAAAAGACAATATAAGATATCTCCCGTCAACTCTCCCTGCCATATCACTGCACATTGTCTTCCATCTTATGGTTAAATGTTTTAGACTCTCACCAACCCTCTGTTTTAACCAAAACACATCTTCAATACCTGGTCGTGATGAATTGTTGCTTATATATGCTCCCAGAAATGTAGCTTGTAAATGATCAAAATAAGTTATAGTATTTTTTGGCAATCCCTCAAACAATTTTAGCGCCTCGCCAGTTAAGCTAGATGTATAATATTTACACAATACAACATCATGACTCTCCCATTGCAGCATACACCTAACATGAGCCTTAATATGTTGTACATCACAAGTAGTTCCATCAAAAATGCTGGTTAATGCTGGTAAGTTGCACTTAGGAGGTATTCCTCTTAACTTTACTTCTTGAGTAAATGGATTTCTCGCAGCTTCTTCAATAGCTTCATCAAGTTGCCTTCTATCTCCTTCTTTTCTGTTGTTTATTATTCCCCTCATCTCTGCTAACTCTCTTAAAATTTGCTCATTCGCAGCTGAATTTGGTTCCATTGGTCTTTTCAATGCTGCTTCCCTTATTTTGCGTTCATGTACTTCTTGTCTTGCGAGATTTTGTATATCTTCATCTACATCCATATTTCTTCTTCTGCGATCTTCTGCTTCAGTTTCTTCTTGCCATCGCAACTGATTATACTGTCTATTTTCTTCTCTGCGAATTTCTTCATTTCTCATCATTTCCCTTCTCTGTCTTTCTATTCTCCTTTGTATTCTATCATACTCTTCCTGAATATTATTATTATGGAGATTTTGCGTCCGTCTCCTTTCTCGATTTTCATGGTTATTTTGTCGTAATGCCTCTTGAAATTCTTGTTCTTCTACTTCTGCCCTCAATCTTTCTCTCTCGCGAGCTAGTCGTGCTTGTTCAACATAATGTCTCTCAATTTCTTCTTCAATTATTCTTCGATTTTTCTGGATCTCTCTCCCATGTAATATCCTCCTACCTTGTTCTGGATTATCTTCATCATTTTGGTTGTTTCTTCCCTCTTGATTTCTGTTGTTAAGTCTATTATCCAAATTTTTGCTACGCAGATCATGGCGATCTTCTACTACCTCTTCTTCTCTATGACGTTGCTCTTTATTTAGATTTTGTACTTCTTCTTGGATATTTCCTCTAGCATTTCTTACTGGGGAATTTGGCCTTAATTCTTCCCTTTCTGATCTTGAATTCGATCTAACAGTACTGCTTGATCTTCTATTTTGTAATCTCAAATTCTCCATTCTCAACTCGTGATTTTGTCTTGTTAAATGTGCACGCTCTTCCGCCTCTAATATTCTTTCCTCTTGTATTATTTGTTTTGGATCATTTGCTGTTTCATTTTCATCTCCTCCGTGAATTAATCCTTCAACCATTCCGTGATTTCTTTCTTCTCTTCTTACGTCTCTTAATTGTTGATCTTCTACATCTTCTATCGAGTCTGATCTCCAAGTATGCACACTCACTCTATCATAATCCACATTTCTATTTTGGATCGGTGTTTGTTGATTAGGTTGATCTTCTCCTTCAATCCTTGTTCCATTTATTCTTGTTCTTATCCTTGAAGAATCTCCTAATTCATTTGTTTCTTCTCCTGCAAGTCTTTTACTCCTCCTCACAGTTGTTGGTGGTTCTGATGTATTTCTTCTTCTTCTAGCCATTTCTTCAAATCTAATGATTTCCTCAAATCTTCAAATTGTAATTAGAGATTTCTTAACTTGATTCTCCCTGTTTCGGGCGCCAAAATGTAGTTGCAGGATTTCCCACACTACACACTTGTTAAGTCTTTGCTATAATCAACTCATAATTGAAGATGAAAAATAACACTTTATTATTTTGGTTTCAGAAATGTTTACAGAAATGAGAGAATTCAAGATTACAACTATGCTCTTGAAGTTTCTCTCTCCTCAAGACTTTCTTAACTCTCAAAAATACATCATCCTTTTCTGTACACATTGGGTCTATATTTATAGGGTAGTTACATAGTGAATGACAGCTAAGTTTTCCTCTTATTTCGGATTGGTTCTGCGATTGTACCGCGATAGTTACAATGTTAAATCTCGCAAGCTTTGTAGCCATCGCAGAACAAACATGCTTTCCTCAATTTTTCTTCAGTCGTCAGGTATTACGTCATTCCTTTGAAGGCTTTTGTGACACTCGTGAAGTGTAGTTGAAGATCTTGCGGTGATGCTCACTGGGAAGTGTTGTTAATCTCGCAGAGAATAAATGTAGCGATATTCTTGTCCTACACAGGTTTCTATCGTAGATTTATCAAGGATTTTCCAACATAGCATCACCACTTTGCAACTTATTGCAAAAAGATGTGGTTTTTAACTTTGATGAAAAGTGTATGGCGGCATTCAATCTTTGAAAGAACTTTTGATTTCATCCCCTATCATTAAACCACCAGATTGGAGCAAGCATTTTGAGCTCATGTGTGATGCAAGTGACTATGCGGTTGGTGCGGTGCTTGGGCAACGTATGGGGAAGATACCCCATGCTATTTATTATGCTTCTAGAACGTTAAATGAAGCCCCAAAAAACTACACAACCACTGAAAAAGAGTTGTTGGCTATTTTATTTGCATTAGAAAAGTTTCGCTCTTATCTAATTGGTACAAAATTTATTGTATTTTCTGACCACGCAACACTTAGGTACTTGCTAATGAATGAAGAAGCGAAACCAAGGCTCATACGATGGATTTTACTCTTGTAAGAGTTTGATATTGAAATCAAAGACAAGAAAGGAATTGAGAACACCATTGTGCATCACTTGAGACGTCTTGCTGTGGACAAGGAAGCTATCCCATTGCTTGAAAGTTTCCCGGATGAGCAACTATTCTCAATTTCCTTTAGAGAACTATGGTATGCTGACATTGTGAATTATTTGGTAACTAAACAAATCCCAAAGAACTTGTCTCGTGCTGAGAGGGACAAACTTAAGAGGTTAGGGAACCAATATATATGGGATGATCCATACTTATGGAAACATGGCAGCGACCAAGTAATACGAAGGTGCGTTCCCGAATCTGAATTTAATTCTATCTTGTCATTTTGTCACTCCAATGCTTGCAGAGGACATTTTGGAAGTAAAAGAACCACTCACAAGGTACTTGAAAGCGGTTTCTATTGGCCAACCTTGTTTAAGGATGCGTACACATTTTGTACAACTTGTGATAGGTGCCAAATAACAGGCAATCCAGGTGCCCGAAATCAAATGCCACAAACTTTTATTCAATTTATTGAAGTTTTTGATATATGGGGTATTGATTTTATGGGTCCTTTTGTCAACTCTCATGGGAATTTTTTACATCTTACTTGATGTTGTTTATGTCTCTAAATGGGTAGAAGCTAAGGCCACCCCAACTAATGATTCCAAGGTTGTTTCAGATTTTGTGCAAGCTAACATTTTTTGCAAGGTTTGTAATTCCAAGAGCCATAATTAGCGATGGGGGTTCTCACTTCAAAAACAGGATTTTGCAAAGATTATTGAATAAGTACAATGTGTCACACAAGATTGCAACACCTTATCATCCTCAAACAAATGGACAAGCCGAGGTTTCTAACCGGGAGGTGAAATCCATACTAGAGAAGACGGTGAATCCAACAAGGAAATATTGGAGCATGCGGCTTAATGATGCTTTGTGGGCTTATAGAACCGCATACAAGACACCTATTGGGATGTCTCCCTTTAGGCTTGTGTATGTTAAACCTTGTCACTTACCCATGGAGATTGAGCATAAGGCGTTTTGGGCGATTAAGCAATGCAATATGGAGATGGATGGTGCTGGAAAGCAAAGGAAGTTACAACTCCAAGAGATAGAAGAGCTTCGCAATGATGCATTTTAAAGCTCACGGATTTACAAGGAGAAAACGAAGGCCTTTCATGATACTATGATTTCTAGAAAACAATTTTGTGTTGGGAAGAAAGTGCTTTTATTTAATTCTCGCTTGAATTTATTTCTGGGTAAATTAAGGTCACGTTGGATCGGACCTTTCATTGTTACTAATGTGTTTTCTCATGGTGCAGTAGAAATTCGTAGCATAGCTACAGGCAAGGAACTTAAAGTTAATGGGCACCGGTTGAAACCATATTATGAGAATTTCACTTCCAAAGTGGTGGAAGGAGCTAATTTTGTGGATGCACTCCCTCTGAAGGAGTCATAGAAAGCAAGGAGATAGTCGGGCTGATGACTTTAAACCAAGCGCTAAATGGGAGGCAACCCATAGGATGAGTATTTCTTGTCTTATTTTTATTTTCTTGTCTTGTTTTTTTAGTTTTTTCTTAGGGTTATTTATCGGGTGGTACCCAGCAAATGACCGGCACCTAGCTTTGGTACCCAATATTTGAAATATTAAGGGTTGGTATCTAAAATTGACGTTGACTGTCAAGTCAAACAGTTGACTAAACTTTATTATAATTCTGTTACAGAATTTGTGCTATTACCTTATTGGCCTTATGATTGCTAACAATGCCTACACTTATCCTAACGGCAACATAGTACGTGTCTTAATCTTAATCTACTAACTAGATTAACAGTTAAGAAGAGATCTCAAATATGAGATACCGCCGATAAGCATTACCTGCATTACATTTCTACCTCCTCCTCCTTCCATACAGCCGAGTGTTGATTAATTGAGAGGGTTATGAAGTGAATGAGGAATTACATGGGTCTTTGGAATTGCGTGTATACCAGTAAAGATTTTGGTATTGAAAATTCAATGATTAGTTGAAGAAAGGGGATCTTTTGCTATTCAAATGGTGTCTGAAACATGGAGATTATTGATTATTTTCAACTGACATATTTGGACAGAGTTCAGTCGAGAAATCATTAGAAATAACTCTTATGTCATTTTACATGGGTGTTTGTCGAGGGTTTGTGAAGAATCGGCAGATGGTTTTGATTTTAGCCTAAAAATAAGGGAAGAAGAAGATGTTGCTCCGATTGATGTACAAGTGGAAAAGATATTAGTTCCGATGGATATCTGCTCAAGGGGGAGGGAAGTGTTGTTGCTGCAATGATGGGTTTGAATTGATATGGATTTGGTGTAATTTAGCAACCAGGAGATGTATCTACCATTGAGTTTATGTCTGAATCACGAGAGATCTCGACTGAATTTATGGTTGGAAAACTAGACATAAGCAGTACTGTTAGAAATTAAAACATAGACGAGATGGTACGAGCTGCCATGGATTCTGGTTATTAGAACTCGAATTGCAGGTAGAAGAAGATAGTCAAGGGGTTGCAAATACGGCAGCAAACCAACATCTTCATCAGCAGAATGACGCACAGAAGTTGTTCGACGAAAGTCCTGAACGACCAGAACACCACCGACTCAAGGTCAATTAAAAGCCGTCAGATCAATATATATGTGACCGTAAGATCAAATTGATTTGGTCACACATTTTTTGGAAAGCCACGTTGCTCACGGCAACTTAACCACGTTAAGTATATAGCATTTATTAATTATTTTGGTAATAGATATTTTAGTCAACTGTTTGACATGACAGTCAACGTGAGTTTTAGGTACCAACCCTTAATATTTCAAATATTGGGTACCAAAGCTAGGTGTCGGTCATTTGCTGGGTACCATTTGCTAAATAATCCTTTTTCTTATCTTATATTTTATTTTTCTGATTTCTTGTCATATTTCATGCATGATTTCCCACCTTGGCTTACTTTGGATGACTCACTTTATATTTAGGACAATGTAAAGTTTAAGTGTGGGGGAGTGGTTAAGCATTTGCATTGTAAATTTTTCAAAATTTATTTTTCAAAATTTTCAACTTTTGTGTAAATTAGTGAATAAAAAACTCCAACTTATCATTTGTTTAGAGTCACATAGTATACATGTCGCTAAGATTACATCGAGATTCTCATAAGAGTGACTGAACTTAGAAATGACAAAGAACATGATCGGATTTCTTACTTGTATGAGAGTTAAAGTTGGATTTAACCATGCCAGTGGCAAATATGGTGCAGACTGAATTCGGTAGTAGAGTAGTGGTCCCCTATAGTGGAGACTACCCATGTTACATCATGAGAGGCACCGACCTTCAATTCTTTGTACCTGTCTAAATATGTGCTTTTAGAGTATATGTCACCGTACGTAAACTCTGGGTAAAATGGTGACATCGAATTGCTAACTTACCCAACCTCCCACCAATAAAAGCACTATTTTGATCTCTTGAGTGCTATTTTATCAATCATGAATGGTGACATCGAATTGCTAACTTACATACCACTTGTAATCTTGTTCGCAGTTAGCACCATCCACTTTATATCTCTACACCAACAGGTCCATAGAAACACCATCATCATTAACAAGAGGAGCATCACAAATTCGAAGGAAAGTTGAAGACGCTCAAGGTTTACAAGCAACGGTACACAAATGAGCATATTTCAGATTCAAGTAAAGCAACAAGACAAGGAGCAGAATTTTTACAAGTTGAAGACTATTATACAAGAGTGAAGATTATCAAGATGATAATTCAAGAAGTTTATGATATCGAGACATACAAGTTGTGAAGAATCAAGCGGTAAAGTACTCACACCATGGCATTTGTACTTGCATTTTTATTTTATCTTTATTTTGTATTTGTATTATTTTCTCTTGTCTCCATAAAAAAAAAAAAAAAAAAACTTGGGACATGGTTATCATTATGCTAGTTCCCTTAAACAGAAAAAAAAAAAGACAAGAGAAAAGTTCATTAGGTTCATCATTAGTTTTAATTTTTTGTTTGTTTTCATTTTGTATTTACTTTATTTATCTTGCATTTAAAAAAAATGAAAATAAAATAAAATAATAATAATAAAAAAAATCATTGCACCATATTTTGGTTTGTTTAGTTCGTTTTTGGTTTTGTATTCATTCAATAAAGCCAATGGAAGCATAAATATCTTAACGAAGTTTCAAGCAACAAGGAATTAGAGGAAAGAGTCACATTGTCAAGATTCTACGAAGTTCAAGAGTTATCATCAACAGTTGAAGACCGAAGACGTTTCTATGGATGCTGTGAGAGTGGTGCTCACTGCACACCGAACGGATAACGAGGTAAGTAAGCATATTCCCACCTTCGTTAAGTGGTTGATTTCCTTTCTTAGAGATCGTCAGAAAAATGTGGTTTTCAAAATGAATAAAAGATGTGGGTTTTCAAAACAATTCCGAAGGTTTGCCTTCCTACTATTCAACGTGTCGCATGATTCTCTCTTCATTCCTTCCTGGACACATGTGTGACCCATAAAGAGTTGTTTATTATTGAGTGCAATTTCATAAAACCCTTTCTTGTGAGGCAGATTCGATACTTTCGATCGCTCCGAACCCGAATTTCTTTGGATAAGGGATGGTTATTTCTCTCTCAACTTTTAAGAATGAGATTGCGTTCATATTTGTGTATAACTTCTTATGACGAGTGTGCAGAATTCCCATGTCTTCTTAGCGCGTTGGATACTATCATTTTGGAGAACTTGTAAGTTGGAAATGTAGTTTTAGGTGGGTATTTCTCTAGCAAACGCTCAAAGGAGTTGTATGTATCATTTAGAATAAGTTTTGTTTCATTTGATCGAGGAATAGAAAAGTCTAAGTGTGGGGTAATTTGATAGGTGTTGTAAAACACCTAATTTTATATCTAGTATTTATGCTTTCTTTGTTATTATCATTGGGAATTGCATCTCTTATGTTTAGTTTTGAGATATCAGGTGCGATGGAGTCTTTTGAAGCGAAAGGAGAAGAAATTACTCATTAGGAGAGTAAAATGCAAACAGGCCAATTCATATGGGAGCTATATTTGGAGAGGGCTGAGAAGCAAGAAGGAGCAGCTTAATCTAGAGAAGCAACGGACTGGCTTCTTGGTGTACAATATCTACTTATGGTGTGCCTTGGGTGTGTACCCCTTATCTGCTTCAACAAAGTGGCTATATCCACTTTCATTTCATACAGAGCCCTAAAATTCAAAGAACTATTATTTCTTTCTCAATTATTATGAATGTTGTTTGTCTGAGAGATAGAGACATTCAAGGGAGAATCTAATAATGAGTGAAGCAGATGATGTTCATGGTGATCAAAGAAGTTGATAAATATGATAGATCTGTGATCGATTCATAAGCTTTTGGAATTGTCAGAGATTCAGTTAGGGTTTTGGTGCGAATATGGAATGAAATGGATATGAAGATGAGTGAATGAAGAAGCTTACTATTATAATGATTGATTTGAGAGGTGTTTAAGATTGGGTCGAGGTTGAATTAGCTGATGGTGTTGTGATTGTGAATAAACAGAAACTAGGGTTTCTGAGATGTTTGAAGTTGAAGCTCTCAGTTGAACATATGTGGTGGATGCAGTTATCAGATGGTGCCAGATTTGGTGTTGGATATATCTTATGGAGTGACTGAGATGGAGAAGCTGGAATTAAGAGATGTTCATCCAAGAAGACTAAGAGGAACAAAAATTGCAGAAGATGGTGTTGTGTTCTTATGGGGAAGAAGACTGTTTTGGAGTTTATATCGATGGGAGTAGTCTTGTTTCTCTGGAAGATGGGTTTGATTGATTTTAGGGGTTGGATTAAGGAGCAAGGTGGAATTATCTTTTGATGATGTTGACTTAGAAGAAATAGAAACTGGGGTTTCTGTTGTTGTTGCTGTAAAGGAGATGGAAGTGAAGTTCTGTGATGAATTAGAAGATGTTTCCGCTCATATCTTAGAAATGGAAGGATGGGTAAGGATTAAAATTGGTTTGAGCTGAAGAGTTGGTGAAGAAATTGATGGAGTTAGTATTGCTCATGGTGACATGAAATGATGGATTTGTTGCTCTGAGTTGAAGGAAGAGGAGATAATGGCGTTGCAGTTGGTGGTCTTGGAGCTGTGGCTGTCAACAAATGGAGAATATTGTTGTTCAGGTGGTAATTGAAGTAAGCTGCTATTGGTATTGTAGTTGGAGGTGCTAAACTATCATTGTTGCTGCTATTGAGATGGTTATAGCTATGGAATTATATGAGTTGTAATTGCAGGTGGTATGTGGCTCTGGTGGTGTTGCAACTAAACTCAGTAGATGTATGCCTAGGTATTGCAGGTGGCCTGAACTTCTGGCAGGAATTGAAGAAGACATGGTGTTGGCCTGAGTTTTATAGATGAAAGATATTACAGGTGGTGGTGCTGCTGGGAAGTGTAGGTGGTTGACAAGGCTACCGACCATGGCGCAGAGATTGGATGAAGTCAGGGAAGTAAGGCTTGCAGCTGAAATGAGAGAAATTGGAGTATGCTTGATTGTTGTTCTTGAGAAATGGCAGTGGCATGAATTGATTGTGCAACTGAAATGGCTGAGAAGATTTTTTTGGTGTTGTTGGGTTGAGAGCAGTATTGAGAGATGCAAATGGACAGAGAACTGATGATTGAATGGGTTTTTGAATTGGTTGGTGGTCAGTATGTCTGTGCTGTGAGCTAATGGATTCCGAATGGTGATATGAATCTGCAGGTGGACTTGAACTGGTGCAGTTGGAGTTGCAGCTGCAGGAAATACATAGTTGTTGAGGCTGTAAGTGCAGTGATGCTATGATACTGAGGTAATGGGTTGCAGCCAAGGAGAACAAGCCAAGGAAGCAGTGCAGAGATGCAGGAATGGGATAACAGTAAAGGATTAGTAAAGGGCCATCTTGGCTGTGAGGTTTTGAAGCGCAATCTTGGCAAAACATCACATATGGCCTGCAACAGCTCATGGATTTGGCGTAGAGCCAAGACAGATGAGTTAGACTATGACTCAGATCTGACTAGAGTGATTTGACACAATTGAGTTGACCGATCACCTGAGCTCCGGTCCGGTGCCGGATTCCGTCCATATTTCGGCCAAAAACACAGTTTTCCGGTGACTTTTTTTGGGACAGATTTTTTACTTGGGTTTTTACTCACTTATGGGCTTGGTGGAATAATACTATTGGAGCATTTGGACCTTGGGCTTTGAAGACCTAATTTGGGAAGTTGAAAAGCTATAAAAATAAAAAGTTTCTATTCTTTTGGGACATATCATTTCTACTGGAGTTTTGAAGGAGAGAAGCGACTAGGGTTTGCTTTCGTTTATTTTTCATCTTCTTCATTTCATTTTTATTATTGATTATGAATATGAATATGATGAATCCAAAAACTATGAGTAGCTAAATTTCATTTATTGGTTATGGGATATAAAGTGGATTTCACAAATAAGATTTGATTCAATGTATTAGTTTTGTCTCAATAATTTAATATTTATGATTCATGGTTCATATTGTTTATGATTTGATTGTTTGTCTGGTTGAGTCCGGAATCAATCCGATTGCATTCATATTTAGAGCTATATTAGGGTTTTCAATACGTAAACGTTGTTAATCCCTGATTCTAATTAGCATAATTTTGGGTAGTGCTTGTAGTGATATATCCTACTAGTCACAAATGAATCATAACCTTGGTTAAATTGAATTAGTTCTTTTACACATTTTGATTGCCTTGATTAGTCTTATTCCATAGAACTTATTGCTTTTAGGGAGTTAAACTTAATTGTGCTTTTACACTTTAGGTTGCTTTCTAGGAAGAATTCACATATGCATCTTTTAATGTGGTTGTGATGAAATCAGGGAATTGGCGGGATGTACTTGCGATCAAGGTATCCTAGGACTTTTAGTAAATGAGAGATTAAAATTTAAATTCTAGTCATTGATGAGAATTCGAGTTTGTGAATAAAACTATCCCGTGACCAATATCTTCTCTTTATTGATTACTTTTATTTTTACTTTGCTTTCAATTTATTTCTATTGCTTTGAAATATCAAAACCCCCCCTTTGGTTACTAAGAATCTGAAAATTTGCATAACAACAAAAGCCTCTCTGTGGATACGAACTCTTTCTTATCGCATACTACATTTATTTTAGTTAAGTAAAAAAGTGAATTTTTTTTTCTCGGCTGACAACCGACCAAATTTTGTATATGTTTGTATAGTTTGTTTTATACCTTTAGTTAAAAAAAAATCAGAAAAATAGAAAAACCAAGAAAAAAATTGTGCTTTTTGAACTCCGAAATCTAGAAACTTGTGCCTTTAGGATGACACCATTAGTGGATGGAACCATTTTGATTGCAGGAGTTGAGGAACCAATTAACTAAAAGGGACGAACATAGCTCAGAAATCACAAATAACATGATAGTTGTTACCATATCTCGGAATATCACCATATCACATTCTATTTTTATTTTTCCATATTTATCTATTGTTCTCTAAGTGAGTTGGTGGGTCACTAAACATCGACTTGTTTTTACTGCTAGGATGAAATAGAGTGATTGAGTTGCTAGAAGAAAAAAAAAGAAAAAAAAAAGAGATCGACCAAGTAGACCTAACGGAATAAAAATGACACTTGGATAGCAATATGTGTGTGTTCTCCCTGTCTCCGTCGCCTAAACAAGCGTGGAATGCAGGATCCAAGGGAACTATCATGTAATATGCTGACAAGAAACATGCGCTTGGATCCAAAAGATTTAATCATGCTGTCTCAAAAAAAAAAAGTGAAAAAAAAGAAAAAAATAATATTATATTTGTTGAATAAAGTCACTCCTGGTTCCTTTGTATATGCCGGTTGAGTTGATGTAGACTTAAGATTGTTGACCACTGGTTCCCTTGTATATGCCAGTGTGTTGACACTAGAATTCAGACCAATAGCTAAATCCAATAGGATGCATAGATTCATCTTGGAAGTGACCTTCAGACAGATATGGGAAACACAGATCACTTGTCAACATTCGCCAACATCTACATCTATATCCATCTTCTTAATCTTTTCATTGTGATTGTGGTTAGTTAGATTTCGAGTATTGTGGTTTGTTCGACTATCTAATTAGAGTTTTATTTACTTATATATGAATTGAATTTGCACAAGGTACCTCCTCCTGTAGTCATTTTGGATTCGTTCATTGATTTGTCACAAATAGACGGAGTTGTATGTATGTTTTATAATTATTTTGTTTGATTTGCTCGAGGACTAGCAAAGTCTAAGTGTGGGGGAATTTGATAGGTGTCTAAAACACCTAGATTTTTATCTATTGTTTATGCTTTCTTTGCTTAGTTTTCTTGTAAAATATGTATCTTATGTCTGTTTTTGAGTATTTATGTACTTTGGAGTCATTTGGAACAAAAGAAGAAGAAACGTCGTTTTAAAGGAAAAAAGGTGCAACTACTGTTGGAGACTAACTATTTCTCACTATTTGCTTTTATTTCTTCATCTCTGTCTGAAAAGTGTGTCGGCTTTAGTGATGCAAATTTTCTATCTGAAAAGAACGACAACTTTAGTGATGACTCTCATTGAAGAGAAGAAGTGATTTTTTTTTTAACTAAAGGTATAAAACAAACTATACAAACATATAAATGCTTGTCCCCTTAGTCGGCGCCAAGCATTTATATGTTTGTATAGTTTGTTTTATACCTTTAGTTAAAAAAAAAAATCTGACAATCTGTGTTTGGTGCGATCCAACCTATAAGAAATGAATCCTATGGAAGATTCAGTTAACGAGAACCAAGATGAAATACCAACAACTGAAAATGACATCTTTTGTAAATTTACTGAACAACTTGATCCTTATAATGTAAATTCTGATGATTGGAAAACTTGCCTTGGAAAACAAC
Organism: Papaver bracteatum; assembly: GCA_023529315.1. Taxonomy (NCBI): domain Eukaryota; kingdom Viridiplantae; phylum Streptophyta; class Magnoliopsida; order Ranunculales; family Papaveraceae; genus Papaver; species Papaver bracteatum. The sequence goes on from JAJJWX010001128.1 coordinate 117,793, forward strand.
TTGATGAAATTTCTGATGATGGTGACTCAGAAATCGATCAAGATGTTGAAGAAGATATGTCTGAATTTTCCTCATTACTAGGTGTTGTCTCTACAAAAAAACTATCTACCTCAGATATGATTGGACTTCTTTCTCTTCTTTGCAGAGAAAATAGGAAACTAAGAAACATATTCTTTAGTTTCTTTTATGGATATCAGAATACCCGATAACTTCTTTAGGATTGCAAAGAAAGCCTAAACTAAAAAAATCTTGAGTTTAAGAATCTCAACAGGAAACATTATTTGTTAAATAAAAAACTTGTTAAAACTGAAGCAAGGATTAATTCTCAACAATCAATGAGGAAGGAAAAGGATGAGTCTGCTTCCTTCAAGGAAAATTCACTTGGGATAAAATTATCCAACTCTCTTGAAAATATCAAGATCTTGGAAGAAGAAGTTGCAAGGGTAAGATGACTCAATGATATCATAATCAATTTGAAGAAATCATGAAAATAAACGAGGAATTAGGATATGATGTGTTAGAACAGTGCTCGGTCGAACTCGCAAGTGTTGCTATCTCAATATTGTTTATCAAGTTTAGTTGCCAAAACTATAAGTCTTGATTTCTAGTCTACTTATAGCTAAGTCTCGGACTAAGATAGTAAGTGTAGTTAAGCTCTAGACTCCACGATGTTCATCGAATGAAGACGAAGAACTACTCAAGGGAACTTGTGGATTTTCATTTAAGGGTAAAATTGTAAAACCTAAAAATTATGCGCTAACATCTTGTAAAAGATAAGGCCATGAATAAGTGATGGATACTCCTTCACTTTATTAATTCACCTAGAATGGAGCATGTGGCAACAATCCCATTCTGTGAATAAAATACACGAAATTCATCCAGGTTGGAGCATGTAGCAACAATCCCATACACCCTGTTGTTGATGGTGGATTTCTATTTAAAGGATAAAATTGTAAAAAACCAATTTTCGTAAGCTGACGCCCTGCAAAGGATAAAGCCTTCAGGTGATGAATATTTCTCGCCATGATAATTCATAGGAGCATGTGCAACCATCCCTGAGAATTATAACCTACCCAGAGCGGAGCATGTAGCAACCATCCCGATTTTCTGTAGGTTTACAGCATTACTGCTTTAATTAAAGCCTTGTGTTCGACATGCAAACACCCGTAGGCTACCTGACGGCGGGTAATATTAGCCCCGTTTAACGTATGCAAGATTACCCATGTTAGTCTCACCTGCTGAAAACAAACCCAAAAATAGATCTCATCCGTCCAACTTCGCAGGCATAGATGGAGGGTGTAGATATAGATTCAGGGGGTCCTGAGCATGCTACCATGATCACCTCGGACCCACCTTCATGCATGACCAAACGGTCAAGACCAACTACAGTTGGTCCTTCCAAAACGTGCGCTCAAAGTGAGCATGACGCACGGCTAGGGTTTCTTTTAATCGTGAACGTCCAAATTCGCAGGCATAGTTGGACGGCTTAGATTATACCCTAAAACAAGTAGTGAAGTGATGATACACCATTGGCGGACCCAATTTCTACCTACATGACCGACTCCCTCATAGGAAAGCCGTGGTGCAAGAAACGATTGCCCAAACAAGGCTAGGTTAACGCCTTATGCAGGCTGAGAAGATCCAAAACGATCACGACCATCCGACTTCGCAGGCATAGTTGGATGGCTTAGATTGCGCCCAAGGTCGTAGAGCAAGCATGTACATGCTCACTGTCGGCCCAAGATGTTGCATACATGGTCGGTCTCCCCAAAGGAGGCGCACGCAATCCAAAACCGATCGGCCAAAGTGGCCGGTCCAAAATCCTAATTAGGGTTTGCGGCGCATATGTCGCAGAAACATCTCGAGCGTCCATCTTCGAAGGCTTGGATGGAAGGAAAAGATGGAGACTTAGAAGGAACCGAGCATGCTAGCATGACCACCGTGGGCCCGAATTCACTCCTAGCTGATCGGCCAAGACCAGCAGTGGTCAAGTTCCTCGGTACGCGCGTCCAAAGGTGGCATGTCACGGCCCCTTCATAAGTTCTAATCTCGACCACTCGTCTTTGCCACCTGAGTCGAGTGGCTTAGATCAAATCATTGCGAGTCAAGCAGGCATAGGCGTGAACACCATTGTACCACCTCCATGCAGGGCCAATCGTTTCCTACATAGAAACTCCCTTAGCATGCAAACGTTTGGGTTGAAAGAGGCAGCATGCGTGCCTCCCATCCAACGATCGCAAGTAGGGTTATAAACCATCTTGTCCGTCCAACTTTGCAAGCTTGGACGAATGACTTAGGGTGCCAATCAACCAGCAAATAAGGTATCACCATGATCACCATCCGTCACTCTTCTTCACAGGGTGACCGACCAAGGCGTGGCCTGCCCATACAGCCTCCAAACGGTCAGCTGAAGATGGCTTCATGCGATGACATACCAAGTTCACGATTTACTCTGCACTATTTTATGTGGGTCCCACGATCCACACACTCGAGACATCAATCATGTCACAAACTGGGGGATACAAACTGGGGTATTGGTCTGGCGGTTTACAGCATGCAGCGTGCAACACGCCATCACAAGATCGTGTCAGGGGAATATGGGCGGTTAGCTATGATAGGAGAAGTGGGCAAGAAACCGTGTGACACTAAGACATAACTCCACTTCCTCCATCACTCCACTTCCTCCACTTTCCCATGAGAGACGTGATGAAGGCTTATCGACTTGTATAAATAGGTTCTCATCCCTATTTCCAACAACGACAACAGAAAAACCAAGTGTTAATACCATCGTATTCAACACCCAGAGCCTGCCTGCAACATTTGCTATCCTGCTCAACCTTCTGTTAACAAGTCATCAAATAGCCTTCACCTTCATACTCTCAACACCTTCTTCGCTTCCCTCCCTAAGATCAACCTCACATCCTTCACCTGTGACCGAAACAAATCTGGAACGGTCGTGTCTTGATTTATTTAGAATTGTACATATTATCTCTCGAATCAAAAGTGCTCATCGTGCAGCACATTTGTTGAAGGTTAAAACTCACTTCTCATTCACACATACCCAAATTACCTAAACCTGCAGAAGTAGTTTTCTCCCACAAACAATTGGCGACCACAGTGGGAGGTTAATCTCTCGGTTGTGATGTCGATTTCTTCAATGCCAATTCAATTTCTCTGATTTCAAGAATGGTGGATCTTAGGTCTGGATCAGCAACCAACGATGGAGTTAGCGCCGACAACACTTCTGGTGGCGCTGATATCTCAAATACTGGTGTTACAGTGCAACCCGCCAGTGCAACCAATGTGTCTCGTGGAATAGCGTCTTCTACCATCAGTACCAGTGGAGCAGGAATAGGCATTCCAGCAGGCGTGACACCTCCCATTACAAGAGCCAGAGCGGCTGCAAATCCAGGCATTTCCTCAAGCATGACACTTCCGTCCGTCACCAGAACAACTGTTACTCCCCCTTCAGGATGAGGATATGGAGGACCCAGAGGACAACCTCCTACCACCATGGTGGACTTGATGGAGAGACAAGAAACCCTCGTTAAAGCTCAGGAAGACATGGAAACCACTCAGAAGGAGGTACTCACCTTCCTTAAAACATTAACCGATCGATTTCCGCAAGAGTCGAGACAGCCCCAAGGGCCAACAAGTAATACGTTCGGCACACCTGGAGCAGGTACCTAAATTACGCAAGCCTACCTGAACGAAGAGTCTTGTGCTGCTGACCACGCAAGAGAAAGGGACCAGGAGTGTCTCAGGGAAAGGAGCCGACCATCCAACTTTATTACACGTGAAGATCTGGAGAGACTCCTCCAAAATCATGGCAAAGAAAATCATATGGATGCGCATCGACACAAACCTCCATATCCACAAGACGTGCAGCGGGTTCCTCTTCCCAGGGGATACACCTCCCCTCAATTCATCCTTTACGATGGTACCGGTAATTATCGTGAACACGTCTCTCGATTTTTAGAATCCTTAGGAGAACACGAATACAATCACGTTCTTCGCCTGAAGGAATTCTCCAAATCACTTACGGGGAGAGCCTATACGTGGTACAACAACATCGCACCCGACAGCATATCCAATTGGAGTGAGATGGTAAGCGCGTTTTACAAGAAATATTTCTTTGTATCTGAGCAAGTTACTTTCTCAGACCTGGGAAGAATCTCCCAATGGAACAACGAACATCCAAATGATTTTGTGAAAAGGTTCAGAACACAAGCGTTGGACTGCCATGAACTAAATGTCACAGAACGACAGCTGGTGGAATTATGCATCAACGGAATGATACCCATATATCGCGCCCTGCTGGAAAACTTGGGATTCCAGACGTTCTCAGAGATACATGAAGCAGCCAAACGTTCAGCCACTACCGCCCCAGCATTATTGGAAAGAACCAGGATCGTTCGGAGCGATGATTCACGAGATAATCGGGGAAGCAGATGCCTCATAAACAAGTAGTATAATACTGGCCCTTCTGTCAGTGTAGTAAGCGAAGGCGGAAAGAGAAAAGCTCCAACGGCGGCAGAACAACTACCCAAGCGTGCAGCTCAAACGCATAAAGCTTCGCCTCGAAAGGGAACATGCAAAGATCCTGCGCAGAGCACCGAAGACACATGCTTCCCGTTTCCAATAAATGAAGTAATGGAACTCTTGGAGGCATGGATTCAGGATGATGCTATCAAGCTACCTCCTATCAGACGTCCACCAACTGAGAAAGACATGGAAGAGCCTAAGTACTTCCGTTATCATAGGTTTGTCCACCACCCAACTAAGGATTGCAACAAGCTGAAAGAAATATTCAGGTAAAAGGTAGCAGCAGGAGAGCTTCAATTGGTAAATAAAGGAGTTCAAAGATACCCCCTTCTTGTCTGAAGTTGCATGATCTCTGGAGACTCTGTGCGCAAGACTGCACAATCCATGATGGAACACCTGTGTTAAATCTTGTACCTTTCCAAGGTACAACATCAAGATATATTCATGTCCCTCAACCGTATTGTGTCAGGCAGGCGCTTGTACCCAGAAAGAGAAGTCGTTCCAGCATCTCCAGCCTCCTTGGAAGACAGCGCCAACAAAGGAAACTGGGGACTTTTGACCGTCGCCCATCTGAAAGATGTCGAGTTTGATAGCACATCAATCGATGAAGCTTCTGAATTCAACATCGTTACTATCAAGACCCTGCAAGCTGCGAAAATCTCAAAGCAGGAGGCTACCCGTGGTCCTACTGTGATCAAGAACCCAGCAGGAAAATTTGTGGATGTCTACGGATATATTGACCTTGATGTCAAGATTGGTAACACTCCAACACAAGCTAGATTCCATATAATTAATGAACATCCGGATTACGACATGATTCTGGGGCGCCCGTGGGTACACAAGTCGCATTCCTTACCAATCTCAGTACCTGGAAAAATCTCCAACAAGCAAGCTCCTATGATTTCCAACAAACCTTGGAGAATCGAAGACTGACTGTTGCCTCCATACCAACAACTCACAGGAATAATGCAACTCCCTAGTGAAAGCCCTTCGTCATGCGTCAAGAGATTCTGAGCCCAAGTAAGTCTCATTGAACGACCCTCTTTACAAGTAGTGGATGATTGTCCTGCTAGACCACCGTGGACTGTTTCACCTGACAGGAGGGCCACCACTAAGTGATGTGAGTGGAGTTCTGGCCCATTTAAGCGCTTCGCCAAAAGTTTGGAAGCATTCAAGAACGACAAGTGTCAGAAGCAAGCTGTCATACCGAGTCCAAATCCGTTTCAAATCGGACATATGGTAGCAACGGTAACCACATTCCAAGTTGGAAACATGGCAGTAAAAATAACTGCCCAACCTGATATACCTGCAAAGGAAGAGGAAATATTCTTAGTGGCAGATGTTATCTTGGGCGGTTACTGCAAGATCATCAATGCAGACAAACTCGAAGGTGTGGTTGTTCATTCACAATGGCTCAAGCCCTACCTCACTTGAAGACACGACATCACCTCTCTAATCCCCCCGAGGGGATTCCTCCAACAATTTTCCTTTTCACAATATTTGTAATTCCTTCAAAATGATGGCACCGCTTGCCTTCATACTTATTAGGGTTTCAATATTTCTTCAAGTAATCAAGATTTCATTCCTTTTATAATTTCTCATAAAATCACACAAAGCTATGAGTCACCTCCAAACCACCATTACCCAGAAATAAAAACCCTAAATCCTCATACCTAATCTTTATACCTGGTAATATGGGAGGAGTAAAACATGTAAAAAGGGGAGGAGGAACTACATGATCTACTTCAATAGATCCAGACTCACGTCAGGGGGCACAAGCAGAAAAAATATGCATGTTTCGAAAGCAACATTGAATAAAACTTTGTTCAAGATAAGCAAGCAAAGAAGAAAACTTCAAACTCAGCCGCCACTGAGTATAAAAAAAATATACAAAGAAGAATAACAGGGAAACTCAATTGCCGGTTGCGTCTTCATCACTGTTGGGATCCACATCTTGTACCACTTTCTCCAGAGATGCCTCAACTTCTTCTTCGAGCACAGCATCTACCGCCTCAACTTCTTCTTCGGGCACAACAGCTACCGCCTCAACATATTCAGCATGCGTATCTTCTGCACCTTCTACATAATCCATTATAACCTTGGAAATTGTGCCGATCACTTTTGGACGTTCAGTCTCAGGGTCAAGGATTATCACACCACCACGTATTGGGTAATCACACTTCCCATCGCCCGTAGGACGTTCGTGTTCAACCCTCCGTCTCTTCAACCGAGCCGCAAACCTTTCAGCTCTCGAGATTACTGGTGCTTGTGACGCCTCGCGTTTCCACTTCACTCGCAACGCTTCTTCATGTCTTTGTTTCTCCTCCATATCGATTGCAACTGAAAGAGCATGGAGCCGCCCCATGACAATGGTTAAATGCAAGACAGACATTCCCTGTACGGCATGGCCGACTTCACGAAGTGGCAAATCAATTTTATACATCACCTCTTCATGCGCATTAGCTTTTGGTTTATCAACTTCAAAACTTTTTTCTGAAGAAGCTGCAGAGTGATCATCACCAACACCTTTCATGATATACTGCAAAAAAAGAGGGGAAGATAAGTTGCGGCGGCACATAAAAAATATTCTAATCACAACTATCGCCGATCAATTAAGAAATCAACGTTTGTAGCAATACCTGAGATGTTGAAGAAGACGATCGCCTAATGAGAAGAATACATGAAAACTTATTTATATGCTTCACGATCCAACAAGATACCCAGGAGAAAAGAAGTCCACCTTTGCCGCTTTTTGAGGCTGTTGAGTCGGGATTGTGATCAACAATGTTTATCGAATGCTAGGCACACAGAAAGAGGAAAACAAAGGTGGATCGAACCACCAAGCTGTACTTCCTCAGCCGAGCTTTACCATTGGAAGGATCAACTCAACCGGTTCCAAGGCATTTAACACACATGACATACCTCCTCCCACGCAACCAGACGATCAACCGAAGCAGGCACAACAAGCCCATGTTCGATCAAACAGGCACATGCCCCCACGTGCCTATCAAGCAGGCGCAACAGAGTGACATTGGTTGAAGCATATACATGGTGGGGTCCACATTCATCTAGGGTTACATGCACAGCTGCCCACGTTCAAAGCAAGAATGCTCGCATCGGGTCCCACCAAAGCGGGTTCTCTACAGAGGAAGGCATAGCAAGGACATGACGATTCGTCTCTCCTGGTAACATAAACCTTTATCTCAAAAGTTTTATCTTTATTAGTCACCATCTTATGCCTACCCTGCAATAGTGTAATCATTACATGCTAGGCAGGGGACTTAATGTTGATGGTGGATTTCTATTTAAAGGCTAAAATTGTAAAAAACCAATTTTTGTAAGCTGATGCCCTGCAAAGGATAAAGAATTCAGGTGATGAATATTTCTCTCCATGATAATTCATTGTAGCATGTGCAACCATCCCTGAGAATTATAACCTACCCAGAGCGGAGCATGTAGCAACCATCCCGATTTTCTGTAGGTTTACAGCATTACTGCTTTAATTAAAGCCTTGTGTTCGACATGCAAACACCTATAGGCTACCTGACGGAGGGTAATATTAGCCCCGTTGAACGCATGCAAGACTACCCATGTTAGTCTCACCTGCTGAAAACAAACCCAAAAATAGATCTCATCCGTCCAACTTCGCAGGCATAGATGGAGGGTGTAGATATAGATTCAGGGGGTCCTGAGCATGCTACCATGATCACCTCGGACCCAACTTCATGCATGACCGAACGGTCAAGACCAACTACAGTTGGTCCTTCCAAAACGTGCGCTCAAAGTGAGCATGACACACGGCTAGGGTTTCTTTTAATCGTGAACGTCCAACTTCGCAGGCATAGTTGGACGGCTTAGATTATACCCTAAAACAAGTAGTGAAGTGATGATACACCATTGGCGGACCCAATTTCTACCTACATGACCGACTCCCTCATAGGAAAGCTGTGGTGCAAGAAACGATTGCCCAAAAAAGGCTAGGTTAACGCCTTATGCAGGCTGAGAAGATTCAAAACGATCACGACCATCCGACTTCGCAGGCATAGTTGGATGGCTTAGATTGCGCCCAGGGTCGTAGAGAAAGCATGTACATGCTCACTGTCGGCCCAAGATGTTGCATACATGGTCGGTCTCCCCAAAGGAGGTGCACGCAACCCAAAACCGATCGCCCAAAGTGGCCGGTCCAAAATCCTAATTAGGGTTTGTGGCGCATATGTGGCAGAAACATATCGAGCGTCCATCTTCGCAGGCTTTGATTGAAGGCAAAGATGGAGACTTAGAAGGAACCGAGCATGCTAGCATGACCACCGTGGGCCCGAATTCACGCCTAGCTGATCGGCCAAGACCAGCAGTGGTCAAGTTCCTCGGTACGAGCGCCCAAAGGTGGCATGTCACAGCCCCTTCATAAGTTTTAATCTCGACCACTCGTCTTTTCCACCTGAGTCGAGTGGATTAGATCAAATCATTGCGAGTCAAGCAGTCATAGGCGTGAACACCAATGTACCACCTCCATGCAGGGCCAATCAGTTCCTCCATAGAAACTCCCTTAGCAAGCAAACGTTTGGGTTGAAAGAGGCAGCATGCGTGCCTCCCATCCAACGATCGCAAGTAGTGTTATAAACCATCTTGTCCGTCCAACTTTGCAAGCTTGGACGAATGACTTAGGGTGCGAATCAACCAGCAAACAATGTATCACCATGATCACCATCCGAAACTATTCTTCATAGGGTGACCGACCAAGGCGTGGCCTGCCCATACAGCCTCCAAACGGTCAGCTGAAGATGGCTTCATGCGATGACATACCAAGTTCACGATTCACTCTGCACTATTTTACGTGGGTCCCACGATCCACACACTCGAGACATCAATCATGTCACAAACTGGGGGATACAAACTGGGGTATTGGTCTGGAGGTTTACAGCGTGCAGCGTGCAACACGCCATCACAAGATCATGTCAGGGGAACATGGGCGGTTAGCGATGATAGGAGAAGTGGGCAAGCAACCGTGTGACACTAACACACAACTCCACTTCCTCCATCACTCCACTTCCTCCACTTTCCCACGAGAGATGTGATGAAGGCTTATCGACTTGTATAAATAGGTTCTCATCCCTATTTCCAACAATGACAACAGAAAAACCAAGTGTTAATACCATCGTATTCAACACCCAGAGCCTGCCTGCAACATTTGCTAGCCTGCTCAACCTTCTGTTAACAAGTCATCAAATAGTCTTCACCTTCATACTCTCAACACCTTCTTCGCTTCCCTCCCTAAGATTAACCTCACATCCTTCACCTGTGACCGAAACAAATCTGGAACGGCCGTGTCTTCGGTTTAGGCCAGAATTGTACAGATTATATCTCGAATCAAAAGTGCTCATCGTGCATCACATTTGTTGAAGGTTAAAACTCACTTCTCATTCACACACACCCAAATTACCTAAACCTGCAGAAGTAGTTTTCTCCCACAAACACCTGTGAATTTACAGCATTATTAATTAATGCGCAACCATCCTTGTATTTCCTGTAATCATTATCAGTGCAGCATAACGACTGAGTGTTGATCTCAGCAGAGCAACACGAATATCCAAGCATTATAATGAAACATGTACAAAATACCCGTACATGCTGCAACTCTCGGTGTGTTATACTAGCCCAATTGAGAGTCCAGACTGACCATATCAGTCTGGATATGATCACGACCATCCAACTCCACCAGCATGATTGGATGGGCCAGATCGATTCCATAACCCCCAAGAAATTATGTAATATCCGCTGCCGAACCAATGTGGACCTCGCATGGTCGGCCTCCCCAAAAGATTGGCCTAGCTTGCCAAAACGTCCAAACCATAGCAGTATGGACGGAAAATACTAAATTAGGGTTTGCGGCACTTTACATGTGTCGCAAAACAGTCTCAACCATCCATCTTCGCAGGTATAGATGGAGGGCGCAGATGTAGATTCAAATGGCACAGAGCATGTCAACACAATCACCATGGCCCCACCTACATACCTGACCGATCGGTCAGGACCAACTATAGTTGGTCGTCCTAGTTTGTGCGCTCCAAACTAGGTACAACACGCGGCTGACAATACCCTGATTAGGGTTTATGTCGCGATCATAAGCGTCCATTTTCTCCTGATCGGACGAAGGGTCCTGGAATAGGCTAAGCAGGCCTAGTAAGTATCAACACGATCACTGCGGGCCCACCTATCTCTACACCTAATTGGCCAAGACCGAACTCTCTTTTTTCCTCGGTTCGCGTGCCTCCAAAATGCATGGTCGCTCCTTCCAAATTGCAAACTAATCTCAACCGCTCGATTTCTCCGGACGAATTAAGTGGCTTAGATCATGTTTTCATGGGACGACAAGGCATAGCCGTGAATACAAGATTACCACCTACACGCTGGAGCAATCGGCCAAGAATGACCAAGCCTGGTCATCTTCGGAACGCACGCCCGAAGTTGGTACGGTGTTCGGCTTTTGCGGCACCAGTTTACTGTCGCAAATTGATCTCGACCACTGAACTTCGCCGGATAAATTGAGTGGCCTAGATCACACTTCCATGGGACAGTGAGGTATGAACATGTGTACCAGCATGCCATCAGCATACATGACCGACCGTCCATACCAAAACCATGTCCCAAGCTTGGATTCGACCAAGCTGGAAAGTGGTTTTTGTGCACTTTTTCCTAAAACCCTAATTTCATCAACGGTCGCAGATAAGTGTCTCAAAAGTCAACTCGTCCGTCCAACTTCACCGTCTTGGTTATACAACCCTGGTCAGGAGTTAATTGGTCAGTACGGAGTCATGGTGATCACCATCCGTCACTCTACCACACTATGTGGTCGGCCAAGGGAGGACTTGTTTGCGCAACCTCCAAACCATCACATGAAGTAGGCTTGACATGAGGTTATTTTGAGATACTCAAACAACGATGCTTCATACATGCTGAATATACTCGATGCAGTACCTGCATAGTATACACACGATACTTCACAAGTATCAATTTACTAAATAACGTAGCATTACATGATAATTTCTGTAGGTCCCATGATCCACACGTTCAAGACATCAATCATGTCACAAACTGGGGGATACATACTGGGGTATTGGTCTGGCGGTTTACAGCGTGCAGCGCACAACGCGCCATCACAAGAACGTGTCAGGAAGTCATGGACGGTTAGTGATGATGGGAGAAGTGGGCAAGCCTGGTCGTGTGACACCAACACACTACTCCACTACTCCATCACTCCAATTTCTCCACTTCCCACGAGATACGAAGGTTAGGCTAAAAGACTTGTATAGATAGGCTCTTCGCCCTATTTTTTAACAAGAACATCACAAGACGAGATAACAGAGGCGAGTGTTGATACAATCATATTCAAACACCGAAACTGATAGCTTACATCCTACAAGCCAGTTCATCTTTCTGATACAAGTCATACATAGCCAACACATTCACAATATCAACACCTTCTTCGCTTCCCTCCCTAAGATCAACCTCATCTCCTTCACTTTGTGACCGAAACAAGTCTGGAACGGCCATTTCTTGGTTTAGTCCGGACTTGCACATATTGATCTCTCGAATATACAAGAACTCACCGCGCAGTGCATTTGTTTAAGGTTTAGATTCATTCCTCATCCACACACCCCAAATTACCAAAATCGGCAGGAATAGTTTTCACCCATAAATAATTGGCGACCATAGTGGGAGGTTAATCTCTCGGTTTTAAAGTCAATTTATTCGAAATCCTATTCAATTTTATCAATTTCAAAAGGTTAGATCTTAGAACCAATTCAATCAAAAATTTATTTCAAGATGGTAGAACTCAGGTCTGGATCAACAATCAATTCTAATGGAAATAGTGTGGATAACACTCCCGGTGTCGATGTACCTATCAGTGGAGCTGATGTGGTCAATACATCTCGTGGAGCCGTCACTTCTACCATCAGCGCCAGCGTAGCAGGAAATATTCCAGTAAGTGTAACACCTCCCATCACTAGAGCCAGAGCATCCGCTAATCCCGGCATATCCTCAAGTGTAACGCCTCCGGTGGTCACCAGAGAAACAACTTTCACTCCCTCACCAGGATGAGGATCCGGAGGGACAAGAGGAGGACCACCGCCCATTACCATTGCAGACTTGATGGAGAAACAATAAATTCTGGCTAAGACCCAAACGGATATGGCCGCAACTTAGAAAGAGGTGCTCACTTTCCTCAAGACTTTGATTGAACGATTACCGCAAGGTTCACGATAACCCAGGAGAGACGTTTCCGTCCTGTCCCACATGGATGAGGAAACTCGCATTTCTCCCGAATACCCAAGAGAAAGGAACCAATCTTCCAACTTCATCACACGCGAGGACCTCGAACGAATTCTCCAAAATCGAGGCAAAGGGGACCGGACAGATGTACACCAGCATTAGACTCCATACCCTCAAGACGTGCAACGAATTCCTCTTCCCAGAGGTTACACCTCTCCCCAATTCTCCCTCTATGATGGTACTGGTAATGCTCGAGAACACGTCTCTCGATTCTTAGAATCTTTGGGGGAGCATGAATACAATCATGTTCTCCGCCTAAAAGAATTTTCAAAGTCACTTACGGGAAGGGCGTACACCTGGTATAACAATATCGCACCTAACAGCATATCCAACTAGAACGATATGGTCAGTGCTTTCTACAGAAAGTATTTCTTCGTGTCTGAACAAATCACCTTTTCAGATCAGGAAAGAATTCTTCAGCGGAACAAAGAGCATCCCAACGACTTCGTTAAGAGGTTCAGAACCCAAGCACTGGATTGTCATGACCCGAACGTCACCGAAATACAATTGGTAGAGTTGTGCATCAATGGGATGATACCCATATACCGCACTCTATTAGAGAATCTGGGATTTCAAACGTTCTCTGAACTCCATGAAGCTTCCAAACATTCAGCAACAACCGCACCAGCATCACTAGAAAGAACCAGAGTTGTTTGAAGCGAAGATTCATGTAAAAGTAGAGGAAGCAGGCGTCTCACGAACAATTAATACAACACTGGTACTTCTGTGAGTGTAGTAGGCGGAGGAGAAAAAAGGAAAGCTTCAGCGACGGAACAACAAACCAAGCGGGCATCCCCGGCACACAAGACTTCGTCTCGGAAAGGAGCGTACAAAACTCCTGTACAATACAATGAAGATACAGGTTTTCCTTTCCCCATGAATGAAGTGATAGAACTCTTAGAAGCGTGGATCCAAGACGATGCTATCAAGAGGCCTCCTATCATACGTCCTCCAACTGAGAAAGACATGGCGGATCCTAAATACTGCTGCTACCATAGATTCGTTCACCATACAACCAAAGATGTAACATCTTTGAAACAAATCTTCGGGAAAAGATAGAGACATGAGAACTCCAACTTGGAAATGAAGGTTTTCATAGAGATCCTCTTCCTATCGGGAATTGTATGATTTATGGGGATTCTGTTCGCAAGAATGTACAATCTATGATGGAGCACTTGTGTGAAATCTTGTATTTCTCCAAGGGACAGCGTCAAGACATATTTACGGCTCTCAACCACGTTGTATCAGGCAGGCGTTGTATCACTCATTTGAGAAACGTTGAGTTCGATAGCTCGTTGATTGATACGACCTCCGAATTTAACATCATTACTGTCAAGACCTTGAGAGAAGCAGAGATTCCAAAGAAGGAGGCTACTCGTCACCCAACTGTGGTTAAGGATCCAGAAGGAGAACTCAGACATGCATATGGATACATTGATCTTGAAGTAAAATTGGGTGATGCCTCGACACAAGCAAAGTTCTACATAGTCAAAGATCATCCCAACTATGACATGATCCTAGGACTCCCTTGGATGCACGACAACAAGGAAATGCTAGGAGTATGTCCTCTACCGGCTTCGATACCTGAACGAATCTCCAACACGCCTTCTGGACCTGAAGACTATTTATTGCCGCACCAACAACTTTCCAATATGACACAACTTCCCTGAGAGAGCCTGTCAGCATACGTTGAAAGGTTCCGATCTCAAGTAAGTCTCATCACGCAACCCACTTTACAACCAACCGCCCCTCAATCTGATAAGTCCTTGGAACTGGTTCTAGCCAAAAAACCAACCTTGGCTAAGATATGCGAATGGGAGGCCGTACCCTTTAAACAGTTTATCAGGAGTCTAGAAGCTGTCTCGATCAAAGACGACAAAACCAAGACCCTGATGTCTACACGCCCAAACCCATTTGGAATTGGAGACCTAATAATGAAGACAACCGCGTTCAAGGTCGGCAGCATTACGGTGAAAATGGCTACCTCACCTAATTCACCCACCGAGAAGGAGGATGAACCGTACTGTAGCGAGATGTCATCCTAGGCGTCTACTGCAAACTCATTAATGCTGACAAGCTAGAAGGCGTAACAATTCACTCATGGTGGCCCAAACCCTACCGTACTTAAGACGCCATGCTATCAGTTTCCAGCATCCTACACGCTTTAAGATGCTGTGCTACTTCCTCCAGCGTGTTTTCCCTTACAATTTCACATCACACTTGTAATTCCTTTAGAAAATGATTGCAATACTTGCATTCATAATTAGGGTTTCAATTTTCAATTTCCAATTTTCAAATTAATTGAAGTGTTATTTCCATCTGAGAACCTCTTTACCCTAAAGACACAAAGTTCAGCCTAAATCAACCCACTAGAGTGGGTCAGGAAAGAAACCCTAAGTAAAAAAAAATCCTGAAAAGATTCGAGGGAAAAGATGTTCGCGGGAAAGGAAGAAGCTTTGAGCCGCTCACCCCAACAAGGACAGGAAGATCTTGCGTCAGGAGCACAGGTCCGTGGTATTCCATTATGGCATTGTTTTTTTTATGTCAAGGAATTACATACATGTGAATGCGCACCCTTGCGCCTGAGAAGATTCGGTTGTAGTCTTAACAAAAGATTATAACGTAAAAATCCTTTATTTAAATAATCAAATAATGGAAGAAAACCTTGAACTCAGCTGCCACTGAGTACAAGGAAGGTGTTCACAAATTACGAAATATACTGGAAAGAGAAAAAGAAGTAAAGGGGTTTCAACCATCAAGAGGGTCGACCGCTCCTGCACCGACATAAGGTTATGCTTCAACGCCATCTCCTATTGATGCTCCCCCCTTCGGATCTACCTCAGTCTCTGCATCAGATGTTTCCGCAACGATACATTCCGTCCCAACATCATCAGCAGGAGCGTCAAAGGCCACAACATCATTGGGAGTCGCGTTGACTGCTTTCAAACACTCGGGTTCGTCAGTGTCAGAATAAAGAATTATCACACCGTCCTGGATTGGGTAATAACACTTATTCTCACTTGGAGGTCGTTTATGCCCAACCCTCCGCCTCTTCAACCGCGCTGCAAATATCTCTGCCCTTGCACTTACTGGTACTTGCAACGCTTCCTCGCATCTCCACTGCTCCTCCATGTCAATTGCAGCTGAAAGGGCACAGCTTCGTCCCCTGGAAATATGCAGGAGCAAAATAGACATCCCCTGTATATCACGGCCAACTTCGCGAAGTGGAAGATCGATCTTAGCCATTACTTCTTCGTGCGCATGGGTTTCGGGCTTATCAACTTCGAAGCTTCTTTCTGGAGAGGTGATAGGATGGTCGTCCACCGTCTCCATGATAAACCACGAAGAAGAAGAAGTTATAAAAAAAATAATCAATCAGTCAATCAGAAGATCAGATAAGTGTGGAGCAGTACCTGAGATATAAAAGGAACAACTACGTGCGATGATTCTTTATAATCTCGCAAGTCGACAGAATCCCAGGAGAAAAAATGTCTTTACTTGCCACTTATGAAGGCTACTATTTAGGGAAAGCAATCAACGATGCTTATCGCATACATCTGAGGAAATATGTTGTACGATGGAAAGGAGTACACCTGACCCAAGGAAGGGACCGAGCTCGCTTTGAGATATGTACAAAGGAAACCAAAGCGACTCACCGGATCAAGTCCTGCTTCCTTCACAACCCTAACCAAGACTCCTAGGGCAACGCCTGGCGAGGTCGACCTATCCGGTAAATATGCATTCACTTTAGCTTGGTCATTTCAGTGTACAAATTTGTCACCATCTCATACTTACCCCACAATAGTGTAACCATTATGTGCTAGGCAGGGGACTTAATTTTGATGGTGGATTTTCATTTAAGGGTAAAATTGTAAAACCTAAAAATTATGCGCTAACTTCTTGTAAAACATAAGGCCATTAATAAGTGATGAATACTCATTCACTTTATTAATTCACCTAGAATGGAGCATGTGGCAACAATCCCATTCTGTGAATAAAATACAAAAATTCATCCAGGTTGGAGCATGTAGCAACAATCCCATATACCTGTGAATTTACTGACATTATTAATTAATGCGCAACCAGCCTTGTATTTTTTGTACTCATTATCAGTGCGGCATGATGACTGAGTTTTTCTCCCAGCAGAGCAACACGAATCTCCAAGCATTATAATGAAACATGTACGAAATACCCATACAGGCTACAACTCTCGGTGTGTTATACTAGCCCGATTGAGGCACTCTTGGTGTGTTATACTAGCCCTATTGAGCGTCCGGACTGACCGTATCAGTCTGGATATGATCACGACCATCCAACTCCACCAACATGATTGGATGGCCCAGATCGATTTCATAACCCCCAAGCAGGTATGGAATATCCGCTGTTGAACCAATGCGGGCCCCGCATGGTCGGCCTCCCCTAAAGATTGGCCTAGCTTTCCAAAACATCCAAACCATAGCAGTATGGACGGAAAACCCTAAATTAGGGTTTGCGACACATGTAATGTGTCGCAAAACAGTCTCAACCATCCATCTTCGCATGTATAGATGGAGGGTGCAGATGTAGATTCAAAGGGCACGGAGCATGTCAACACAATCACCGTGGACCCACCTACATACCTGACCGATCGGTCAGAACCAACTATAGTTGGCTGTCCTAGTCCGTGCACTCCAAACTAGGTACAACACGCGGCCGGAAATACCCTGATTAGGGTTTATGTTGCGATCATAAGCGTCCATTTTCTCCTGATCGGACGAAGGGTCCGGGAATAGGCTAAGCAGGTTCGGTAAGTATCAACATGATCATTGCGGGCCCACCTATCTCTACACCCAATCGGCCAAGACCGAACTCTCTTTTTCTCCTCGGTTCGCGTGCCTCCAACATGCATGGCCGCTCCTTCCAAATTGCAAACTAATCTCAACCGCTCGATTTCTCCGGATGAATTGAGTGGCTTAGATCATGTTTTCATGGGACGGCAAGGCATAGGCGTGAACATCAGCCTACCACCTACATGTTTGGAGCAATCGGCCGAGACCGACCAAGCCTGGTCGTCTTGTAACGTACGCCCGAAGTTGGTATGGTGTGCGGCTTTTGCGGCACCAGTTTACTGTCGCAAATTGATCTCGACCATTCAACTTCTCCGGATAAATTGAATGGCCCAGATCACATTTCCATGGGATAGTAAGGTATGAACATGTGTATCGGCATGACGTCAGCATACATGACCGACCGACCGGCCATACCAAAACCATGTCCCAAGCTTGGATTCGACCAAGCTGGAAAGTGGTGTTTGCGAACTTTTTCCTAAAACCCTAATTTCATAAACGGTCGCAGATGAGTGTCTCAAAAGTCATCTCGTCCGTCCAACTTCACCGGATTGGTTATACAACCCTGGTCAGGAGTTAATTGGTCAGTACAGAGTCATGGTGATCACCATCCATCACTCTACCACACTATGTGGTCGGCCAAGGGAGGACTTGTTTGCGCAACCTCCAAACCATCACATGAAGTAGGATGGAAATGAGGTTATTTTGAGACTCTCAAACATCGATGCTTTATACATGCTAAATATACTCGATGCAGTACCTGCATAGTCTACACACGATACTTCACAAGTATCAATTTCCTAAATAACGTAGCATTACATGCTACTTTCTGTGGGTCCCATGATCCACACGTTCAAGACATCAATCATGTCACAACCGGGGGATACATACTAGGGTATTGGTCCTGGCGGTTTACTGGCGTGCGGCGCACAACGTGCCATTACAAGAACGTGTCAGGAAGTCATGGACGGTTAGTGATGATGGGAGAAGTAGGCAAGCCTGGTCGTGTGACACCAACACACTACTCCATCACTCCACTTTCTCCACTTCCCACGAGATACGAAGGTTAGGCTAAAAGACTTGTATAGATAGGGTCTCCGCCCTATTTTTTAACAAGAACATCACAAGACGAGATAAGAGAGGAAAGTGTTGATACAATCGTATTCAAATACCGGAACTGATAGCTTACATCCTGCAAGCCAGTTCAGCTTTCTGATACAAGTCATACATAGACAACACCTTCACAATCTCAACACCTTCTTCATTTCCTCTCTAAGATCAACCCCATCTCCTTCACTTTATGACCGAAACAAGTCTGGAACGGCCATTTCTTGGTTTAGAACGGACTTGCACAGATTTATCTCTCGAATCTACAAGCACTCACCGCGCAGTGCATTTGTTTAAGGTTTAGATTCATTCCTCATCCACACACCCCAAATTACCAAAATCGGCAGGAATAGTTTTCACCCATAAATAATTGGCGACCATAGTGGGAGGTTAATCTCTCGGTTTTAAAGTCAATTTATTCGAAATCCTATTCAATTTTATCAATTTCAAAAGGTTAGATCTTAGAACCAATTCAATCAAAAATTTATTTCAAGATGGTAGAACTCAGGTCTGGATCAACAATCAATTCTAATGGAAATAGTGTGGATAACACTCCCGGTGTCGATGTACCTATCAGTGGAGCTGATGTGGTCAATACATCTCGTGGAGCCGTCACTTCTACCATCGCCAGCAGTAAAGGTGAAATATTCCAGTAAGTGTAACACCTCCCATCACTAGAGCCAGAGCATCCGCTAATCCTGGCATATCCTCAAGTGTAACGCCTCCGGTGGTCACCAGAGAAACAACTTTCAGTCCCTCACCAGGATGAGGATCCGGAGGGACAAGAGGAGGACCACCGCCCATTACCATTGCAGACTTGATGGAGAAACAATAAATTCTGGCTAAGACCCAAACGGATATGGCCGCAACTTAGAAAGAGGTGCTCACTTTCCTCAAGACTTTGATTGAACGATTACCGCAAGGTTCACGATAACCCAGGAGAGACGTTTCCGTCCTGTCCCACATGGATGAGGAAACTCGCATTTCTCCCGAATACCCAAGAGAAAGGAACCAATCTTCCAACTTCATCACACGCGAGGACCTCGAACGAATTCTCCAAAATCGAGGCAAAGGGGACCGGACAGATGTACACCAGCATTAGACTCCATACCCTCAAGACGTGCAACGAATTCCTCTTCCCAGAGGTTACACCTCTCCCCAATTCTCCCTCTATGATGGTACTGGTAATGCTCGAGAACACGTCTCTCGATTCTTAGAATCTTTGGGGGAGCATGAATACAATCATGTTCTCCTCCTAAAAGAATTTTCAAAGTCACTTACGGGAAGGGCGTACACCTGGTATAACAATATCGCACCTAACAGCATATCCAACTAGAACGATATGGTCAGTGCTTTCTACAGAAAGTATTTCTTCGTGTCTGAACAAATCACCTTTTCAGATCTGGAAAGAATTCTTCAGCGGAACAAAGAGCATCCCAACGACTTCGTTAAGAGGTTCAGAACCCAAGCACTGGATTGTCATGACCCGAACGTCACCGAAATACAATTGGTAGAGTTGTGCATCAATGGGATGATACCCATATACCGCACTCTATTAGAGAATCTGGGATTTCAAACGTTCTCTGAACTCCATGAAGCTTCCAAACATTCAGCAACAACCGCACCAGCATCACTAGAAAGAACCAGAGTTGTTTGAAGCGAAGATTCATGTAAAAGTAGAGGAAGCAGGCGTCTCACGAACAATTAATACAACACTGGTCCTTCTGTGAGTGTAGTAGGCGGAGGAGAAAAAAGGAAAGCTTCAGCGACGGAACAACAAACCAAGCGGGCATCCCCGGCACACAAGACTTCGTCTCGGAAAGGAGCGTACAAAACTCCTGTACAATACAATGAAGATACAGATTTTCCTTTCCCCATGAATGAAGTGATAGAACTCTTAGAAGCGTGGATCCAAGACGATGCTATCAAGAGGCCTCCTATCATACGTCCTCCAACTGAGAAAGACATGGCGGATCCTAAATACTGCTGCTACCATAGATTCGTTCACCATACAACCAAAGATGTAACATGCTGAAACAAATCTTCAGGGAAAAGATAGAGACAGGAGAACTCCAACTTGGAAATGAAGGTTTTCATAGAGATCCTCTTCCTATCAGGAATTGTATGATTTATGGGGATTTTGTTCGCAAGAATGTACAATCTATGATGGAGCACTTGTGTGAAATCTTGTATTTCTCCAAGGGACAGCGTCAAGACATATTTACGGCTCTCAACCACGTTGTATCAGGCAGGCGTTGTATCACTCATTTGAGAAACGTTGAGTTCGATAGCTCGTTGATTGATACGACCTCCGAATTTAACATCATTACTGTCAAGACCTTGAGAGAAGCAGAGATTCCAAAGAAGGAGGCTACTCGTCACCCAACTGTGGTTAAGGATCCAGAAGGAGAACTCAGACATGCATATGGATACATTGATCTTGAAGTAAAATTGTGTGATGCCTCGACACAAGCAAAGTTCTACATAGTCAAAGATCATCCCAACTATGACATGATCCTAGGACTCCCTTGGATGCACGACAACAAGGAAATGCTAGGAGTCTGTCCTCTACCAGCTTCGATACCTGAACGAATCTCCAACACGCCTTCTGGACCTGAAGACTATTTATTGCCGCACCAACAACTTTCCAATATGACACAACTTCCCTGAGAGAGCCTGTCAGCATACGTTGAAAGGTTCCGATCTCAAGTAAGTCTCATCACGCAACCCTCTTTACAACCAACCGCCCCTCAATCTGATAAGTCCTTGGAACTGGTTCTAGCCAAAAAACCAACCTTGGCTAAGAGATGCGAATGGGAGGCCGTACCCTTTAAACAGTTTATCAGGAGTCTAGAAGCTGTCTCGATCAAAGACGACAAAACCAAGACCCTGATGTCTACACGCCCAAACCCATTTGGAATTGGAGACCTAATAATGAAGACAACCGCGTTCAAGGTCGGCAGCATTACGGTGAAAATGGCTACCTCACCTAATTCACCCACCGAGAAGGAGGATGAACCGTACCTGGTAGCAGATGTCATCCTAGGCGTCTACTGCAAACTCATTAATGCTGACAAGCTAGAAGGCGTAACAATTCACTCATTGTGGCCCAAACCCTACCGTACTTAAGACGCCGTGCTATCAGTTTCCAGCATCCTACACGCTTTAAGATGCTGTGCTACTTCCTCCAGCGTGTTTTCCCTTACAATTTCACATCACATTTGTAATTCCTTTAGAAAATGATTGCAATAATTGCATTCATAATTAGGGTTTCAATTTTCAATTTCCAATTTTCAAATTAATTGAAGTGTTATTTCCATCTGAGAACCTCTTTACCCTAAAGACACAAAGTTCAGCCTAAATCAACCCACTAGAGTGGGTCAGGAAAGAAACCCTAAGTAAAAAAAAATCCTGAAAAGATTCGAGGGAAAAGATGTTCGCGGGAAGGGAAGAAGCTTTGAACCGCTCACCCCAACAAGGACAGGAAGATCTTGCGTCGGGAGCACAGGTCCGTGGTATTCCATTATGGCATTGTTTTTTTTATGTCAAGGAATTACATACATGTGAATGTGCACCCTTGCGCCTGAGAAGATTCGGTTGTAGTCTTAACAAAAGATTATAACGTAAAAATCCTTTATTTAAATAATCAAATAATGGAAGAAAACCTTGAACTCAGCTGCCACTGAGTACAAGGAAGGTGTTCACAAATTACGAAATATACTGGAAAGAGAAAAAGAAGTAAAGGGGTTTCAACCATCAAGAGGGTCGACCGCTCCTGCACCGACATAAGGTTATGCTTCAACGCCATCTCCTATTGATGCTCCCCCCTTCGGATCTACCTCAGTCTCTGCATCAGATGTTTCCGCAACGATACATTCCGTCACAATATCATCAGCAGGAGCGTCAAAGGCCACAACATCATTGGGAGTCGCGTTGACTGCTTTCAAACACTCGGGTTCGTCAGTGTCAGAATAAAGAATTATCACACCGTCCTGGATTGGGTAATAACACTTATTCTCACTTGGAGGTCGTTTATTCCCAACCCTCCGCCTCTTTAACCGCGCTGCAAATATCTCTGCCCTTGCACTTACTGGTACTTGCAACGCTTCCTCGCATCTCCACTGCTCCTCCATGTCAATTGCAGCTGAAAGGGCACAGCTGCGTCCCCTGGAAATATGCAGGAGCAAAATAGACATCCCCTGTATATCACGGCCAACTTCGCGAAGTGGAAGATCGATCTTAGCCATTACTTCTTCGTGCGCATGGGTTTCGGGCTTATCAACTTCGAAGCTTCTTTCTGGAGAGGTGATAGGATGGTCGTCCACCGTCTCCATGATAAACCACGAAGAAGAAGAAGTTATAAAAAAAATAATCAATCAGTCAATCAGAAGATCAGATAAGTGTGGAGCAGTACCTGAGATATAAAAGGAACAACTACTGCGATGATTCTTTATAATCTCGCAAGTCGACAGAATCCCAGGAGAAAAAATGTCTTTACTTGCCACTTATGAAGGCTACTATTTAGGGAAAGCAATCAACGATGCTTATCGCATACATCTGAGGAAATATGTTGTACGATGGAAAGGAGTACACCTGACCCAAGGAAGGGACCGAGCTCTGCCCAGATATGTACAAAGGAAACCAAAGCGACTCACCGGATCAAGTCCTGCTTCCTTCACAACCCTAACCAAGACTCCTAGGGCAACGCCTGGCGAGGTCGACCTATCCGGTAAATATGCATTCACTTTAGCTTGGTCATTTTAGTGTACAAATTTGTCACCATCTCATACTTACCCCACAATAGTGTAACCATTATGTGCTAGGCAGGGGACTTAATTTTGATGGTGGATTTTCATTTAAGGGTAAAATTGTAAAACCTAAAAATTATGCGCTAACTTCTTGTAAAACATAAGGCCATTAATAAGTGATGAATACTCATTCACTTTATTAATTCACCTAGAATGGAGCATGTGGCAACAATCCCATTCTGTGAATAAAATACAAAAATTCATCCAGGTTGGAGCATGTAGCAACAATCCCATATACCCTGTGAATTTACAGCATTATTAATTAATGCGCAACCAGCCTTGTATTTTCTGTACTCATTATCAGTGCGGCATGATGACTGAGTTTTTCTCCCAGCAGAGCAACACGAATCTCCAAGCATTATAATGAAACATGTACGAAATACCCATACAGGCTACAACTCTCGGTGTGTTATACTAGCCCGATTGAGGCACTCTTGGTGTGTTATACTAGCCCTATTGAGCGTCCGGACTGACCGTATCAGTCTGGATATGATCACGACCATCCAACTCCACCAACATGATTGGATGGCCCAGATCGATTTCATAACCCCCAAGCAGGTATGGAATATCCGCTGTTGAACCAATGCGGGCCCCGCATGGTCGGCCTCCCCTAAAGATTGGCCTAGCTTTCCAAAACATCCAAACCATAGCAGTATGGACGGAAAACCCTAAATTAGGGTTTGCGACACATGTAATGTGTCGCAAAACAGTCTCAACCATCCATCTTCGCATGTATAGATGGAGGGTGCAGATGTAGATTCAAAGGGCACGGAGCATGTCAACACAATCACCGTGGACCCACCTACATACCTGACCGATCGGTCAGAACCAACTATAGTTGGCTGTCCTAGTCCGTGCACTCCAAACTAGGTACAACACGCGGCCGGAAATACCCTGATTAGGGTTTATGTTGCGATCATAAGCGTCCATTTTCTCCTGATCGGACGAAGGGTCCGGGAATAGGCTAAGCAGGTTCGGTAAGTATCAACATGATCATTGCGGGCCCACCTATCTCTACACCCAATCGGCCAAGACCGAACTCTCTTTTTCTCCTCGGTTCGCGTGCCTCCAACATGCATGGCCGCTCCTTCCAAATTGCAAACTAATCTCAACCGCTCGATTTCTCCGGATGAATTGAGTGGCTTAGATCATGTTTTCATGGGACGGCAAGGCATAGGCGTGAACATCAGCCTACCACCTACATGCTGGAGCAATCGGCCGAGACCGACCAAGCCTGGTCGTCTTGTAACGTACGCACGAAGTTGGTATGGTGTGCGGCTTTTGCGGCACCAGTTTACTGTCGCAAATTGATCTCGACCATTCAACTTCTCCGGATAAATTGAATGGCCCAGATCACATTTCCATGGGATAGTAAGGTATGAACATGTGTATCGACATGACGTCAGCATACATGACCGACCGACCGGCCATACCAAAACCATGTCCCAAGCTTGGATTCGACCAAGCTGGAAAGTGGTGTTTGCGAACTTTTTCCTAAAACCCTAATTTCATAAACGGTCGCAGATGAGTGTCTCAAAAGTCATCTCGTCCGTCCAACTTCACCGGATTGGTTATACAACCCTGGTCAGGAGTTAATTGGTCAGTACAGAGTCATGGTGATCACCATCCATCACTCTACCACACTATGTGGTCGGCCAAGGGAGGACTTGTTTGCGCAACCTCCAAACCATCACATGAAGTAGGATGGAAATGAGGTTATTTTGAGACTCTCAAACATCGATGCTTTATACATGCTAAATATACTCGATGCAGTACCTGCATAGTCTACACACGATACTTCACAAGTATCAATTTCCTAAATAACGTAGCATTACATGCTACTTTCTGTGGGTCCCATGATCCACACGTTCAAGACATCAATCATGTCACAAACTGGGGGATACATACTAGGGTATTGGTCTGGCGGTTTACAGCGTGCAGCGCACAACGTGCCATTACAAGAACGTGTCAGGAAGTCATGGACGGTTAGTGATGATGGGAGAAGTAGGCAAGCCTGGTCGTGTGACACCAACACACTACTCCATCACTCCACTTTCTCCACTTCCCACGAGATACGAAGGTTAGGCTAAAAGACTTGTATAGATAGGGTCTCCGCCCTATTTTTTAACAAGAACATCACAAGACGAGATAAGAGAGGAAAGTGTTGATACAATCGTATTCAAATACCGGAACTGATAGCTTACATCCTGCAAGCCAGTTCAGCTTTCTGATACAAGTCATACATAGACAACACCTTCACAATCTCAACACCTTCTTCATTTCCCTCCCTAAGATCAACCCCATCTCCTTCACTTTATGACCGAAACAAGTCTGGAACGGCCATTTCTTGGTTTAGAACGGACTTGCACAGATTTATCTCTCGAATCTACAAGCACTCACCGCGCAGTGCATTTGTTTAAGGTTTAGATTCATTCCTTATCCACACACCCCAAATTACCAAAATCGGCAGGAATAGTTTTCACCCATAAACACTACCGAGTGTGTAAATAATGATTGGAATTATTTTCATAAGTATGATCATTCCGGACCTTGTGCTGGTTATGATCATTACCAACCTTACCCTGATTATGAGCCACAATGTGTTGATTCCAATTATTATTCACACACTTCTCCGTCACAATATGAGAGAGTTAATCAATCTTACTGTGACCCATCTGCATCATAATTATCTTTGTTAGAACGCCTCAATATTGACCTTGTTGAACAGACCAAAGCTAATGAGTTATTTTTTGCTGAGCTAAGTAAAACCCATGCTTATATTTCTCAACTTGGTGAACAAACTGATTTATCGATTGCTCAACTAACGCAGTCGGTAACATATTTTGGTCTTACCGAGGAGACAAGTTCTAAATTTTCTAATACTCTTGGTATTTATGATGAAACCGCTTTAACTAAAGAATCAATGTGAATGGAGAATGATGATGAACTTAATAGTTGTGATCATAGGAATAAAGACATTGTCATACCAAGTGAAGGTGGTGTATTTAGTCCAACTCCTGATCGTGTTAATGATCAATCGCCTATTCAAAAGGATGAGTTTAGGATTGAGGACACCATTCTTTTAGACGGTGTGATATATCAGTGCTATAACATTGATGCTTATGAATAATATGTTAATTCCGAGGAAACTATTGTTAAGTCTAACGACTTAGAGACATTACACTCTATCTATAAGGTTTCTTTTAATCATCTTTATTGTGATATTCCTATTGATTCCTTGGTTGATGATGATTTAGTACATGGTCACAAGCCCAGTGGAGAAGTTAATATACCTAGAATTGTTAGTACAACTTTTCAGAAGATTCCTAATTTTGGATTAGAACTGCGTGCTTCTCCAGTATTACTAGATTATTTTGCATCTCGTGACTTCTCTTTGCCTGTGCATGACTCCCAAATCGTTTCAGTTCTCATCTCTAGCGAACCCTTTAACTCGGTTATTTTTGATCAAAATGATACATCCTTTGCAAAAACCAGGTTTGGGGGTAGCTCTTTCCTTTTGATAGTCTCTATATCTTTACGTTGCTTCAGCGAGGATTTGAGGTTGTCATCGGTTGTATATATTGTGCTCTGGGCTGATCCCCAAATATTTAGGTTGTTGATATATGGTGAGTCTTATTTGTATATTCCAGTAGGTACATCTATGTTCTTGTTTCATTTTTATTTGTTTACTTTTAACATTTTAGAGTTTCCCATCTTAATTTCTACGTTGGATGACTCAATTACATTGAGGACAATGTCATGTTTAAGTGTGGGGGAGTGGCACTTTCGTTAAAAAAAAAAAAACCCAGCTGTTTAGCGGGTCTGCATAAAAAATATATATTTTTTTAATTATTATTAGACTATTTTCTATGACCAGCTGTTTAGTGAGTCTTTATGTCTAGCTATTTAGCATGCATCTTTATCCACTGTTTAGTGGGCCTGTCTCGCTGTTTAGCAAACATCTTTATACCACTGTTTAGTGGTTTCGTTTAACTGTTTAGCAGACATCTCTGTATCACTGTTTAGTGGTTTCGTCTCGCTGTTTAGCAGATATTTCTCCATATCCTGTTGTTGAACGGATATCTCTCACCATATCTAGCTGTGTAGCGGATATAATTTTCTTTCTTGTTTTGCTCGGGACTAGCAAAATGTAAGTGTGGGGGAATTTGATAAGCACGCAAGTGCGACACTTTATACCCACATTTATACTAGATAGGTCTCAATATTTCGGTAATAATTATATTTTAGAGCTTTTACAACAATTACAAAGGAATTCAATCATCCCAAGGAGATCTTAAATAACGGCTCAATGAGAAGCTAATGATCGTTTGCGACGAAAACAACCAAAGCTGTTGCGCTCATGGCACCATGAGACATCTTAAATAACGCGGTTGTGGGCTGCCAAGTCCATAACTCATGTTGCACTCCTATTACCATTTCAGGGATAGAGGGAATATGGTCTGACAAATAATTGTTTTGATGATTCAGCACCTGAATTCCACCAAGAGAAAATAAAGTGAGACGTGTCCATTTCATAACCAACATCTGTATTTGTGGTTCGTGGTGAATATCAAGGGGAACCTCATTCCTTTTCAGAACAAGAAAAAATCTCTTATTTCTGAAATCAAACACCATATTCAAGACAGACTCGGAGCTAAAGCAGGATGGTTGCAGTCGAAATTGGGAGTTGAAATTCAGTTCTTGTTTGCTGCCATGCAAACAGCTGAAGAATGAATGGGCTTTGAGTTGAAGTGTTGATATAGACAGAAAATAAGAAGCTAGTGAATTGTGGTCGTGACGAGGTGCTGGTTGGTTTTGGATGCGCGAACTGGTAGCAGGCAATGGTCGGAGTTGGCTGTGATGGCAACAATGATGGATGACTGAAATTGGTGATGGTTGAGTTGGTTTTGCCGAGAATCGAAATGGAGGTGCTGTTATTAATGTCGCTGCCATTGCATGGCTATAAACGAAGATGGAGTTCAGTTCAGGGGACTATACTCGAGAGAGACGAGCATCTGAGATGATTGGTAAAGCTGATTATAATTTGAGGCAGTTGAGGAGTATACGTTGATCGTGTTTGCATGAATGAAGATGGAGTAGTTGGTGGTCGACTGCCATGGTCTTGAACTTTGTAGGAGAAGGTGAAGTTGGGAATTTCTCATATGGAAGTGGTGGCTATAGTGATGGTTTCACAGCAAAGATGGAAGTTGGATCGTTGGGTGAGCTGGGAACAGCTTCTGCTGGTGATGGGGTTTAGTCGAGCAGTCTTGAGATGTAAATAAAGATGGACTCAGCGAAGTTGAGTTTTGCTGCTGAACGATGGGTATTTGTATGTTGGTTGTGACTGCGAAAACGAGTTTACGAAGGTATAAAAGAACTCAAGATGAAAGCAAAGAAGATGGAGTTTGATGCCATCCAAGCTTGAATCTGACAGGAGCTGTGATTGAGAGGGTTGGAGTTGTTCGATGAGTTTGTTAGAATGAGTTGCAGTTTGTTAGAATGAGTTGTTCGATGAGCTCTAATGGCCCGTGCCTGAGATGGTTCAGAAACGGAATTTTGTTGCAGTTGGATGTGCACGGACCAAGGCAACCGGTGGGAAAATGTTTACATGGTCAGAAAATAGAAGTTGCGTTTTGGGGTCGGTTATTGGATGGGCGATGAGCAATTCTGTTGGGTCTCAATTTGGACTCATTGTTGAACCTATATATTCATGAAAGAACTATTTTTTAGGGTCCATGGTCTTATTAGGGCAACCTCCTATACTTAAAAAGAGGTGTCCTAAAATTAGGTAAATACACATTTACCCTTTACTTTAATTTAATTTAAATTAAAACTTACCTAATAACTATATAAATCTAATCATATATATCTAATCTAAATTAATCTATTAACCAAAATCAAAATCAAAAACAAGAGGGGAATCGAAATTTTTTAGTTTTGATTTTTTTTTTTATTCTCTTCTTCTTCTCTCTTTCCTTGGCGTTCCTCGTTCGATTGAAAAACCCATCAATCTTTTTCATTCGTTTTTTGATTGAGAAAATTGAGTAGAAATCATCAAAATATGGTTTAAATGGAAGTTAAAGTGGCATGTTCGGTTAGGAATAGTTTAAAAAAAACTAGTTTTGTAACCGAACACTCTGAAACCAAGAACACGAAGAACACTTCGATTATCACGAATTTAATTTTTCGTAACAGAACTCTGAGTTCGGTTGGTTCGCAAAAATAGTTTTAACCGAACTCCTCATTGAAAACCAATATATTGTGTTCGGTTGGTTAGGTTAATTGGATTTTTTTTTCCTTTAACCGTACACTTGTATTCGAACAACAAATGCTGAGGTCGGCTGGTTCGCATAAAAAAATAATCCAATGTACCTGTACTGAGCTATTTTGCCCACTATGTTGAGTTTTGATTTAACCGAACTTTTCCCACTATGGTCGATTGGTTCGCAAAAAAGGCTAAAACTATTTTCTAACCGAACTTTACCAATATTGCGTGAAGTTCGGTTAGATATTGGTTGGTATGGAGTTTGCGAAACAACCAAACTTTGTACACTTGGTAAACTCTTAATCAACGCGGAGTTCGGTTAGATATAGTGTAGTGATCTACACTACAAGGTTTTGATAAACAGGGATTTGAGGAGAAATTAGAAGAGAATTGAAGAATATTAAGCTAGAGAAGATTAAGAAAGAGGATCAGAT
Source organism: Papaver bracteatum (assembly GCA_023529315.1). NCBI lineage: Eukaryota > Viridiplantae > Streptophyta > Magnoliopsida > Ranunculales > Papaveraceae > Papaver > Papaver bracteatum. The sequence goes on from JAJJWX010001128.1 coordinate 148,109, forward strand.
AGATGAGAGCAAGAACAAGAGAGAGAATTAGATTAATTCAAATTATTTGATAACATGATCCAATGCCTGACCAGATACAAATTGCTCATTGGTCAAGCAAAATCACATGAACTAAACACACACTCACAAACTACTAAGTGCACCTCTCAATGCTACAAGGTCTATGACAAATACCCCCTACTCAATTTGATTCTTGTCCTCAAGAATGAATTTTCGGAACTGTTTTGTGATGACATACTTGTCCTCCCAAGTAGCATCAGCTTTAGAAGAGTGTATCCAGTGTACTAAGATCTGCTCAACCAGCTGGGGATGTTTCTTGACAGTCCTGGTGGCTAGTACCTGAAATGGAGTAACCTTCATGTTCCCATTTGAATCTAGGGAGGGAAATGTAGTTTGTGGCAATAGTCATGCTCCAAGCTTTGGTTTCAATTGAGAAACATGAAACACTGGGTGGATCTTGGAAGTAGTAGGGAGCTTGATCTTGTAAGGCACCCTTCCCATCCTTGCAAGAACCTGATATGGCCCAAATTTTTTTGCAGATAGTTTTAAATTTCTCCTGAGTTGAACTGAAGTTTGCCTATAAGGTTGTAACCTCAGATAAACCCAATCTCCAATCTGAAACTCACTTTCAGTCCTCTTTTTGTCTGCCAGCTGTTTCATCCTGTGTTGAGCATCTTTCAGGGTAGATTTGAGAATAATGCCCATTGCTTGCCTTTTCTGAAGATAGTCTTCCACATTCCCATTGGAAGATGGAGCATGAGAAAAAAGACCAAACTGTTGAGGTTTGTAACCATAAGTCTTGGAAGGGAGTAAGCTTGAGGCTGGTATGATATGTAGAATTAAACCACCACTCAGCTAAGGAGAGCCAACTAACCCACTTAGTAGGTATATAACTAGTCATATATCTTAGGTAGGACTCTAGACAGGCATTGAATCTTTCAGTCTGCCCATCAGTCTGTAGATTATAAGAAGAACTCATGTGTAATGTTGTGCCCATCTTAGTGATGAGTTTTTGCCAAAAGTTGCTGAGGAATATATTGTCTTTGTCAGAGACTATGGTGGCTGGCAACCCATGTAATTTAAAAATGTTGTCAAGAAATACCTTAGCCACTGCAGCAGCATTGAAGGGGTGACTGAGTGGTCCATAGAAATGTGTTTCCAAGCTTGGTCTGACACTGGTAATGGTTGAAGTAAGCCACTTGGAGAATTATGTGGCACTTTATGTTGTTGGCAGATGTCACATTCCATGATATATTGGAGTAATTATTTTTTCATTCCCACCCAATGAAAATATGTCTTTGCTCTCTGGTAGCTAACTTGAGCACCTGAGTACCCTCCCACAGAAGAAGAGTGGATAACAGCCATTACTTGTTGCCTTAAGGTACCAGTGGAGCCAATGTAAACCCTATTCTTATATCTCAAAATACCTTGTTTAAGGGTGAATGGGTGTCTAGAAGAAGGAGACACTGTCAATTATGGAATTAATTTAGAAGCCAACTTATCTGAAGTGTAGCTCTATTGAACTTCTCCAAGACAGGTAGGTTGTAGCTGGCTGATGAGATGGCATTGATGAGAGTCTGAATGTGGAAATCTGGACAAGGCATCAACCACTTTATTCTATACTCCCTTCTTGTAACACACTTCATAGTCATAGCCCAGCAATTTGAAAAGCCACTTTTGTTGAGCCATTGTGTGTAGTTTTTGCTAAATGAAATACTTCAAGCTCTGGTGATCTGTGTAAATTATGAAGTGATTCCCCATCAAATAAGGCCTCCATTTGGCTGCTGCCATCATAATATCTAGTAACTCCTTCTCATAAGTGGACATGGAGAGAAATCAGGTTTTCATGCCTTTGCTGAAGTAAGCAATTGGTTGTCTGTTTTGCATTAATACTGCTCCAAACCCTGTATCACATGCATCAGTTTCCACTTCAAAAGGCTGAGAGAAATCAGGTAAGGTCAGTACTTGGGTTGTAGTGATAGCTTGCTTGAGATACTCAAAAGTTGTTTGAGCTTCAACACTCCAATGAAAATTGTCTTTCTTAAGCAATTCTGTCAATGGCCTACAAATTAGTCCATATCACTTGACAAACTTCCTGTAATATCCAGTGAGCCCCAAGAACCCTCTAAGATCCTTTAAGGTGGTGGGTGTAGGCCATCTGATCATGCATTCAATCTTAGTTGGGTCAGCTACTACACCCTCTCCTGTGATTATGTGGCCCAAGTATTCTACTTAATTTTGGCCAAAGGTACATTACTGATTTTGGTAAATAGAGTATGTTGCTGTAAATTCTTGAGTGCACTCTCCAAATGCTCCAGATATGTTTTCATGTCAGGGTTGTAAACTAGTATGTCATCAAAGAACACTAGTATGAACTTCCTCGAGTGAGGTTGGAACACATCATTAAGCAATGCCTAGAAATATGTTGGGGCATTGGTTAACCCAAAAGGGCATCACCATGAATTCATAATGTCCTTGATGGGTTTTAAAGGAAGTTTTGTAAGTATATGGGGGTGTATACCTTAATTTGATGATAGCCATCCCTCAAATCAATCTTAGAGAATATCTTTGCACCAAACAATTCATCTAACAACTCCTCTATTATGGTTATATGATATTTGTCCTTAACTGTATCTTCATTCAACCTTCTATAATCCACACAAAATCTCCAACTACCATCTTTCTTCTTAACAAGTAGAATTGGGGAAGAGAAGGGGCTGCGGCTATGTTTAATGATTCCAGATTGTAACATTTCTTATACAAGTTGTTCCACCACTTCTTTTTGAATGAATGGAATTCTGTATGGTCTTTGATTGGGAGGGGTAGTGAGTGGCTTCAAAGGTATGTGGTGATCATGAGTCCTTGAAGGAGGTAAAGATGTAGGTTCCTGGAAAATAGAAGCATATCTGTGTAACAGGGGTTGAATGGGTTGTGGTATAACAGTTTGAGCTTCATAAGCAGTAATGGAAAAAAAAATTACCAATCAACCCATGTTTATTCTTCTTAAGCCATTTATGTAGTTCACTACCTGTCATTATTGAAATTTGAGCTGAAAAAGTGGAACCTTGTAGTTCGATGCTCTCTCCATCCTTGAGGAAGTTTACAGTCAGCTTCTTGAAATCAAAGGACATGGGAATCATATTTTTCATCCAATCAACACCCAGCACCATATCTCATCCACCTATCTGCAAGAGTCTCATGTCCCACTGGAATTCATGTCCTTGCATTTTCCAAGTAAAGGGAGAGCACTTGGCATCATTGACCATCTTAACACCATTTGCAACTTCTACCAATAAGGGGTTGGTTGGACTTATTTGTATTCCACATTTGTCAGCAACTCCAGGGTCTAATAAGCTGTGAGTACTCCCACTATCTATCAAAATAGTTAAGGATTGCTTCTTACGGAAACCTGTAATTTTGATGGTATTTTGTGACACATTACCAGCCAGGGCATGCACTGAGATCTCTACCACCTCTTCAATACCCGGTGACAAAGGAGTATCACAGGGGGATTCCTTACCATACTGAGTAGTCTCTTTATCATCAGCTGCCAACATATATATCTGTTGTGTAATGTACCTATGCCCAGCTTGAAAAACCTCATCATAGTTGTAACACAGTCCTTTCTCCCTTTTTTCCTCATTTCAGCATAAGACAACCTTTTGATAGGGGGGGGGGGGAAGTTGTGGTGGGATTTGGAGAATTTTTGGAGGTTATTCTAGGACTTGTAACTGGAGATGGAGTATTCCTTTGAGTGTAGGGGTTTTGAGTGTAGTGGATTGGAACATAAATTGGTGTAGGTTTGTAAGAGTTCCTAGATTTTTTTGCTGCATTTTCAATGAGTGATTCTTGCATCCTAGCTAAGTACACTATATTTTCCAATGTTTTGGGAGAGAATATTTGTACATGTAGCCTCAATTCTTCTTTCAACCCACTAATGAAGCTGGAAGTGAAATATCCTTCTGTAAGGTGGGGATGCTTAGCTAAAATCAAAGCCTTCAATTCCTCAAATTTTTCCTGATACTCAAGGACTGAACCTACTTGTTGAAGTTTTTTAAATTCCCCTACAATATCATCATGTCCCAATTCTTGGAATCGAAGACAGATATCCCTCAAGAATTCATCCCATAACACAACTTGTTTTCCAATTTGATAATCCTGAAACCATACATCTGCTCTACCATCTAGGTATATGTAAGCCAAGTTAACCATTTGAAAATCAGTCATATTATGCATAAGAAAAAATTTCCTACACTTGTGTATCCATGAACGAGGGTTTGTACCATCAAACCTTGGAAATTTAACCTTTGGTCTAGGCTGTTGAAACTGACTATGATTATGAGCTCCAAACAAAAAACGAGGTTGGTTAAAAGAATTATCACCTGAGTTGCTGGATGATGGTGTTGGACCCAAAATACTGCCTGGTTCCATGATTGGAATTTCGTTGTGAGCTTGATTTTTATTCGAAAACTCGATGTATCGATCTATTTGAGAAGCCATAGAAGTATTAATGGCGGTTAAGAGCTATGGAGTTAGATTTCCTTGAGCGTCTTTTATTTCCATGATTGTCTTCATCATTACATCATATTTTACTGAAGAATCACTTTGAGATTTAGCAAGCTCATCCATCTTCTTCTTATAATCTTCCTGAGCTGTGGAGAGCACATCGATTTTTCTGGTTAATTCTTCAACAGCTGGTTTGTTAGCCATAACAGGTTCAAGAGATCGATGTTACTGATACCAATTTGTAGTGATCTACACTACAAGGTTTTGATAAACAGGGATTTGAGGATAAATTAGAAGAGAATTAAAGAAGATTAAGCTAGAGAAGATTAAGAAAGAGGATCAGATAGATGAGAGCAAGAACAAGAGACAAAATTAGATTAATTCAAATTATTCGATAACAGGATCCAATGCCTGACCAGATACAAATAACAGCTCATTGGTCAAGCAAAATCACATGAACTAAACACACACTCACAAACTACTAAGGGCACCTCTCAATGCTACAAGGTCTATGAAATTTAGGTTGCGAACCAACCAAACTTCTAGACCCTAAAGTTCGGCAACGTTGTGAGCAAACCGAACATTACTCTGTAAATCCTATAAACAAAGTTCGGTAACCTGCGTGTTAACCGAATGACTAAAAACCTCTGTTAAGAGCGAGTTCGGTAACCTCCGTGTTTGGAAAAAGTAACCGAACTACACTTTCAGATGTGTTCGGTTACCTGTTCTTCACATATGGTAACCGAACAAGCCTAAATCTACTTAAAAATTAACATTTTTTTTTGAAATTTTGGATCAATTCAACCAACATTATCCAAGTTTGAAGCATACCTGGATACCCAAATACTCTTCCTCCGGTTGTGGTTCGTAAAATCCATGTTTTTCTTCTTCATCTTCTCTAACATTACTCTCTCAATAATTCTACTTCTTTTAAAAAAAAAAAAACCATCTGATTTTTAGTCTCACTAATTATCTTTAATTTAATCATTTCACTAATCATTACACTAACTATTATTAACACTAACTAATCTTTACCCAAAATATGGTAATTTAGGTATTAATATAAATATATAGATAAGGGGTGACCTAGATTTACTTCTAATGTTCTACCCAAAACAAAAAAATGGTCCCCCCAAAAAATGATTCATATTCATATTTTAATTGACGCGGAAGAGGAGGCCGGGTTGGATGTCGTTTTGGAGAGAAGAAAGGAAGCGCGGCTACAGTCTATAGAGACGAAAAGGAGGATCACGGTTTGAAGTTTTATTGTCTCAATTTCGTTTCGATTTGAGATTGGTTTTATCTTATATGTTTACTAGATCTTAACCCGTGCCGTAACGGCACGAAATGTTTTGTCTCTAATACGATATTTTTCATATTCCTCTTGCTTCATTTTATTCGTGAGTAATTATTTTGATATTCAAATAGGTTTTGGGAAACAAAATGGGTTACTTGATCTTTTTATTTTTTACTAAAGCATGTTATTCCAATTTATTATCTGGACGGAGTAATAATGTTGTGCCAACATGAAAAATAAATAAAAAATACAGTAAATAAAAAAATTCCCCATTTATTGTTCCATCAAATTATAATTTCAAACTTCAAAAAGAATATTTCATCTAACAGTACATATACCTAAACTACCAATCCAACTCCATGATGTTTATGAATACATTTGTTCCGAAATTATTGATAACTAAGGCTCTAAGGAGTGAAGCAAAAACCCATAATATTTTCCCTACTATAGATAAACACTATTTATTTATTTATTCCAAATGTGAGAGTTATAAAAATGAAGAACCCTTGGCTATTGGAAGGCTGAGATATACACATGTGAATTGAAAAAATAAACTTATAATAGTAAATCAAAATATGTGTAAGATTCTTTCTCAATCATATTGATAACATAAAATTGAAGAAATTCGTGGATAAAAAGATTTCACACAAACTATGTTAAGTAGTTCATGAATGACGTTCTCACATCTAGTGTTACTCAAGTAATTTGGAGTTTTAAAGAGCATAGTCATGTAGGGACAGAATATCGCAAGATATAAGGTTACGAACATAGTAACAAATACAATAGAAAAGTGTCTCAAGATAATGCGATAATAGAAGAAACACGGGAGAAGTGTGAAGAGTTTGCGAATATAGAATAAATTTACGATTAGAGGTTGCGATGCTTCGCAGGGTATATACAATTGTACAGATTTAACTATAAATAGTAGTTCAAATGTTAAATTGAGGGGTTCTTTAAGTGAGTATTAGAAGAAGTCTTAGGAGAGAGAAGAGATAAAGTTGTAACTGTTCTAATCTCCATTAACATATTTCTTTGTAATCAGTTGAGAATATTAATCAAAATTGTCATTCTTCATCAAGCACTTCTTAAAGTTTTACAAATTCTACTGAGGGTGTAGTTGTAGGATTTCCTGCAACTACATAATTGGCGCTAGAAACATGGAGAGAAATAAAGAGAAGCAAAAGTAATAGAGATAATTAAAGAATTTTGCATCAGAGAAATATCTAGAAGAAGAAATATATCAGAACCATTGACTGCAGTAAGAAGAAGTGTAAGACTCGCAGGTGGAGAGGAAAACGTAATAGGAGAACCTAGTAGGGGAAGGAGCAATCGAAGAAATCAAACTCGACAAACAGTAACACAAAGAAGAGCAATAGATCAAGATCAAGTGAGTGTACACACCTGGAGAACTGATACACCAGTTGAAACATATAGAGAACCGCAAATCAGAGAAAATGGGAGATTGATGGGAGGAATAATTCATGAAAGATAAATGGAGGCATTAGAAACATTGAGACAAGGAATTCAAGAAGAAAGAAGGTTTGAAGCTGAAGAACGTGCGAATCTAACAAGACAGAATCAAGAATTGAGGAGGGAAAATGAGATATTACAAAGAAGGATATCTCAAAGTGCTACGAGATCAAGTGTTAGACCAGAGAGAGAAGAACGAAATTCACCAACAATCAATAGTGAAAGTGTTATGCAAGGACAAACACATAATCTGGTTGGAAGAAATCGAGAGAATCGCTTCATTTTAGTACCGAACAACGAACAAAACGTGGAAAATTTACGAACAGAACCATTTCCAAGGGAAAATAACTAGAATGGCGAAGAAAATCGAGAGGAAGAGCAGAAACTTGCGAAAGAAATTGAGAGGCAACAAGCAATGCATCAAAACAATTACGAAGATGGAGTAAGAATACATGAACAGGTTCGCAACAATCAAGATCTTGAGTATGGTAGAATTCAGAGGAGAGTTGTAAATCAACAAACAAAAATAGCAAGGAATGAACCAAATCTTCAAAATAGAATTCAGGCAAATCAGAGAGAGGTAAATCGCAGAAGCGGGAGAAATGAAGAAGAAGAAATTCCTGATATTCACATGATAAGGATGATGAGAATAGAAATGGAAGAACAAGAATTTCAAGATGCTCTACAACAAAACAATTGTGACAATCTGGAAAGAAGATATTTGCAAAATTGTGCAAATGGAAACATTAATGAAGAGTATGATAGAATGCGAAGGATCGCAAGAGGAGAAATGCAAGAACGTAGAAGAAGAGAGGCTGCGTTGAAGAGACCAATGGATGAGAATTCTGAGGCTAATGAACGGATCTTTCGAGAATTAGCAAAAATGAGAGGAATGATAAACAGTAAAGGAGGAGGAGATAGAAGGCAATTAGATGAAGCAATAGAAGAAGCTGAGAGGACTCCTTTCTCTAGAGAAGTACAATTAGGAGGGATTCCACCAAAATGCAATCTGCCTACATTAACCAGCATCTTTCACGGGACTTCATGTGGTATACAACACATTAAAGCGTATATAAGATGCATGTTACAATGGGAGAATCACGATGCTGTATTATGCAAGTATTTCGCATCAAGCTTAATAGGAGAAGCTCTAAAATGGTTTGAAGGACTTCCAAAGAACACTATTACATCATTTAATCATCTACAAGTAACTTTCTTAGGAGCATATATCACGAATCATTCCTCGCGACTTGGTATTGAAGATGTGTTTGGTTTAAAACAAAGAATTGGTGAAAGTTTGAAGCATTTGGTAAGAAGATGGAAAACTATGTGCAGTGATATGGCAGGGCGTGTGGACGAGAGGTACCTGATTTTATCTTTCGTAAATGCGATGTTCGCAACTGAGCAGTTATATGTTCAAATCTTCAGAAGAAAGAATTCTATTATGATGACAGAGTTGCGAGAATTGCAAGAGGAGTACATTACATTAGAGGAAAAGCAAAACAATATGGAGTCATATCCAGTGACAAACACCAACACTCAAGATACAGGTGCAAACTTACTTCCTAAAATAGTCAATATCGTAGCAGGTACCTTGCATACATACTCGCAAACATCTTCGCAGATATCAGAAGAGAAGAAAGTTGGAAATGGTCAACCAAAGATGGTAGCAATGAGTAGCAAGGATCAAGAAGAGTATGATAGAGAAAGGAATTTCTATAGCCGAGGAGGAAATAACCATATCCCAATATTAGATCAGCAACAGGAAAATTATGGAAGACAAAGGCAGAACTATTTTGGACAAGGGAATCATAGACAAAACTATAACAATGGACAGGGAGGTCAAAGAATGATAAGAGAAGAAATAAAGATTCCACCTTTGAATACAAGTGTATAAAAGATATGGCAAGCAATCATCTTGATGGAAAATATACCAACACCATGGAATATGGGAAAAGAATCACCAATGGGTCCAAGAAGTCATGAATTTTGCTTGTACCATCACTTTCATGGACATTCTACAAATAATTACAATAATATCAAAAGGATTATCTTGCGAATGATCGAACAAGGTAAACTTGACCACTTTTTACTCAAGCAAGCACAGTCGCAACAATTACCACAGGTTCCAGTAATAACTCGCATGGTGAACACAATACAAGAAAAGGGAAAGGAAACCTTACACATAGAAGTGGGACCAAAAGCAAGGAATGTTTTCTTCAATTCTATTGTTCACTCGTATAAAACCATAGAAGATTTTCATGATAATGTGTGAAGCAGGGTATATGCGAGAGATGGTGAAGGAAGGGAAATAATGAACATTGCAAAAATTTCATGACTTGAAGATTGGCAGAAGAGTGAAATTTCTTTTGAAGCCACAGAAATTCCAGAAGGTTGCGAAATACATGATAATCCATTGGTAGTGAGATTAGAAATTTGTCTGAATATGGGAGAAAGCGAAGATGATATAGATGAATAATCATTTGGTCTTAATAGAATCTTAATTGATACGAGAAGTTCTGTCAATATTCTTGTAGTTGCAGGAATTCCCACACTACACCCTACTCAAGAATTTATCAATATTTATGACACAATTTGAAGATTAAGGAACTTTTTTATTAATATGATCTTAAAAGAATTACAGTAATCAAGAATACAATTCACTTAATAAGATTTTCTCTCTCCTAAAAACTTTCTTAGCACTCAAAAATTCATCCTCTCTTCTGGAACTTATTCATTTCCTTTATATAGGCATTTACATAGTGGATTACAGCTCATGACAGCTCATTTCAAGCTAAGATTCCCTTTAGTTTCAGATCTGGGTTCTTGCGATACATCGCAGTTTGCACCACCTTAATCTTTCACAGGTTTTATTGATTCATCACATAAATGTCACGCTTTTCTCATGTTTATGTCGTTTTCATCCGATATGTCATTCCTTACGTTACTTTGAGATTTATCGCAGAATATCATTGTTGTTTATTTCGCAGGAATATTGTTGTGACAATATTCTGATCCTACATCTTGCCTATTCTCATATCTTTTCTGCGAAGAAGATAAAGATCATGAGAATTTAAGTTTCTTGATTTTCCGCAACTCCTTGTCTTTTACCCGACAAAATTCCCTATTTTACGTTTTTACCGTTGACACATGTCAATCCTTACTTCTTTACCGATTAGCCCGGTTACCCATTCTTCATCTATAAATAGATGTCCCATTCGAGGATATGTCTTCTTTCACCTTCTCTCTTTTCTTCAACTTCTTCCTTTTTTGTCTGCAACTTTTTCTTTCCTGTTATCCTTTTTGCTGCTGCTCTAATGGAAGCTAAAAGGTAGGTTCTTATATTGAATCTTATTTTGTTCATGTTACATCATTTCTATCGCCCGATTTTCTTTATAATCCCCATATTTTATTATCTTTTTCAGTAACACCACTTCTCAGACTAAGATTACTATCAAAAACCCTAACCCTAAGGGTCCTCAGAAAAAGCGTGTTGGGAAGGCGAAGAGATCTGAGAATGATAAGGTAGTAATAAAAATCTATTTCTTTAAAATAACAATATTGTTGCCTCTGTTTCTTATCTACGTTATTATTCGCAGAGTGAAGAGAATATTTCTAGACCTCTTAAGCGTTCTCGTCAAGTTAAAGCTCTTTCAGATGAAGTGGACATTCTTGATTTTTTGCATGCAAACCCTGTTCCGTCGCAAGATAAATCTTCTCCTTCTTCTTGCGTGAATTCCAATATTAACACCCATACTACTTCTTCACCAATTCCAAGTGAAGTTATTGATGCTAATATTTCCATCTCTAATAATCCCAATATTTTAAAAGTTACGATAGATGAATCTATGATGGTTGGAACTATGATGAATGAATCAGCAACAAATAAACCTGCGATAAATGACGCCATGGTGGATAAAACTACGGTAAATAAAGATGCGGTGAATGATGTTGCGGTAAACGAGACTACGATAAATGAAGCTGCGGTGAATGATGTTGTGGTAAATGAGACTGTAACTGTGACTGATAAAGTTCCTTTTCTCCACTCCTACTACCACGAATGATTTTCATCAAGTTCCTGCGATGAATGATGTTTCCAAAACCTCTTCCTCTACTTCTCTTCCTTCTTCCCAAGAAATAGCAATAGGGGTTGAAGCTGCTTTTCAAATACTATCTGAAGTTTTGAACGATGCTATAAAATCTTCTATAGATCCTGCGAGACAGGATGTTTATATGATTCTAAGAAAGCATCTCGGATCTTGCGGTTCTTCATCTTCGCTAACTGCTTTAGAAAGTGAGGTTGAAACCTTGAAGAAGAACCTTCAAGCAAAAACTTTAGAATGTGAACTTCTCGATCATAAGCTTGTCATAAGCTTCGCAATTCTGAATTGGACTGCGAGAATCTTCGCAGCAGAAATGATGATCTGAAAGGTATAATTTTCTTGCCTCTGCTTTTTCCTCAGTAAATCTTTGTTTTCTATGTACTCAATTTTTCTTTATTTATTTGTTGACGCATATTTAGCTTCAAAACATAACCAATTAATGAAGATACTTGAATGGGAAACCATCGCCGATGAAGCCCGCATTGAGAAAGAGTCTTGGAAAAATCAATTTGATAGATTGAATATTATTCACACATATTCAATTGAAGAGATAAATAATCTTAAGAATGAGAATAACCAACTAATTCATGAACGAGATTTCCTAAGTAATGAAGCCACTCAACTTTTATATTCGCTAAATCAGACTAATTTGAAGGTGGAATCTTTATCAGATGAAAACAAAACTTTGTCCCAAGAGAAACGTAGCTTTGTGAATAAAACAATGGTTTATTCGCAGCAATTGGGCAATCTTCAAAATTTGTGTGACAGCCAAGAGCAATCTCTTCGTGTATTGAAAGATGACATTAAAAATATAACCGAATCATCTGCCGCTGAACAAGAGAAACTTATAAAAGTTAGATTAGCTCTAAGCGTAAAAGTCAACAATCTCAAAGATGACTATGCTTAACTGAAGAAATCCCATTCCTCCTTAAAATAATAAAATGCTTATCTTTTTTCTAAAGAAAAAAGTATAAGATCTCGTTTAAAAGGTAAAGTTGGTGATACTTTCGATGATACCATGAATCAATGGAAGAGTTGCTTCCTTAACATAATTCAAACTTTATCCTCGCAAAAGAAAGGTAGTCATTTTGACTGCCTCATCTATTAATTATTTCATTGTATTTTCCCATCTTATTTCTTGCGAGAATTCCATCTAATATGCAACTTTTCTTCCACAGAATCTGAGAAGCATCTTCAAGCTTATATCTCTGATCTGTCTACGAAGTTGGCCAAACTTCGCAAAAATAATACCGCGCTTTCTAACTCTCGTAACAGAGCATTAAGAAGATTTGACTACCTTGAATACTTCAAGGATATAGAGATCAGAAACCGGGAAAAGAATTGCCTCCGCAAGGCTCATTTAGGCGCTGAGGTTCTCGTAAACAATGTTCTATTCTCTCATTCTTTACCTCCTATAAAGATCAAACCCTTGGAGATAAATAATAATGAAGTTCCTCGTCTCATTGATGAAGATCTAAATTATTCAAGTGATGAAGAAGATTTTTACGAAGATGAAAAAAACCCAACTAAAGAAATAGAAGAAGAAGAAAACCTTCCCAATGAAGCAGAAGAACAAAATCCTCCTCAAAGGGCAATCGCTAATGATGGAGAAATAGAAGAAGAAGAAAACCCTCACAATGAAGCAGAAGAACAAAATCCTCCTCAAAAATCAATCGCCGGTGATGGAGAAACTCAAACTGAAAAAGATATTGCTGGTGAAGATAATAGTAGCAAACAAGAATGATGAAATATCTTGTTCTTTTCCCTGTCCTGCGAATGATTGTAATTTCTGAATCTTTCTTCTTCATGCTTCTTTTGCGAAATATTGCAATTTTTTGTAACTCAATCATCTTCTTATGATTATACATTTTTATTAACCTGAATCTCCTATCACAAATTCTTGTAACTTGATTGTCTACTTTTTATTATCTTGATTCTTCTCAAGGAAGATAATGAAATATTGTTTTATAATCCCCATATTTTCCCTTCATAATCTTCCTTGTGAAGTACTAATATATTACCATTGTAAGAAATCCTAAACTTGCCTCTTGTTGTTAATCTGCAATATGATAAATCAAGTATCGCAAATAATTCTGCGAAAAATATGTTATATGCTTCGCAGATATAACCTCTCTTGTGGTCTTATTTTGCCTTCCTAGTTAAAGGTATTATTATGCCACTTTTATGCGACAAGATCGCAGGATATTCTTACTTTCACATGTAATAATCCATTGATCTTGCCTTATCATTTATTTTGATCTCTGGGACAATATGATAAGTCTAAGCCATCTTGTGAGATTAATCTCTTTTTGCTTTTTAATACTTATGACATTGCCGTCTTTGCGATGAAATCGCAGGACGTCTTTGCGATTTATATCCTCTTATCATTGATTTCATTTATCTCATCTTTTGATCTTATCGCAAAAACCCATTGATTTCATCTTAACACTTCTTTTTAGGCTTTTTGGCCTGTCATGCGGCAATATGACGGGCCTAAATATTCTTGCGAATATAAAGTCCCATGACATTGCTGTCTATGTCACGCGACAATATGACGGGCCTAAATATTCTTGCGAATATAAAGTCCCATGACATTGCCGTCTTTTTTGATACACAGCTCCATAATGGAGGGTGTAGGATCAGAATATTGTCACAACAATATTCTTGCGAAATAAATAACAGTTCTGCGACACATCAATGATATTCTACGACATGTCTCAGAGTGACGTAAGGAATGACATATCAGATGAAAACGACAGAAACATGAATAAAGTGTGACATTTCTGCGACGAACCAACAAGGATTGCGAATGAATAAGGCGGTGCTAACTGCGATTTATCGCAAGAACTCAGATCCGAAATTAAAGGGAATCTTAACTGTAAATGAGCTGTAATCCATTATGTAAATGCCTATATAAAGGAAATGAATAGTTCCAGAGATGATGTTGAATTTTTGAGGGCTAGGAAGGTTTTTAGGAGAGAGAAAATCTTTATCAAGTGTTCTGTGTTCTTGATTTTTGTAAAATTCCTTAAGATCATATTAATGAAAAAGTGTCTTTAATCTTCAAATTATGTCATGAATATTGATAAATTCTCGAATAGGGTGTAGTGTGGGAATCCCTGCAACTACATTTTGGCGCCCAGAAACAGGGATGAATAGTTGAAAATCATAGTAAAGGTTAGGTAAAAGAAAGAAATTATTCAAGAGTTAGAAAAATATCAAGAAAATTGATGGAAGAAAAGATGGTTAAAGTCAAAGATAATCAAAATAAAGTGGAGTATGATGTAATAACAAAGATGATGATAGATAAGTTCCATGAAGATATTAGAGGAAGGATACACAAGCGATATTTTGAAGGAAAGAAAATCATGTTGGAAGAGGAGGTATCACCGCTAAAAGATTGGGAAAAACAGAAGATCACATTCACGGCAGCAGAAATTCCGAAAGAAAATTTAAGTCATACATCTCCATTGGTGATCACAGTGTCTGTTGTACCAACAAGAAAAGACAAATCAATAAGATCTACAGAAGAGTGGGATGTGAATAGGACTCTGGTGGACGCAGGAAGTTCTGTAGATATAATGTTTTACCACACATTCAAGAAAATGGGATACAAAGATGAAGAAATTCTTAGTCCAACATATCATATTCATGGATTTGGAAAATCTCTAACAAAACCTAAAGGTGAAATTATAATGGGAATTCCGCTGGGGAAAATAGAGACGCAGATAACTTTGTGTGTAGTGGACGTGAAATCACCATATAATATGTTGTTGGTAAGACCATGGATACATGCAATCAAGGCTGTATCATCAACTCTACATCAGTGCATAAAATTTCCTATGCCTAACGGAATTGGCGAGATTAGAGGAGATACAGATTGTGCAGCGTTGTGTTTCCATAATGAAGTAAAGAATTGTGAAAATCAAATTCAGTTTTTGTAAAAACAAACGCAGAAAAATGAGGAAAGAAGAAAAGAAAGAAGAAGAATTCAAGATTTACATGATAAGATCAGAAGAAGGAAAAGGAATATTTAACGATGTATTGCAAGAAAGTGATGAACCAGCGGAGGTAATAAAAACACCAACACCAATGGGAGAACATGAATCCAGTTATATTGCAGCAGAAGCCACAAAAGAAGTAAATGTTGGCAGTGAAGAAGACCCAAAAATGCTGAAAATTGGAACTAAGATGGATGTGGAGGAAGAAGAGCAAACTGTAAACCTTCTGCGAGAATACAGAGACATTTTTGCGTGGAATATGGACGAGATACCTGGAATATATCCATCTGTTGCGTTCCATAGATTGGAGATTAACAAAAATGTCAGACCATTCAAACAAAGAATAAGAAAGATTGCGACTACTTATCATGCCAAGATAGAAGAAGAATTGCAGAAGATGCTAGACGCAGGAATTATAAGGAAAGAAAAATATCCAGAATGGATCGCCAACATGGTAGTAGTTCCCAAGAAAAATAAGGGGATAAGAATTTGCATTGATTTTACTGATCTAAATAAAGCATGTCCCAAAGATAGTTTTCCCTTGCCAGATATTCCGCTGGTGGAATCTGCGAGCAGAAATGATCGAATATCTTCGTTAGATGGATACAAGGGCTATAATCAAATCCCACTTGCGGAAGAAGATCAAGAACATACTGCATTCTTTGCTCCCAGAGTACTATATTGCTACACAAAGATGCCTTTTGGGTTACAAAATGCAGGAGCAACTTATCAAAGGATGGTGGTGTTTGTGAGAGAAAACTACTTCTGCCGGTTTAGGTAATTTTGGGTGTGTGTGGATGAGAAGTGAGTTTAAACCTTCAAAAAATGTGCTTCACGATGAGCACTTTGATTCGAGAGATAATCTATACATTTCTGTCCTAAACCGAAGACACGGCCGTTCCAGATTTGTTTCGGTCACAGGTGAAGGATGTGAGGTTGATCTTAGGGAGGGAAGAGAAGAAGGTTTTGAGAGTATGAAGGTGAAGGATATTTGATGACTTGTTAACAGAAGGTTCAGAAGGCGAGCAAATGTTGCAGGCAGGCTCTGGGTGTTGAATACGATGGTATTAACACTTGGTGTTCTGTATTGTTCGAACTTCTGCCTTTGGAAATAGGGAGGAGAACCTATTTATACAAGTCGACAAGCCTTCATTACGTCTCTCGTGGGAAAGAGGAGGAAGTGGAGTGATGGAGGAAGTGGAGTTGTGTGTTAGTGCCACACAGTTGCTTGCCCACTTCTCCTATCATCGCTAACCGCCCATGTTTCCCTGACACGATCTTGTGATGGCGTGTTGCACGCTGCACGCTGTAAACCGCCAGACCAATACCCCAGTTTGTATCCCCCAGTTGTGACGTGATTAATGTCTCGAGTGTGTGGATCTCGGGACCCACAAAAATAGTGAAGGGTGAACCGTGAACTTGGTATAACATCGCATGAAGCCATCTTCAGGTGACCGTTTGGAGGCTGCATAGACAGGCCATACCTTGGTCGGTTACCCTGTGAAGAAGAATGACGGATGGTGATCATGGTGATACCTTGTTTGCTGGTTGATTCACACCCTAAATCATTCTTCCAGGCTTTCAAAGTTGGACGTACGAGATGGATCGTAGCCTTGCTTGCGATCGTTGGATGGGAGGCGCGCATGCTGCCTATTTCGGCCCAAACGTTTGCATGATTAGAGAGTTTCAATGGAGGAACCGATCAGCCCTGCATGAAGGTGGTACAATGGTGTTCACGCCCATGCCTGCTTGACTCGCAAAGATTTAATCTAAGCCACTTGACTCAGGTGGCAAAGGAGAATGGTCGAGATTAAAACTCATGGAGGGGCCGTGACATGTCACCTTTGGGCGCGCGTACCGAGGAATTTGACCACTGTAGGTCTTGGCCGATCAGCTAGGAGTGAAGTTGGGCCCATGGCGGTCACGCTAGCATGCTCGGTTCTTTCTAAGTCTCCATCTTTTCCTTTCATCCAAGCCTGCGAAGATGGACGCTCGAGATGTTTCTACGCCGCAAACCCCAATTAGGGTTTTGGACCGGCCACTTTGGGCGATCGGTTTTGGGTTGCGTGCACCTCCTTTGGGGAGACCGACCATGTATGCAACATCTTGGGTCGACAGTGAGCATGTACATGCTTTCTCTATGACCCTGGGCGCAATCTAAGCCATCCTACTATGCCTACGAAGTCGGATGGTCGTGATCGTTTTGGATCTTCTCAACCTGCATAAGGCGTTAATCTAACCTTGTTTGGGCAACTGTTTCTTGCACCACGGCTTGCCTATGAGGTAGTCGGTCATGTAGGTAGAAAGTGGGCCGGCAATGGTGTACCATCACTTCACTACTTGTTTTAGGGTATAATCTAAGCCATCCAACTACGCCTGCGAAGTTGGACGTTCACGATTAAAAGGAACCCTAGCCGTGCGTCATGCTCACTTTGAGCGCACGTTTTGGAAGGACCAACTGTAGTTGGTCTTGACCGTTCGGTCATGTATGAATGTGGGTCCAAGGTGATTGATGAGTGCATAATATTGCATATTCATACACCTTTTCATTGGCACCTAACTCATCTTTCGCGCTTCAAAGTCATATATTATCCCAAATTCTGCATTCTTACCATCTTCAAGAATAAATATTTGTATTAATTAATTTTGTGTTTTTAAGTACTAAATAAAGCTTGGAAGAATTGAGAAGACAAAAGAGAAGAAAGTTGGAAGCATTGCAACCCGCTCGCGTGTCAGTGGAAAGCTGTTTACAAATTCATGGGATTAAACAACCCATGATCCAAAACCCAAGACCCAAATCCATTTCCACCTCACCCCCATTGGATTCTTTCCAAAACATCCACCTCACCCCCATTGTATTCCATTCTATCCATCAATTAAGAAAACATGTTTTGTTTAATTGTTGAGTGGTTGATATAGTAAATTTCGAATCCCAAGTGTGAGAGAATTTTTGTGTATAAATAGAGAGGGTTGTTTTGTTGAAAACTCATCCAAGAATAGCTTGTTCATGTTAGTTTATCAAATTTCAATTTTGTTGTAATGTTCTTCATGTTCTAATTTCATTTACTAGGGTTTAGATGAAGCCCTAATCTCATTGGTATGTATTCATATCTTGTATCTTGTTCTTGAAAGTTTAGAATTGTTTAAAGATATAATTTAATCCAAGTTTGTCAACATCTTGCTCTCACAATGTATGCCATGTATCCATTGTAGTTAGAATATCTCTATGTTGATTATGCTACAACTCATGCTTAACCAAATATTGATCTTTAGATTAGTTGTGCTTAATTAGACAATTAATGCTTTGGAGAAATAATTTAGTTGTGATTAAATTATCCATTGGAGAAACACCTTAGTTATACGGTAGACTTGAATCTACTATAAGGACAAGAATAATATTACAAGTTGAATGCATATCATAGGTTATTAGTGGATTTGAATACCCTAGTATCCATATTATCATTGTTTACATATCTTGCTATTTGCATCTTTTACTTTTATTATTTCAGTCACTTGAAAATCATATCGTCGTATCGACAAAAATCAAACCCCTTTTGGTTACTCTCTGAATCAGGATTTAGAATCAACTTCTACACTCACCAAGTCTCTGTGGTTCAACCTGTGCTTGCCCTGTGTTGCTTGTCGACATTGTGCACTTGCAGTTTATACATAGTTGTAGGTATCTTTCCGAGCCTACCAGTGATCATGGTAGCATGCTCAGGACCCCCTGAATCTATATCCACACCCTCCATCTATGCTTGCGAAGTTGGACGGATGAGATATATTTTTGGGTTTGTTTTCAGCAAGTGAGACTAACACGGGTAGTCTTGCATGCGTTCAATGGGGCTAGTATAACCTGCCGTCAGGTAACCTACGGGTGTTTGCACGTCAACACAAGGCTTTAATTAAAGCATTAATAGTAATGCTGTATACCTACAGAAAACCGGGATGGTTGCTACATGCTCCGTCGGGATGGTTTCCACATGCTCCGTTCTGTGTATGTTTTAATTCTCAGGGATGGTTGCACATGCTCCAATGAATTAATATGGAGAGAAATATTCATCGCCTGAAGGCTTTATCCTTTGCAGGATGTCAGCTTACAAAAATTGGCTTTTTACAATTTTACCCTTTAAATATAAATCCACCATCAACATTAAGTCCCCTGCCTAGCATGCAATGGTTACACTATTGTAGGGTAGGCATGAGATGGTGACAAATATACGTAAAAGAAATAAAGGTAACTAACCTTGGAAGGCAACCGCTAGTGATTGTCCATGTGAACGTACCGCCGCAGGAATGAAACCTTGGGTGGGCCGGTTTCCCTTCTTGGTTTTTTGAAGCAAAAAGGAATCCTTTTATAATTAGAATTCTTCAAATTCTTGCCTATAAAAAGGGAGAACCCTTTTTCGTTTTTCCTTCACGATTTTTTTTTCGAGTGGACGTCCAGCTCTCTTCCGCTTCGCTGCTTGTCGTCACTCCAAATCCGTCGGAGTTCACGAATTCTTTGGTTTTTCGCGCGCGGCGCTGTTAAATCAGGTAAGTGCGATTTTTTTTTTTCGCAAACCCTAATTATTTAGTTAGAGTTTCTTTTGCACTTTGAGAGGATTGTAGGTGTAACAAAACATACCATAATTGATTCCTTTACCGCCTGCCAGGATTGCGTAGTAAAAGAAAGCATAAACATGTTGCTCGTTCCCTTTATCCTTGCATGTCAAAACCCAGGTTGTAGCTTGATAGAACCGCTGCCTTGAACTTGTATACATGACAAACAACTGTAGAAAATATGTTGACATGTTTACTTAGCTTTAGGGATGTGCATGCAAACTTTAGTGCCCGCCTGCGTGATTTTGAGGTACTCTTGCGCTTGCGTTTATCGAAATTGTTGTAGAATCCTCATATAAACTCGGATTTTGACGGTCCGCATATGTATCCTCAAGCCCAGAAAATTTCCAAACTTTTGCAAAGAAGATTTTTGAATTTTGAGCGTGTTTAGGGGATAAAAATTTCGAAATAGTAAACTTCCAGGAGGTTTTCAGAATTTTTCAGGTTGCGTGTCTTCTGATGTTTTGGTCACCCCTCCTTGCTCTTCCATCCGATTGTCGTGAAATTTTGATATGTTGTAGGTAACTTCCATATGAAGATAATGGAACATAACATAACACTAGATTCCATACCCATTACTCCCAGTTCATAATCGAACACATGGTAGTGTAAATTTCCCTCAACTGAGTTTGTCTGGAGGACGCTTGAACCATCCCAATCCCATGTAATCTCCGTATTAGGTTCCTAACAACGAAGTTGGGAATCACGAGAATCTTTTATTGCTGTATGACTCCTTGGAAACATGCTAACACTTCCAATCTTATTGCAGTTGCTCAATGATGAACGCGGAGGATAATGTTGTGAAGGGAGGTGTCGACTCTTTCAGAGATGTGCCAAATATAAATGATGGAATGCTTACCAAGTCTTTTCCAAACGTCAGGAGGTACCCCAGACATAATATAATCCTTATTACTGGTTCAGAAAGTGAAGAGGGTCTACCATCGTCTTTAGCAGGCGTGATGAGGCTTTGTCTCCAGAAGAAAGAATATCCACCTTCCCCTATTGACTTCAGAATTTGTCAGAATCCACTTGACTCATACGAAGGATGGACGTGGCGCATGTTGGGTAATGAAGGGATTAGGGACAACTTAACCAGGGCGCGAATTCTTGATGCTATTAAGGCGTCTGCAATTCTTCATGTCAAGAAGGATATCCCAGGTTTGGTCGCTTTTTCTGCTCGATGGCGTCCTTCTACGAACACAGCTTTATGCACGTGTGGTGAAATGACTATCACTCTTGAGAGCGTGTCTGCATTAATGAGCCTTCCTGTCGCTGGCAGTCTTAATTTCAAACTATCTGAAGACGAAGACATCATCTATCAGGATATAATTCAGAAGGTGAACGAATACGATCAGTTGGAGAATAAGCCGAAATGTTTCTACACTTGGTGGGTAAGTGAATGGTCTTCCACGCAAGGTAATGATGATCTTAGCACATCTGCATTCTTTTCCTTGTGGTTGTCCAGAGATATTCTTGATGACGGCTCCGGCACGAAAACTATTAGAAAGAAAATCATCATATTCGCCATTAAGCTAGGCAAAGGTATAACTCTCCCTTTGGGTTCATTATTCCTAGGCTCGATGTATGGTCACCTGAATTCTTTAGTGGAGGAGATGTATATTTCCAACGGGTACATGAAGGTGGATACATATGTGCACGTCGTCTTTCTTCAGGCATTTTTGTGGGAACACTTTAAGGATTACGCTCCCACTCCTACAACCTCAGTCCCCAGCTTGTATGGTGATTCAAGAATACTCCATTGGCAGAACAGACGTCCAAAATCTGGGGTGAGGCTTGTATATTTGCTCGATAGTGTGAGTGCCATAGAATTTCGTCCTTGGGGACCGGTTCATCCTTCCGCCATCGTCCCTGTCATTGAGCTGCCGCCTGAGGGGAGAGACATGAGCCCTGAAGAAGTTGTTTTCCTGCGGAGCTGCATACCAGGATATGTTCCTTCTTTTTGTGATGACAGGCTAAGCATTATTCCGTATAATATTGATAGAGCCGCTCTCCAAATGGGTTTTGATCAAGGTGTCCCATTTCGTCGTCCCGCAACGCCTTCAGAAGAACTTAAGTCATCATGCCTTGATGTTGATGTTTTCTCGCCGGAGCTGAAATTTCCTTTTCCTTCCCCGAGGAGAAAGCCGGTAGCTACTTCTGGTTACAAAGATTTTTGGAGGGGGAAGTTACTGCTCTTTAAATAATTTGCTAGCGAAACGGTAACTGACCTTCGTGATAAACCTCTTGATGACGTATTGGATGATCATAAGCGATTGAGACCCCTTCTAGGGAAACGCAGGGTTAACGCCACCGACTGCAATCTTAAGTCCAAGAAAAATAAGCAAGCATGTAGTCCAATAATTCTTAACTCTTCCAATATGCAGGTATTCTGAATTCTTTATGCTTAACTTTCAGTTTCGACTTCCATGAGCACCTTTTACTAATCTTTGTTGTTGATCAGAGGATTCCTGAAGAAAATGCCTTTGCTGTACTGGCTCGAGTTTATAATGAGGAGCGTGGAGGCAACGGGAAGTCTGGAAATCTTCATGCTGAGAAGCCTGATAATAATAACCTTCATATAGAGAATTATGGAAACACTGATCCTTATGTGGAGAAGTCTGGCAACACCGATCTTCATGCGGAGAAGTCTGGAAACAATGATCCTATCATATATAACGATGAAGATGGTGCAAGCTCGATTGAAGATAATGCCTTCCAGAGCATTAATTTTAATGAGCTTGTAGATGAGGCCGTGTCAGAAATCTGGACCAGCACTTCGAAGAGTCTGGAAGGGACATCAGCTGCGATGGTTCTTTCTAAAGAGATGTCATCGCCAGCAGTCATTTCTAAAGAGATGTCATCGCCAGCAGTCGTTTCTAAAGAGATGTCGTCGCCAGCAGTCGTTCTTGGTGCTATGTTCGACCTTCCCTTTGATAATCCACGTCCTGATCATGTGTTGGTTGGAGGGTTTAGCGTACCGGCCTAGTTTGAGGACTTGTACACCATAATATGAAAGAAACATGGCCATATTGCTACCACCACGAAGCTGAAGAGTCGTCTTTCTTTGGTAAATCGCGTTCAGGAGGCTTTACCCTCTATTCGGGAGATGAGCGTCGCAATTGGTCGTGATGTTTCTGAAGACGTGATGGAAGACTGGAAGTGCCACTTGGATGTGTTTGCGCAGTATGACTTCAATGCTCCTTGGTTCTTCAAAGGGTTTCATGCAATTCAGGAGATTAAGAAGAAGCAAGGTACGGTGCTTTCCACTGAATGCGTCATTCGTCAGAAACAAAAGGTTGGTAGGTTGGCCGAGGAGTTGAAATCTCAGCAAGCCATTCTCCGAAAGATGGAAGCCGCTCTTGCTCAGAAGGATGAGGTGTTGCTGAAAGATTTTCCCTGAAGCATTCATGCCGTCTACTTGTGTTTTCTCTTTAGATGCTTTTCGAGTGATTGTGAGGATTTCCTTTTCACAGTTTGGTTTTAGGTTTTGAATTGATAGGTGATTGAATCTTGGACTGGTTTATTTATGACATGCTTTTATGAATGTTTGACCCTTGAAAAAGATTATTCTAAAATAGAATCTGAATCTTATATTATGAGTGATCATACATGTCGTGTGAAATTGAAAACGCGGCGTTAAAGGGAAAGGTGAGGGGTGGTGAGCATGTATGGCGCTTGCTCATTGAGTATCCTGTTCATATATGTAGGACGGCAAGTCCCCAGTAGAATATATAACTTTCTTACAGTAACGTTTGCTGGGACTTACTTGTCTTTCGAAATCCGTGTATGAGAACGAGCACTCCCGAATACCTTCTTCCCAAAGAGCGCGTGCTAATTTTTTGAGGGGAAATATTGTTTCTCTGAATTCATCTTATCATGGACAATGCATTTCAATGCGTGGCACTCGCTGGTGGGGTGATGGAGAAATCCATGGTAATGTCAATACCTCGGGTTGGCTATCTCTTGATCGGTGGGCGGACGCCGTACCGGAGGCAGTTGTACTTCTCCATCACGTACCCATATCTCCAACAACTCCACAATCTTCCTTATGGGAATCGTGGATCTTTTGAGTCTAAACTTTCCTGCGTCGGCGCGTGTCGTGGCTCTTCCCTTAGGTTTCGGTGTGAAGCACGCTTTGGAGACGGAATTGAGGCGTTGTCACGTGTCACTGCATCCACGGCCCTCTTGGTTGGGTGATTCTGCTGAAACATGGAGGATGTTGCGCTGGCGATGGTATTGTCATTGAGCTGGTGATTTGAAGGCTGCAAGCTCCTACGTTCATATACTCTCTGATTGATTTCGCCTTCCTCCAGCGTTTCTTCTCCTGGATGAAGAGTCAGCAAGGGTTGGGTATTATTCTGAGTTTTGGCAAGAGCCTTGAGGTATAAATCTTCTAACAAGGCTTCGTATGCAGTTGATTCTCTGTTTTCATCCGGAAAGCGTCGTAATTCTTCATGCTGGTCGATCCGTCTCAAGATCCCGTTGCCAGGTGAAAGGTTTTATTCGTCTCTGGGCTCTCTAGGGCCATGTGTTCCGCCAGTTCTTCTGAAAACCTGACCTCTAGAATTTCTTGCATCATTAGTGATACTTCCCGGGTAGCTGCTTGCAGAGCCCTCATGTAATTGAGCCGATATGTCGTTCAAGAGACGGAAGGTTTCACTCTGCCTTCTGGAAATACCTGCTTGATTTGCCAGGACGTCTTCCAGCATCCTGGTCACATTTTCGATGACACTTGAATTATCCATGGCTTCTGAAGGATTCAACGAATGGGAGTACATCCCGGGATGAACTTCTGGGATTTGGTGAAGAGTGAATTGATAATCAAATCAAATCTAAGATCTGCCTCTCTAAAGTCGAATAAAAACTAGTAAACTTTAAAGATTCGAGTTTTGCAACCGAGAGATTAACCTCCCACCGTGGTCACCAATTGTTTGTGAGAGAAAATTACTTCTACCGGTTTAGGTAATTTTGGGTGTGTGTGGATGAGAAGTGAGTTTAAACCTTCAACAAATGTGCTGCACGATGAGCACTTTGATTCGAGAGATAATCTATACAACAACAGCCTAAACCGAAGACACGGCCGTTCCATATTTTTTTCGGTCACAGGTGAAGGATGTGAGGTTGATCTTAGGGAGGGAAGCGAAGAAGGTGTTGAGAGTATGAAGGTGAAGGCTATTTGATGACTTGTTAACATAAGGTTGAGCAGGCGAGCAAATGTTGCAGGCAGGCTCTGTGTGTTGAATACGATGGTATTAACACTTGATGTTCTGTGTTGTTCTAACTTCTTCCTTTGGAAATAGGGAGGATAACCTATTTATACAAGTCGACAAGCCTTCATTACGTCTCTCGTGGGAAAGTGGAGTGATGGAGGAAGTGGAGTTGTGTGTTAGTGCCACACGGTTGCTTGCCCACTTCTCCTATCATCGCTAACCGCCCATGTTTCCCTGACACGATCTTGTGATGGAGTGTTGCACGCTGCACGCTGTAAAATGCCAGACCAATACCCCAGTTTGTATCCCCAAGTTGTGACGTGATTAATGTTTCAAGTGTGTGGATCGCGGGACCCACATAAAATAGTGCAGTGTGAACCGTGAACTTGGTATAACATCGCATGCAGCCATCTTCAGGTGACCATTTGGAGGCTGTATAGACAGGCCATACCTTGGTCGATTACCCTGTGAAGAAGAGTGACGGATGGTGATCATGGTGATACCTTGTTTCCTGGTTGATTCTCACCCTAAGTCATTCGTCCAAGCTTGCAAAGTTGGACGGACGAGATGTCTCGTAGCCTTGCTTGCGATCGTTGGATGGGAGGCGCGCATGCTGCCTCTTTCGTCCCAAACGTTTGCATGCTTAGAGAGTTTCAATTGAGGAACCGATCAGCCCTGCATGAAGGTGGTACAATGGTGTTCACGCCCATGCCTGCTTGACTCGCAAAGATTTAATATAAGCCACTCGACTCAGGTGGCAAAGACGAATGGTCGAGATTAAAACTTATGGAGGGGCCGTGACATGTCACCTTTGGGCGCACGTACCGAGGAACTTGACCACTGTCGGTCTTGGCCGATCAGCTAGGCGTGAAGTCGGGCCCACGGCGGTCACGCTAGCATGCTCGGTTCTTTCTAAGTCTCCATCTTTGCCTTTCATCCAAGCTTGCGAAGATGGACGCTCGATATGTTTCTGTGCCGCAAACCCCAATTAGGGTTTTGGACGGGCCACTTTGGGTGATCGGTTTTGGGTTGCGTGCGCCTCCTTTGGGGAGACCGACCATGTATACAACATCTTGGGTCGACAGTGAGCATGTACATGCTTGCTCTATGATCCTGGGCGCAATCTAAGCCATCCAACTATGCCTGCGAAGTCGGATGGTCGTGATCGTTTTGGATATCTCAACCTGCATAAGGCGTTAATCTAGCCTTGTTTGGGCAACCGTTTCTTACATCACGGCTTGCCTATGAGGTAGTCGGTCATGTAGGTAGAAAATGGTCCCGCCAATGGTGTACCATCACTTCACTACTTGTTTTAAGGTATAATCTAAGCCGTCCAACTACGCCTGCGAAGTTGGACGTTCACGATTAAAAGGAACCCTAGCCGTGCGTCATGCTCACTTTGAGCGCACGTTTTGGAAGGACCAACTGTAGTTGGTCTTGACCGTTCGGTCATGTATGAAGGTGGGTCCGAGGTGATCATGGTAGCATGCTCAGGACCCCCTGAATCTATATCTACACCCTCCATCTATGCTTGCGAAGTTGGACGGATGAGATCTATTTTTGGGTTTGTTTTCAGCAAGTGAGACTAACACGGGTAGTCTTGCATGCGTTCAACGGGGCTAGTATAACCTGCCGTCAGGTAGCCTACGGGTGTTTGCACGTCGAACACAAGGCTTTAATTAAAGCATTAATAGTAATGTTGTATACCTAACAGAAAACCGGGATGGTTGCTACATGCTCCGTCGGGATGGTTGCCACATGCTCCGTCGGGATGGTTGCCACATGCTCCGTTTTGGGTATATTTTAATTCTCAGGGATGGTTGCACATGCTCTAATGAATTAATATGGCGAGAAGTATTCATTGCCTGAAGGCTTTATCTTTTGCAGGACGTCAGCTTACAAAAATTGGATTTTTACAATTTTACCCTTTAAATAGAAATCCACCATCAACATGTGGAAAAGGTGTTCGCGAAATGGATACATAAAACTTTTGAGGTATATGTGGATGATATGTTGGTAAAAAGCAAAGAATCTAAAAAATCATGTGCAGGACTTAAGGGAAATTTTCGATCAAATGCGGCTTTTTAATATCAAAGTAAATCCTGAGAAATGTTCTTTCGGAGTATCATCTGGGAAATTCTTGGGATATATTGTATCAAAAGAAGGAATACGAGTTGATCCTGAAAAGGTGAAAGCAGTTCGAGATATGCCAACTCCAGCAACAGTAAAAGATGTGCAAAAATTGAATGGACTTTTAGCCTCACTAGGAAGATTTATTTCGCGGTCATCAGATAAATGCAAGCATTTCTTCAACATACTAAAGAAGGGAACAAAATTTAAATGGACAGATGAATGTGAGAAAGATTTTCAAGGAATTAAGGAATATTTGATGAATATATCCATTTTACAGAAGGCTGAACCAGGAGAAGAATTGCTGATATATCTTGCGACAACTCCACATGCTTTAAGCGCAATACTTTTGCGAAATGACGCAGGAGTTGAAAAACCTATTTACTACATCAGCAAAACATTTAATGCTGCGGAGAAAAATTATTCGAAGATTGAAAAGATAATTTTGGCATTAGTTTATGCGGCTTCTAAGCTTCGCATATATTTCCAAGCGCAAAAAATCAAAGTACTAACAAAAGTACCAATCGAGTCAGTAATGAAAAATTCAAAAAGATCAGGCAGAGTCAAAAGATGGAACGCACAAGTGGGGCATTTTGAGATCCAATATGGAATTTTATCTTCGCCAAAATCTCAAATTGTCGCAGATTTTCTCGCAGAATTTCCTTTGGAGGATGATGAAGCTGTAGAAGACATGATGGATATAGAAGAAGAATATGGGGATCCTAGAGATCTTTTAACAGAACCAAATAGGTGGGAGATATTAGTAGATGGATCATCCAATGGAGAAGGAAATGGAGTGGGAGTCGTTTTTATTTCGCCAGAAGGCGCAAAAATGGCATTTGCATTTCGACTGGAATTTGAATCTACCAATAATGAGACATAATATGAGGATGTAGTACATGCTCTAAGATTTGCGATAGAAATGAAGGTGGAGAATGCAAGAGTTACCAGTGATTCACAGTTGATTATCCGCCAAATTGAATGGGAATATGCAACTAACGATATATCTTTGAAAAAATATAAGAAACTTGTTGAAGAATTATCTGCGAAAATTCCAAAACTCAAATGGAGGCATATTTCAAGAAGAGATAATAGGCTTGCAGATGCTTTTGCATTTATATCAAGTATGATGGTAGATCCGACTGCGAGAAATATAAAAATACAAACACTCATAGCACCATCAATTAATAAAGAAGAGGAAGCTAAGGCAATGGTAGTAGAAAATAATGGCGAAGAATCAATTCGAATTATCACAGATTGGCGTGCGGAAATTCACGCATATCTAGCAAGGGGGGAGATACCAAGGAACAGATTATAAGCACATAAATTAAAAAGTAGAGCAACAAATTATAAGTTAAGAGATGGGGTATTATATCGAAAATCTTTAAATGGGCCTTCCCTCAGATGTTTGACACAAGAAGAAGGAAAGCAAATATTAAAAATGTTACATAGTGGGGATGCTGGTAATCACAGCGGCGGAAGATCTTTAGCATACAGAGAACTAAAATGCAAGGTTATTATTGGCCATATATGCATGAAGATGCAAAGAATTTATCAAGAAGTTGCGAGGAATGTCAGAGATTTGCAAAAAGAATACATGCACCAGGTGAAACATTAACATCCTCAAAAAATGTTTGGCCATTTGGAAAGTGGGGTTTAGATATTGTGGGACCATTTGTACCGGGAACAGGTCAAAAGAGATACTTAATTTTCGCAATGATTACTTCACAAAGTGGGCGGAAGTTAAAGCAAGTACAACATATTCGTGATAAGGACATTTTCACATTTATATTTGAAAATATCATTTGCGATTCGGAATTCAATGCGAGTTGGTGTCAGATAATGGAAAACAATTTGAAGGACAAAATATAGATATGTTACTTAATGCATTCAAGATAAAGTGCGGAAAATCGACTCCTTTATACCCACAGTCCAATGGTCAAGCTGAAGCAACTACCAAAACAATCGCAGATATTCTCAAAAAGAAGTTCGAAGGGCATCATAGAACGTGGTATCAACAAGTTCATAATGCAGTGTGGGCTTATAATACAACACGAAGAGAAGCAACTGGGGAATCTCCTTTTTGTTTAACATATGGGGTTGAGGCAGTATTACCAACAGAAGTTGCTATTCCTACAACAAAAAGAGAAGCTTGGGAAAAGAATCTTAGTGCTGGTATGATTCTAGACAAACTTGATGAGGTAGAAGAGAAGAGAGAAAATGCATTTAAACATATGGAAAACTACCATCGCAGATTAGCTCGTGAATATAATAAACGAGTAAAGAAGCGTGAATTCCAAGTTGGAGATCTAGTTTTGCGAGAAACACCAGAATATCAGCGAGAAAATGGAGGAAAATTAGCGAAAAAATGGGACGGGCCATATATCATCAAAGAAATAGTTGGAACTGGAGCATATAAATTAATGGATCCAGAAGGAAGAGACGTGGGTCAAAGACTTGGAAGACCATGGAATAGATAATATCTAAGAAAATATTATCAATAAAGGTTTGAAAGACTAGAATGAATGGATTACACGCAAGAAATTGCGATAGAATAAAAGAGATGTTTTGCAAGAACAAAGTTGGCTAAATATAAAAGCTATTTTTCGCAATAATTTGCGAAATAATTAAGAATTTTAATGCAAATGCATAAGACGGGCGAAAATCGCCTAAAAATATATAAGAATGGGACGAAATTTTATGGCGTACACCTTAGTTCGCGGATTCTATTCCGTAAGAGGCAATGTCCTTAAAGTGCGTCATAAGAGGGGTATCTCTTTGCATGGCTATGGAAAAGGCTATACCGCTGCTGGAACCTAGTCATGGAGATTTGGGATTATATAAAATCCATCCGAGAGAGATAACTTGGAATGCAAAGTATGATCAAGGCGCAGAGGTACACGGTTGAGCTGTGGGTGCCCGGGATGGATGAACCTACCCTGGCCATCCACGGCAAGTCTTGGCTTACGATGTGTTCGACCCAAAGAAAACCCCACTTAGGGTGAAGTCTTGTAACTATAAGCCATATAAGGCATAAAGGACAAGACTGCGAAAACAACTGGTTGTTGGAAGAACCGGATGGGAAAGTGCTAGTCTTGTATGGCCGATGTATAATCCTTGAAGGGGCAACCGGGGGGAGAGATAAGGGCGATACCCTCCATTAGGGAGCTGTGTATCAAAAAAGACGGCAATGTCATGGGATTTTATAATCGCAAGAATATTTAGGCCCGTCATATTGTCGCGTGACACATACAGCAATGTCATGGCACTTTATATTCGCAAGAATATTTAGGCCCGTCATATTGCCGCGTGACTGGCCAAAAAGCCTAAAGAAAAATGTTAAGATGAGATCAATAGGTTTTTGCGATAAGATCAAAAGATGAGATAAATGAAATCAATAATAAGAGGATATAAATCGCAAAGATGTCCTGCGATTTCATCGAAAAGACGACAATGTCATAAGTCTTAAAAAGCAAAGAGAGACTAATCTCACAAGAAGGCTTAGATTTATCATATTATTGCAGAGATTAAAATTAAATGATAAGGCAAGATCAATGGATTATTACAAGATCAATGTAAAAGTAAGAATCCCTGCGATCTTGTCACATAAAAGTGGCATAATAAGACCTTTAACTAGGAAGGCGAAATAAGACCACAAGAGAGGTTATATCTGCAAAGCATATAATATATTTTTCGCAGCGTTGATTGCGATAATTCATTTATCATATTGCAAATTGATAACAAGAAGCAAGTATGGGATTTCTTACAAGGGTAACAAATTAAATACTTCACAAGGAAGATTATGAGGGGCAAATATGGGGATTATAAAACAATATTTCATTATCTTCCTTGAAAAGAATCAAAATAATAAAAAGAAGATAATCAAGTTACAAGAATTTATGAAGATTGGATTCAGATTAATAAAAATATATAATCAGAAGAAGATGATGGAGTTACAAAAACTGCAATGTTTCACAAAAGAGATTCAGAAATTTTAATCATTCGCAGGACAAGGAAAAGAACAAGATATTTCGCAAGAATATAAAACTTCAGAGAATATTCTTCCTTAATTTTATCATTCTTGTTTGCTACTATTATCTTCATCAGCGACACCTTTTTCAGTTTGTGTTTCTCCATCACCAGTGATTGTTTTGTGAGGAGAATTACGTTCTTCTGCTTTTTTATGAGGATTTTCTTGATATTCTCCATCATTGAGAGGGTTCTCTTCTTCTTCTATTTCTTTAGGTGGGTTTTGTTCATCCTCAGAAAAATCTTCTTCATTACTTGAATAATTTAGATCTTCATCTATGAGATGAGGGACTTCGTTATTTTTTATCTCCAAGGGTTTGATCTTCATAGGAGGTAAAGAATGAGAGAATAGAATATTGTTTACGAGAACCTCAGCACCTAAATGCGCCTTACGGAGGCAATTCTTTTCCAGGTTTCTGATCTCTATATCTTTGAAATATTCAAGATAGTCAAATCTTCTTAATGCTCTGTTGCGAGAGTTAGAAAGCGCGGTGTTCTTTTTGCGAAATTTGGCCAACCTCATAGACAGATCAGAGATTGAAGCTTGAAGGTGCTTCTCAGATTCTGCAGAAGAAAAATTGCATATTAGATGGAATTTTCGCAAGAAATAAGATGGGAAAATACAATGAAATAATTAATAGACGAGGCAGTCAAAATGACTACCTTCCTTTTGCGAGGATAAAGTTTGAATTATGTTAAGGAAGCAAATCTTCCATTGATTCATGGTATCATCGAAAGTATCACCAACTTTACCTTTCAAATGAGATTTTATACTTTTTTTCTTTAGAAAGAAGATGAGTATTTTCTTCTTTTAAGGAGGAATGAGAGTTCTTCAGTAGAGCATAGTCATCTTTGAGACTGTTGACTTTTACGCTCAGAGCTAATCTACCTTTTATAAGTTTCTCTTGTTCAGTGGCAGATGATTCGATTATCTTTTTAAGCTCATCTTTCAATACACGAAGAGATTGCTTTTGGTTGTCACACAGCTTTTGAAGATTACTCAATTGCTGCGAATAAACCATTGATTTACTCACAAAGCTACGTTTCTCTTGAGATAGGGTTTTTTTTTCATCTAATAAAGATTCCACCCTCAAATTAGTCTGATTTAGCGAATATAAAAGTTGAGTGGCTTCATTACTTAGGCGATCTCGTTCACAAATTAGCTGATTATTCTCATTCTTAAGATTATTTATCTCGTCAATTGAATATGTGTGAAGAGTATTCAATCTATCAAATTGATTCTTCCAAGACTCTTTCCCAATGCGGGACTCATCAGCGATTGTTTCCCATTCAAATATCTTCAATAATTGGTTATGTTTTGAAGCTAAATATGGGTCAACAAATAAATAAAGAAAAATTGAGTACATAGAAAACAAAGAATTACTAAGGCAAAAACAGAGGCAAGAAAGTTGTACCTTTCAGATCATCATTTCTGCTGCGAAGATTTTCGCAGTCTAATTAAGAATTGCGAAACTTATGATCGAGAAGTTCACATTCTAAAGTTTTTGCTTGAAGATTCTTCTTCAAGGTTTCAATTTCACTTTCTAAAGCAGTTAGCTTAGACGAAGAACCACAGGATCCAAGATGCTTTCTTAGAATCATACAAATATCTTGTCTCGCAGGGTCTGTAGAATATTTCATAGCATCATTCAAAACTTCAAATAATATTTGAAAAGCAGCTTCAACCCCTGTTGCTATTTCTTGAGAAGAAGGAAGAGAAGTATAGGAAGAGGTTTTGGAGACAATAACTTGAAGATTAGAATCACTCGCAGTAGTAGGGGTGGAAGAAGGAACTTGGTTAGTCGCAGTTACAGTCTCATTCACCGCAACATCCTTCATCGCAACTTCATTCATCGCAGTTTTATTTACCGTGGTTTCATTCACCACAGTTTCATTAATCGCAGGATCATTGGCTGCTGATTCATTCACTTTAGTTCCAGCTATTAAATATTCATCCATCGCAACTCTTGAAATATTGATGGAAATATTAGCATCAATAGTTTCATTTGAAATTGATGAAGAAGTAGTAGTGGTGTTAATATTAGAATTTACGCGAGGAGAAGGAGAAGATTTATCTTGCGGCGGAACAGGGTCTGCAGGAAAGAAATCAAGAATGTCTACTTCATCTGGAAGAGCTTTAATTTGACGAGAATGCTTAAGAGGTCTAGAAATATTTTCTTCACCCTGCGAATAGTAATGTAGATAAGAAACAGAGGCAACAATATTGTTATTTCAAAGAAATAAGGGTTTCTTACTACCTTATCATTCTCAGATCTTTTCGCCTTTCCAACACGCCTTTTTTGAGAAACTTTAAGGTTAGGGTTTTTGACAGTAATCATAATCTGAGAAGTAGTGTTACTGAAAAGGATAATATAGAATATGGGGATTAAGAAGAAAATCAGGCGATAGAAATGATGAAACATGAACAAAATAAGGTTCAAGATAAGAACATACCTTTGAGTCTCCATTAGAGCAGAATCAGGAAGGATATTAGAAAAGAAAAAATTGCAAACGAAAAATAAAGAAGTTAAAGAAAAGAGAGAAGATGAAAGAAAATATTTCCTCGAGTGGGACATCTATTTATAGATGAAGGATGGGTAACCGGGTTGATCGGTAAAAAATTAAAGATTGACACGTGCCAACGGTAGAACGTAAAATAAGGAACTTTGTCTGGTAAAAAGTAAGGAGTTTCGGAAAATCAAGAAACTTAAATTCTCATGATCTTTATCTCCTTCGCAGAAAAAATATGAGAAGAGGCAAGATGTAGGATCAGAATATTGTCACAACAATATTCTTGCGAAATAAACAACAGTTCTGCGACACATCAATGATATTCTGCGACATGTCTCAGAGTGACGTAAGGAATGACATATCAGATGAAAATGATAGAAACATGAGTAAAGTGTGACATTTCTGCGACAAACCAATAAGGCTTGCGAATGAATAATGCGGTGCTAACTGCGATTTATCGCAAGAACTCAAATCCGAAATTAAAGGAAATCTTAACTGTAAATGAGCTGTCATGAGATGTAATCCATTATGTAAATGCCTATATAAAGGAAATGAATAGTTCCAGAGATGATGTTGAATTTTTGAGGGCTAGGAAGGTTTTTAGGAGAGAGAAAATCTTTATCAAGTGTTCTGTGTTCTTGATTTTTGTAAAATTCCTTAAGATCATATTAATGAAAAAGTGTCTTTAATCTTCAAATTATGTCATGAATATTGATAAATTCTCGAATAGGGTGTAGTGTGGGAATCCCTGCAACTACAGAGGGTATCTCCCTTATCTCTCCCCCTGGTTGCCCCTTCAAGGAGACGTACTTCTGCCATACAAGACTAGCTCCTCCCATCCGGTTCTAGAAACAACAAGTTGTTTTGGTAGCCTCTTATCCTTTATGCCTATATGGCTTATAGTTACGAGACTACACCCTAGTGGGGTTTTCTTCGGGCCGAACACATCATAAGCCAAGACTTGCCATGGATGTCCAGGGTAGGTTCATCCGTCCCGGGCACCCACAGCTCAACCGTGTACCTCGGCGCCTTGATCATACTTTGTATTCCTTAGGAGAAACTCTCGGGCGCCCAACCAGGGTAGAACCTTACATAGTTGGGAATCCAAGTTATCTCTCCCGGATGGATTTTCTATAATCCCAAATCTCCATGACTAGGTTCCAGCAGCAGTATAGCCTAGCCCATAGCCATGAAAGAGATACCCCCCTTATGACGTACTTTAAGGACATTTCCTCTTACGTAATAGAATCCGCGAACTAGGGTGTACGCCACAAAGGTTCGTCCCATTCTTATATGTTTTTAGGCGATTTGCGCTCGTCTTATGCATTAAAATTCTTAATTATTTCGCAAATTATTGCGGAAAATTGCTTTGTATTTAGCCAACTTTATTCTTGTGAAACATCTCTTTTATTCTCTCGCAATTGCTTGCGTATAATCCAGTCATCCTAGTCTTTCAAACCTTTATTGATAATATTTTCTTAGATATTGTCTATTCCGTGGTCTGCCAAGTCTTTGACCCATGTCTCTTCCCTCTGGATCCATTAACTTATATGCTCCAGTTCCAATTATTTCTTTGATGATATATGGCCCATCCCATTTTTTCGCTAATTTTCCTCCATTTTCTCGCTGATATTCTGGTGTTTCTCGCAGAACTAAATCTCCAACTTGGAACTCACATTTCTTTACTCGCTTATTATATTCGCGAGCTAATCTGCGATGGTAGTTCTCCATATGTTGTAATTCTTTTTCTCTCTTCTCTTCTACTTCATCAAGTTTGTCTAGAATCATACCATCACTAAGATTCCTTTCCAAAGCTTCTCTTTTTGTCGTAGGAATAGCAACTTCTGTTGGTAATACTGCCTCAACTCCATATGTTAAACAAAAAGGTGATACCCCAGTTGCTTCTCTTCGTGTTGTATTATAAGCCCAAACTGCATTATGGACTTGTTGACACCATGTTCTATGATTCCCTTCTAACTTCTTCTTGAGGATATCTGCGATTGTTTTGTTAGTTGCCTCAGCTTGACCATTAGCTTGTGGGTATAAAGGAGTCGATTTTCCGCACTTTATCTTGAATGCATTAAGTAACATCTCTATATTTGGTCCTTCAAATTGTTTTCCATTATCTGACACCAACTGCGCGAGGAGAATTCGAATCTGCAAATGATGTTTTCAAATATAAATGTAAAAATGTCCTTATCACGAATATCTTTGTCTTGCTTTAACTTCGCGCCCATTTTGTGTAGTAATCTGTTGCGACAATTAAATATCTCTTTTGCCCTGTTCCTGGTACAAATGGTCCCACAATATCTAAACCCCACTTTCCAAATGGCCAAACATTTTTTGAGGATGTTAATGTTTCACCGGGTGCATGTATTCTTTTTGCAAATCGCTGACATTCCTCACAACTTCTTGATAAATTCTTTGCATCTTCATGCATATATGGCCAATAATAACCTTGCATTTTAGTTCTGATGCTAAAGATCTTCCCGCATTTGTGATTACCCAACATCCCCACTATGTAACATTTTTAATATTTGTTTTCCTTCTTCTTGTGTCAAACATCTGAGGGAAGGCCCATTTAAAGATTTTCGATACAATATCCCATCTCTTAACCCATAATTTGTTGCTCTACTTTTTAATTTATGTGCTTCCAATCTGTTTCTTGGTACCTCTCCCCTTGCTAGATATGCGTGAATTTCCGCACACCAATCTGCGATAATTCTTCTTGATTCTTCGCCATTATTTTCTACTATCATTGCCTCGGCCTCCTCTTCCTCTTCTTTATTAATTGAAGGTGCTATGAGTGTTTGTATTTTTATATTTCTCGCAGTCGGGTCTACCATCATAATTGATATAAACGCAAAAGCATCTGCGAGCCTATTATCTCTTCTTGAAATATGCCTCCATTTGAGTTTTGGAATTTTCGCAGATAATTCTTCTACAAGTTTCTTATATTTTTTCAAAGATATATCATTAGTTGCATATTCCCCTTCAATTTGGCGAATAATCAATTGCGAATCACTGGTAATTCTTGCATTCTCCACCTTCATCTCTATCGCAAATCTTAGAGCATGTATTACAGCCTCATATTCTGTCTCATTATTAGTAGATTCAAATTCTAGTCGGAATGCAAATGCCATTTTTGCACCTTCTAGGGAAATAAAAATGACTCCCACTCCATTTCCTTCTCTGTTGGATGACCCATCTACCAATATCTCCCACCTATTTGGTTCTGTTAAAAGATCTCTAGGATCCCCGTATTCTTCTTCTATATCCATCATGTCTTCTACAGCTTCATCATCCTCCAAAGGAAATTCTGCGAGAAAATCTGCGATAATTTGAGATTTTGGCGAGGATAAAATTGCATATTGGATCTCAAAATGCCCCACTTGTGCGTTCCATCTTTCAACTCTGCTTTGATCTTTTTGAATTTTTCATTGCGATTCAATTGGTACTTTTGTTAGTACTTTGATTTTATGCGCTTGGAAATATACGCGAAGTTTAGATGCCGCATAAACTAACGCTTAATTAGATTTTCAATCTTTGAATAGTTTTTCTCCGCATGACATTGAATGTTTCTTGATGTAGTAAATTGGTTTTTCAACTCTGCGTCATTTCGCAAAAATGCGCTTAAAGCATGTTGAGTTGTCGCAAGGTACATCAGCAATTCTTCTCCTGGTTCAAACCTTCCGTAAAATGGATATGTTCATCAAATACTCCTTAATTCCTTGAAAAGCTTTCTCACATTCATCTGTCCATTTAAATTTTGTTCCCTTCTTTAGTATGTTGAAGAAATGTTTGCATTTATCTGATGATCGCGAAATAAATCTTCCTAGTGAGGCTAAAAGTCCATTCAATTTTTGCACATCTTTTTCTTGTTCTTTGGAGTTGGCATATCTCGAACTGCTTGCACCTTTTCAGGATCAACTTGTGTTCCTTCTTTTGATACAATATATCCAAAGAATTTTCCAGATGATACTCCGAAAGTACATTTCTCAGGATTTACTTTGATATTAAAAAGTCGCATCTGATCAAAAATTTCCCGTAAGTCCTGCACATGATTTTTAGCTTCTTTGCTTTTTACCAACATATCATCCACATATACCACTAAAGTTTTATGTATCCATTTTGCGAACACCTTTTCCACCATTCTTTGGTAAGTTGCTCCTGCATTTCGTAACCCAAAAGGCATCTTTGTGTAGCAATATAATCCTCTGGGAGCAAAGAATGCAGTATTTTCTTGATCTTCTTCCGCAAGTGGGATTTGATTATAGCCCTTGTATCCATCTAACGGAGATATTCGATCATTTCCTGCGGAAGATTCCACCAGTTGCGGGATATCTGGCAAGGGAAAACTATCTTTGGGACATGCTTTATTTAGATCAGTAAAATCGATGCAAATTCTTATCCCCTTATTTTTCTTGGGAACTACTACCATATTAGTGATCCATTATGGATATTTTTCTTGCCTTATAATTCATGCGTAAAGCATCTTCTGCAATTCTTCTTCTATCTTGGCATGATAAGTGGTCGCAATCTTTCTTATTCTTTGTTTAAATGGTCTCACATTTTTGTTAATCTCCAATCTATGGAACGCAATAGATGGATCTATTCCAGGCATCTCATCCATATTCCACGCAAAAATATCTCTGTATTCTCGCAGAAGGTTTACAGTTTGTTCTTCTTTCTCCACACCCATCTTAGTTCCAATTTTCAGCATTTTTGGGTCTTCTACACTTCCAACATTTACTTCTTTTGTTGGTTATGCTGCAGTATAACTGGCTTCATGTTCTCCCATTGGTGTTGGTGTTTTTTTTACCTCCGCTGATTCATCACTTTCTTGCGATACATCGTCAAATATTCCTTTTCCTTCTTCTGATCTTATCATGTAAATCTTGAATTCTTCTTCTTCCTTTCTTCTCTCCTCATTTTTCTGCGCTGTTTTCGCAACTGAATTTGATTTTCACAATTCCTTACTTCATTCTGGAAACACAACGCTGCATAATCTGCATCTCCTCTAATCTCGCCAATTCCGCTAGGCATAGGAAACTTTATGCACTGATGTAGAGTTGATGATACAGCCTTGATTGCATGCATCCATGGTCTTCCCAACAGCATATTATATGGTGATTTCACATCCACCACGCACAAAGTTATCTGCGTCTCTATTGCCCCCAGCGGAATTCGCACTACAATTTCACCTTTAGGTTTTGTTAGAGATTTTCCAAATCCATGGATATGATATGTTGAACTAAGCATTTCTTCATCTTTGTATCCTATTTTCTTGAATGTGTGGTAAAACATTATATCCACAGAACTTCTGCGTCCACGAGTCCTATTCACAGCCCACTCTTTCGTAGATCTTATTGATTTCTCTTTTCTTGTTGGTATAATGATACTTGTGATCACCAATGGAGATGTATGACTTAAATTCTCTCTCGGAATTTCTGCTGCCGTGAATGTGATCTTCTGTTTTTCCCAATCTTTTAGCGGTGATGCCTCATCTACCGTTATGATTTTCTTTCCTTCAAAATCTCGCTTGTGTATCCTTCCTCTAATATCTTCATGGAACTTATCTATCATCATCTTTGTTATTACATCACACTCCAATTTCTTTTGATTATCTTTGACTTCAACCATCTTTTCTTCCACCAATTTTCTTGATATTCTTCTAACTCTTGAATAATTTCTTTCTTTTACCTAAATTTTGCTATGATTTTCAACTATTCATCCCTGTTTCTGGGCGCCAAAATGTAGTTCCAGGAATTCCCACACTACACCCTACTCAAGAATTTATCAATATTTATGACACAATTTGAAGATTAAGGACCTTTTTTATTAATATGATCTTAAAAGAATTACAGTAATCAAGAATACAATTCACTTAATAAGATTTTCTCTCTCCTAAAAACTTTCTTAGCACTCAAAAATTCATCCTCTCTTCTGGAACTTATTCATTTCCTTTATATAGGCATTTACATAGTGGATTACAGCTCATTTACAGCTAAGATTCCCTTTAGTTTCGGATCTAGGTTCTTGCGATATATCGCAGTTTGCACCACCTTAATCTTTCGCAGGTTTTATTGATTCATCGCAGAAATGTCACGCTTTTCTCATGTTTCTGTCGTTTTCATCCGATATGTCATTCCTTACGTCACTTAGAGATTTATCGCAGAATATCATTGTTGTTTATTTCGCAGGAATATTGTTGTGACAATATTCTGATCCTACAATTCTCTTCTATCCTGCTTACAAAACCATGGGGGAAAAGACGCAGATCTAATACCTTCCACCTATAGGATTTATGGATTTAATGGAACTGCTAATAAAACTAATGGAGAAGTAAGCATGCGAATTCCCTTAAGTGGAATGTGAACTGAAATTCTATTTTGCGTTGTTGATGTCGAATTACCATACAATGCTTTGATAGGGATACCTTGGCTTCATGGGATTCTATGCGTAGCTTCAACTCTTCATCAATGCATAAAATTTTCTCATCCAAATGGTATTGGAGTTATCAAGGGTGATTGGGCAGAAGGGAAGAAATGTTACGATACATAAGTAGAAGTTTGCGAAGGAAAAGTTGTTGAAAAGGAAAGTTGGAGAAAAAGAACAAAGGCTGCGAAAAGAAGCGAAAATTTAATGACTGAGGACTAAGGCATGAAGGAGTACAAGAAATTTACGATGATAGAAAAGGGATATGGTTTGCGAAGAAAAGAGAATGAAGAAAAAAGGTAATGAAACAAAAAGGTAATCAGTATATTTGTTCGTAACGTATAACAAAATGTTCGCAACGAATAACACACGAAAATGAAATGAGGTATTTCGCAACATGAAAAATTTGTGATGAGTTTTTACGAATAAAAATGAATTATTGCGATCAGCTTTCATTAAAGAAAGACGCAAAAATTTATTTGCTATCATCTTTCATAAAAGAAAGCCGCAAACTGTGATCATCTTTCAAAAAAGAAAGAAAGCCGCAGAAATTTTACACAGGCAAACCTTTGTGACGTACACCCTAGTTCGCGAAGCAACATTTCGCAAGAGGCAAAGTCCTAAAGTACGTCATTTAAGGGGGTACCTATAAGCATGGCTTAGGGGAAACGGAACACCACCACGGAACCTGAGTACATGGACATTACAGGATACATAACCCAAAAACGGGGTACCTATCCGGGTAAGACACCTTGGATTTTCAATCTAATCTTGCGATGTAACATGATTTAGGTTGGGCGACTAAGGCATACTGTCTTTCCCAAGAAGTGCAGAAAACGATCAAGGCACCGAGGTACATGGTTGAGTCAAGAGTGCCGGATGGGTTTGAAGCACATCTGCCATTCTTGACAAGTCTTGGCAAATGATGCACTTGGCCCAAAGATACCCCATAGGGTGCAACCTCGTAACTATAAGCCCTATAGGCAAAAAGGATAAGAGGTTGCGAACAAAAGCTGGTTGTTGGAAAAACCGGATGGGAAGAGCTAACCTTGTATGGTCGATGTACGCTTCCTTGAAGGGGAAACCAGGGGGAAAATAAAGGGAAGCACCCTCCATTAGGGAGCTGATACGTGCTATAAGACGCAAATTTCACGAGGCTTTTTGTTCGCAAGAACATAAAGGCTTGTCATATTTGTGCAACAATCGTATTTCTGCGAGTAAAAAAAAAATATATATATATATACTCGCAGAATTAAATACAAAGAAGTTAAGATGAGATCAATGGGTTATTACATGAAAGTGTGATAACGTCCTGCGATTTCATCGCAAGACGATAATGTCACAAGGATGTATATTCGCAAGTATATTCAGACTTGTCATATTATCGCAAACGCAAAAATATTCTTAAGATAAAGTCAAGGGGTTGAGGCATGCGAGTGTACCAACGTCCTGCGACTTTATCGCAAAAGAGGTGGCAAAGTAAGACCTTTACTTAGGAAGGCATGATAAGACCACAGAAACTAGTGAAGTCAATTCCGTCAATGTTATTGGAGATTCTTTATATTCTCAACAAGAATATGTATAAAAAAATCCTACCAAAAGAGGCAATTTTATTCGCAATCAAGAACGAATATTTCATACTCATTAAATTCTTCAAGGATTGAATACTTCTTCAAGGATGTTTCATAATTTTCATACTTCTTCAAGGGTGTTTCATAATTTTTATACTTCTTCAAGGATGTTTCATAATTCTTATACTTCTTCAAGGATGTTTCA
The DNA here is from genome assembly GCA_023529315.1 of Papaver bracteatum. NCBI lineage: Eukaryota > Viridiplantae > Streptophyta > Magnoliopsida > Ranunculales > Papaveraceae > Papaver > Papaver bracteatum. Next base: position 190,182 of record JAJJWX010001128.1, read on the forward strand.
TAATTTTCATACTTCTTCAAGGGTGTTTCATAATTATTCAAGGAGGTTTCATACCTCTTATACTTCAATGGGGAGATTTCTTATTTACTTCGCAACAACCTGAAACTTTGCAACCTGAACTGAGGCAGATATTCTAATACTTATAAAAACAATTGATCACCTGAAGAGCAATAATTAGGGGAAAAGGAATACTAAGATAGGTCTTCAAAATATATTATTTCTCTTCATATGATCAAGTTATTCAAGTAAGGAAAGTATTCAATTAAAGAAAGATCAACTCATCATCGCAAATTAAGACATTGATACTAATTAAGTTGCGAAAAGAAATTTCTGGTTGATTAAAAGTGCAGGAAAGAAGAAAAGTTTGTACTCAAACAAACAAGACGAAAAGAACTAAAGAAAATATACAGGAAGGAATCAAGCTACTCTGTGGGAGATTTATCTTCATCAAAATGATCTTCTCTTTCTTCTTCGGAGATATCATCTTCAACTTCACTATCAGAGATATCCAAATCTAGGGTATCATCAGGGATTTTTTCAGAAAGGAGTGTTTGATACTTAGTGAGAGGAATTTGATTGTCTTCACAAATCCTACGAGTCATCATAGCTCGGAAGCGTTTGATGTTTAAGCCATGGTTGTTTTGAGAAATTTGATGTTGAGATTTAAATCAAAAATCTTCTGATTACGCGCAGCAAGAGTAGCTTCCAACTCTTCAATCCTCTTCGTATAATTTTCTTCAGCATTTACAAATAAAAATGATAAGTAAGAGATAAGAGAATAAAGAATAAGGGAATAAATTAAGGAATTGATTAGCAAATTGTGGAGTTAAAGTGATCAAGATTTGCGAATTTACCTTCTAATTGCTTCTTATCATTGCGAAGAGAAGTGACTTCAAGCTCCAGTTGATTATTCTTCTCAAGGAGAGAAGAATTTCCAGCTGCGATACTCGCAGATTGTGCATTATCTTCGCAGCGGGATTTTAATTCTACGTTATCAATGCTCAAATCCTCTATCTTCTGGAGAAGTTTTGCAATCTCAACCTCCAGCTTGTTATAACGACTTAAGGTTTTCTTCTCAGCAATTGCATGACGTCTTTCCCAATCTGAAGCAGCTGCACAGCTAACCCTCCCAACCTGAGCAAATAAAAGGGATTAGAAATCAATGAAGTAAGGGAAATTAAAAAGGAATAAGAGAGAAACTTACCAGACTCCCTAAAGAGTATAATGTAATAGGAGAAATAAATCTTGAAATTCCATTAAGGGAATTATTGTTGATTACAGTGGGAACTTTGCAAGCATTCACAATATGCTTATGAGCATTCGCAGTAGAAGAGTTGAGAAAAGCCTCAGACAATCGAGTCACTGCAGACTCAAAAGTTTCCATCTTGCTGTAGTCTTCATCTTCTTCATCATAATCATCGTCATTCCTCCTATCAGAGTCAGTATAAGAATTATAACTAAGATCCTTCTCAAAAAGTCTATCATCTTTATCACTTTGTTCTTCGTCAACATCCTTGCTAGAGGAGATCACGTTGGAGTAAGCACTGGGTGGGAGTCTCTTCCTCTTCTTCGCAGAAACAATATCCTCAAGTTTCCCTTTTTCTTTGCGAAGAACATCTTCTTTATTACCAGAAATCTTGATGTTCTTCGCAGAGCGAAGTGTTTTTTGTCTTGAAGTTAGCGCTTTAGAAGAAGTTGAATTCTTATTCTCACTCACAATAGCCCCAGGTAAGTCAGGAAGAACCTACAAATTCAAATAAGGATAAGAAACAGAGGCAACAATATATTGTTTAAAACACATATAGGAATGTTTCTTACCTAATTTGAAAACAATTGGAAAGCCTCGCGAGTACTGGATTTCCCATTTTTAAGGTAACTTTCCTTAAGTTCATTTACCTGACAAATATTGCAAAAGGATTAGTAAAAGAAGAAAAATAACAAGAAGATAAGAAGATGGAGATACATACATCTTTATCTCTATTAGGCCAAGAAAAGACCCAAGGTTGATAAATACGATCATGAAGATTCGCAGGAAGATCTACTATCCCAGAGATGTAAGAACCCGATAATTCTAGAGGATAATTTTACCAATCTTCATCATGAGAATGGTGAGGGGTTCGATTATTTCTGGAAGCATAATCAATATCATGCATAAGAAGATCAGCTTCTGCGATATCAGTTTTACGATGAAGACGCACACCCCAACGCTTATCTTACCTCTTCGCAGGAATTAATGTATAATTTTTAAAGAAATTCTCGACTGTGTAATTTTCAGAGATAATCTCCACATCTCTAAATACAGGTTTCCTAAGTTCAATTGGGTATAAATATTTTCCAGTAGCAGCACGGTTTGCGAATTCAACCATAATGCGAATGCAATCCCCAGTCAATTGATAAATGGCTCGTGAGAAATTTGGGTGAGAAATAATCTCATAGAATAAAGGAAGATTAACATCATAAAGAGGAAGAGGAAGACCTGCGAGGATTTGGCCTCGTGAGACTAAAACTATCTGATTATCCCAATGGAGATCAGTGAAGAGTTCCATACAAAGATGGGATTTATTGGTATGACCATCAATCTCAGAAAGAATGAGATCTTTATCAACAAGCTCTGCATTAAGTTGTTCCACAGTTTTCTTTTTCGGATCCATTAGATGAAGGATAGAAAACAGAGAAGAAAAGAAATAAAAAAGTCAAGAAATAGTAGTAGAAGAAAGAAAGAAAAATTTGCAGAAGTAGACGTAATGAGGAAGATGAAAATATAAAAGAATAAAAGGAGGAATTAAAGATAGTATTTATAAAAAAGAGAGTTTGATGAAGATAGAAATTCATCAATGCAATTAGACGTGAGCGGTTGAGAAGGACGGTTACGAAAATACGTGTCGAAGATTTAATGAAAGAGAAAATGCGTGTTGTGAATATAAGAGGTGATGATAACTATATTAAATTTGAGAGAATAATGATTCTCATGACATTTCTTCTTCGCAGAACTGACATGAGAAGAGGCAAGATGTAGGGACAGAATATCGCAAGATATAAGGTTACGAACATAGTAACAAATACAAGAGAAAAGTGTCGCAGGATAATGCGATAATAGAAGAAACACGGGAGAAGTGTGAAGAGTTTGCGAATATAGAATAAATTTACGATCATAGGTTGCGATGCTTCGCAGGGTATATACATTTGTATAGATTTCACTATAAATAGTAGTTCAAATGTTAAATTGAGGGGTTCTTTAAGTGAGTATTAGAAGAAGTCTTAGGAGAGAGAAGAGAGAAAGTTGTAACTGTTCTAATCTCCATTAACATATTTCTTTGTAATCAGTTGAGAATATTAATCAAAATTGTCATTCTTCATCAAGAACTTCTTAAAGTTTTACAAATTCTACTGAGGGTGTAGTTGTAGGATTTCCTGCAACTACAAGTCATATTGATATTTGTATCTACATAAATTCAACTAACCTTCTGAAGAAAAATTATTAGTTTCAAGGTAGAGCCGACAAAAACTTCTGTCTCCTTCAATGTATACAACACACATTGGGTTTAATCGGTCTATAAGTTGCAGTTTCGCTTTCTCAAAGTATTTAAGAAAGTCATGAACCACTTCAGAAGAAACCATATCCCCATTCTCAACATCTTGATGTGAGCAGGCATAGTAGCATGAGGCATTAGGTGCACCATCTTCTACAAGATTTCTTTTCTTATTTCCTTTTGATTCAAACCCAAAACCTTTCTCAAGAAATCCCTTAACAAAAACATCATGGAGAGATGCAGAAGAGGACATCCTTGATAATCCAGAAGATAACCTATAGTATATGTACGTGACTATGTAACTCAATAGGTCAGCTATTTAAAGGTTTTCAGGAAGGAAGGCTTTTAGGTTTTTTCAAGCTGTAGTCTCGAGATGGTAACCCTTGTACACATCCGAACATAGTACACCCCATAAAAAAATGCAAGATAATTTAAACAGGAAAACAAGAAAAACATTGCAAATACTTTTAGGCAATATTGTCTGCTGGCACTAGTTTACTATATACGATAAGAGAATAACTCAACTAGGAAAAACGCAAATTTCCAAAGTACACCTGACTTTTACACATCTTTCCCAACAGGATTTTTATGAGCAAGTACCTAACCCTTGTGATTAATTAGCACAAGTATGAGCTCTGAGCTCGTTCAAAGAACTGTGTTTATGATCAAGTCTTTTTTTCCTCCTGTATTTTGAGAGGGATCCTTTTTTATTTGAAAAATTATCATAAAACTTATTGTAATCAAAATATGAGACATAGTTTGAGTTCTTACCAGAAGAGTCTTGGCTTGAGACAGATGGCAACCTGTTGACAATTTCCTTGTACCCTTGAATTATCTTTATCAGGTTATTTCTCATATCATTATTTTCTTTCTTTCTCCTGGAATTTTTTTCAAATCACGGCACACGTCAGAAACAAAAACTTGGTCTTTCCTTAGACGATTCTTATTAAGACTTCTGTTCTTCTTTCGAACATTTTAGGAACTCATTGAACTGACCTTCCTGGTAACATACACATCGTACATATGAAAACTAATGGGTTTCGACATATGAATGTCAGTTACACCCTTGAGGATTAAGTTTAAGGTGTGTTGAAGTTGAACAAGAGAGTTTTTATTCAACTTAGAGTTTTTGTTTTGTTTAAAAAAACCTTTTGCTTCGCAAAAGAGACATATTTTCTGATCACATGAGTGATTAGGCAGTTTAGTCTTAACATTCTTGTCAGGAGATTTTTTCCTTCCATATGGTGTGGGATTTCCTTGATCATAGAAAACTAACACATCTTTCTTAATTGGAAGAGACTCCATTATTACTTCTGTTGCTGGAGCATTTTCAGTTGTAGTAGAAGCAATTGGTATATTGGAATGCTTAGAGCATCCTTGAATAGAGAGCTTACTCAAGTGATGCTCTATTTCCAATGCATCCTTTTCTAGGTTTGCATCAAGAGTCATACACGAAGAATGATCTTCAGTATTTTCTTTAGATTTGCAGTATCTTATCATACCAAGAAGAACACTGACGTGTTGTTTCATCCGATTGATTCTATCAACTTGGATTCTAACAAGATTTAGAATCAACTCACTCTCTTCAGCTGTTTCCCATTTATTTTGAGAAATAGACTTTTTTGAACAGTATTCGGGACAACACATGTCAGATTTTGTCTGTCTAGTTTGAACAGGAGGTTCATCTATGTTTGAGATTGAAAAGTCTTTCTCTTTAATAGAAGTAGACGAGATAGAGTTTTTATTTCTGGTGACGCGTTTATCAAGTATTACTCTTGTCCATAGAGTCAGATCGCTAAAAACACATACTTGTAAGGTCTTGAACGTGTTTTCCTACTCTGATACCAATTGAAAAAGCGGGGGTCTAAAAACCACACCCAATATTTCAGTTAGAAATCTGTATGGACAAACTCCGAGTTACTTTACTAGAGAATCAACTAGACAGTCAGACTCAATCTAGATAAAAATATCTCAAGGAGATATTATCACAATCTCTCAATTTGATCTATACTCAAGAAACTAGAATCTACGAGTATTTATCAAAGAGAGATAACTTGGATGGTACCAAAGACCAATTATCCAAGTGTCAATCAATTTAAATCGACAACCAAAAGGTCGGGTATTTTAATTGATTGAACAACGCACAACCTGCATTATTTCAATTATATAACAAAATATAATGCGGAAAAGAAATAAAACAGACACCAGAATTTTTTTAACGAGGAAACCGCAAATGCAGAAAAACCCCGGGACCTAGTACATATTAAAAATACACTGTATTAAGCCACTACAGATACTAGTCTACTCCAAGCTAACTTCGGTCTGGACTGTAGTTGAACCCCAACCAATCTCACATTGATCCAAGGTACAGTTATACTCCTATGTTTCTGATCCTAGCAGGATGCTACATACTTCATTCCCTTAGGTGATCTAACCCACAACCAAGAGTTGCTACGACCCAAAGTCGAAGACTTTAATAAACAAATTTGTATCACACAGAAAAGTCTACAAGGATAGATAAATTCCTCTCGCATGAATAAACCTATGAGTTTTGTTCCGTATTTTTATAAATCAAGGTGAAAAGGAACCAATTGATAAAACTAGACTTATATTCCTGAAGAACAACTCAGCTTTATCAATGACCTCATAATAAACTTAATCGACGCAGTGAAGAAGATTATTGAAGAATCACAAACGATGAGACGAAGTTTTTGTGACTACTTTTATATCTTGCCTATTGGAGATAGAAATCTCAAGACAATTATTCCAATTGTACTCGTACGATAGAAGAAGCAAGATCAGATCACACAACTACAATAAAAGTAGTATCGGTCTAGCTTCACAATCCTAATGAAGTCTGTAAGTCGTTAACCTGGTTTTAGAAGAAGAAAACCAAAGGTTAAAGGAGAATCGACTCAAGCTTAGAACAACTAGTATCACACAGAATGTGTGGGGATTAGGTTTCCCAGTTGCTAGAGTTCTCCCTTATATAGTCTTCAAATCAGGGTTTGCAATCAATGTTAGCTTAGTAGCATTCAATATTCACTGTTAGATGAAAACCTGATTAGATTCAATCTAATATTTATCAACCGTTAGATCGAAAAACATAGCTTGTTAACACACATGTACTTGACATTTTTAGGCTTGTGTAACCATACCCAAACTTGTACATTAGTTGGTTCAATAATAGTTAACCAAATGGTTAGCCATATGATAACTTTCATATCAACCATATTCTTCTTCACCATAACTAGTCCAAATGACTCAAATGAACTATTTAGAGATTTGTTCAATTACAAGGAAATCTCATGTACTACACAAGACATAATTGAAGCAAAAATGATGTGATTCACTCGAATCGATTCATGAACTATAAAGCCATGGTTTGAAATATCATTCCTTAATTTATTAAGATAAGTTCACAAACATCGTTTTTGGACATAACCTACTCAAGTTCGCGGACTGGGTTCACAAACTCCAGCAAAAATTCTCGGGCTCGAGGACTGAGTTTGTATGTTGAGTTCGCGGACTGAGCTCACGCACTACTCCGGTTTAACTTGATCAACAAAGTTCACAAACTTCGGTTCAAGCAATAAGGACTTATACATATAAGTGTTACCACAACAATAATTATATTCTCCAATGGTTATATTTTCAAAACTCTCATTCCAATCATTAAAACATTCTCAAAGGTCGTTATATAGTTGTTATTCACAAACTAGTTTCGTTGGAGCAATTTCCAAAATGATTGAAACATAACATGACTTTCGTCACTAGGTAAAGTTGAACTTGGTTAAAGCGAAAGCTTTACCAACATATATTTCGAGAAATAGATAAGTGAGATATAATCAGCTCGAAATATCCACATGTGTATAATCTAAGTCTATATAGAAAAACGACTTTTGTCTCAAGATATGAGATAAAGTGGATATACTTTTGAGTGATAGATAAGTTCAAGTGTCCACATACCTTTTAGTCGATGAGGATCCACTGGTTCCTTGGGTAGTCCTTCGTCTTGTATGATGATCTCCATGGAGTTCTTGAGCTCAACTACACTTTCTATCGTAGTCCGAGACCTTAGCTATAGTAGACTAGAAATCAAAGACTTTATAGTTTTGATCACTAATATTGACAAACATGCTTGAGATAGCAACGCATGCGAGTTCGACCGAGAAATGCTCTAACACAATTCGTGTTCACTCGTAGCAGAGTAGCATGAATTCCCTGAAGTATCAAGGTTAAGGATTTGCATAAAAGTACTCAATCGGAAAGCATACTGCTCTCTAGCAATAAATTTAAAGAACTCCGTGTCAACATGTAGAGTTCAATCAATTTTGTGATAATTCACGAGATTCAAATTTCAACCTAATTAATTTGAAAAATTAGGGTTTTTGAGCCCAACGCAGTATATCAGACCATGTTGGTCAATAATAAACCTAGGCAATTGATCTTCCATGGATTAGTAGGTGCAAAATCGTACCCAAAATTAGGAAATAAGGAATAAAAGAGGAGCCGCAGAAAATAGGAGCAGCAACAAAAGGAGGTGTGGCCGTGCCATAGGCCAGCCTGCGCCACTTGCAGATGTCCACGCCCCCCATGCTTCTTGACCGGACATCTTCTTTCCTATCGACCAAATAGGTTGCCTAAAATCCGCCACATGCACATGAGTTGTGTCCGGGCCCATACTTTCCGGCCCTCTTTCTTGTCGACCAATCAGGTCGCTTTAAACCCGCTACAATATTAAAAGAGGCAAGTTGTGCTGGATGCTCACAACGCCAATTAGATTCCCAAAACCGCGCCAACATGCTAATGGCACGCCAAATGTGACATTTCACTCCAGCATGTTAATTGGCATGCCAAACGTGCCACGCCGCGCCAATGTGCTAATCGGCATGCCAACTCCGCCGCAGTAACATGCTAACGTGGCACAAATAGCGCAGCCGCGTGCTAACTCACTTTATGTTCGTGGTCAATGCCATAACGGACAACAACTAGGGAATTTCTATCGGAAACATGACTTTTTTGAGTGGCATTAGTCAAAACCCTAATTTCCAGTCATAGCCCAAATTACGCCACTTTGGGCCCCACAACATGCCATGAGCCATACGGGACCCAAGAAACCCTAAAAATGACGCCATGATATAGACACTCATAGATGCCCTTGCTCCTATGTCCGTCCCCGCGTTATGGACCTTCCATAATTCCCTTGGCGTGGCCATGGCACCGTTTGCACAAAAAATGTCACCGTGCCGCGACCACATGCCACATGCGCCAATTAGGGTTTCGGTATGCCAAACCCTAATTTAGGTAAGGTTGGTACACTAACCAAGCCATGTAATGCTACCTAGGGAATTAAGTTTGATATGGCAACTGGAACTAATGTTGTCGAGCCATATTTGGGTCTAACACCAATATGCCAAAATATAGCGGCCACGGCTACGCGAGACGCTATTTTCGCCACCATTCCACTGGCATATGCCAAACATGCCGTTATGCCACTGGCATGCGCTAAATATGCCATTATGTCACTAGCATGTGCCAACGGAATATGGCCATAATCAACGTCCACCCTCTCTTCTGAATTACAATCTCAACCGTACAAATTCTCCACATAATTGATCGGCCTATGGTAAGTCTTTGGCGACCAACCAAGACTAACCTATTAGCATCACACGCTATTCTCTTGTGGCAAGTCTCCTGACTTTGACTTTCCTTACATGGCTATCTGCTACTTAGTTGGCATATAATTAATCAGAATAGATAGGTCTTGCGTACAAGACCCATTCGGAAATCTGATATACATTTTCCACGAAAATACTCGAGACATCAAACGTGTCACAAACTAGAGTATGCTCATCATGATATTGGTATGGAGGTTTACAGCTTGCGGCGTGCAACACGCCCATTATAAGAAAGTGTCAGGAAAGCTGGGCAGTTAGTGGCGGCAAGAAGTAGTGGGTGTAAACAAACCCATTTCCTCCATAGTGGCGGCGTGGTTTCTGGCGCTTACACATTACCCCACTTCTTTATCACTCAGCCACTCCTACTTCCTATAAAATCAGGGTGCGTTCAATTATGACTTGTATAAATAGGTTTCTACCTATTTTCGACAAAAATAACAGTTTTGGTTAACAACACAGTATCCAGAAAAAACAAAAGAACTGATAGCTTACATTCCGCAAGACAGTTTCAAATTATGATACAAGTCATAAATAGCCACACCTTCAGAATTAACCATTCTGGTCTCAACACCTTCTTTGATTCCCTCCCTAAGACCAACCTCTCTCATTCACTTTGTGACCGAAGCAAGACTGGAACGAGCATTTCTTGGTTTAGGACAGGATTTTACAGATTGATCTCTCGAATCTAATGTACTCCCGTGCAATGCATTTTTTTAGGTCTAAATTCGTTTCTCATCAACACACTCAAATTTACCAAAACCGGCAGAAACAGTTTTCACCCCAAAACAACTGTCTAGTTGATTCTCTTGAAATTATATTGGAGTTAGTCCATATAGATTGCTAAGAGAAACATTGGGTAAGGTTTTTGTACCCCCGCTTTTTTAATTAGTATCAGAGCAGGAAAACACGTTTAAGACCTCATAAGTCTGTGTTTGTAGCTATCTGACTCTATGGACAGAAGTATTATCTCTGATAACTCAACACCAGCTCAGATTGGCTCTGATTTGGTTCAAAATCTAGAAACATATGAGATATCTCCCTTAAATTCTCCTTTGACTGAATCTGTATTCAACTAAGAAATATAATTAGATAAACAATTGGATGATCTTTCAGATGAAAGTGATTTAGAAGAAGGACAAAGTATTGATAAGGAAGTCTCTCAATATATCAATCTCTTTAACCATGTATTAAAGGGAAAGAAGTCAACAAATTGTTTGGCTAAATATCTGGCACCTCTCTGTCAAGAAAACAGAAAACTAAGAAAACTCTTTAAAGGTTATGATTGTGGCTACAAACTCTTACAATCTACCGTTAAAGATCGAGAATAAGATATACGTTCAAAAAGGTCTGAATGTGATAATCTTCTTTGGAATCTCTTTGTGTTGAAAAAAAAGACTTGCAGAATCTGAAGAAAGATATGACTCTCAACAAAAATGTTTCAATGACAGAGAAATCAGTCTTCTCGCCAAAGAAGAACCTTTGGAGACTGATCTAGCTGATGCTCTTGATAAGGTAAATTCACTAGAAGAGAATCTAAAAAAAAAATCAATTCTAGCTCTACAAAATTATTTTTTATGCTGGGAGCATGTAAAGAACATCGTGATACATGTGGTCTGGGATATAAAGGAATAGACACTCCAAGCACTAGTAAGATCAATTTGTTTCGTGCTAATGAAAATTTTCTAAGTGAAAAAACTTCTTCAGCAGCTGATGTGCCAAGGAATAAGGATTGTCCACCTTCGAAATCAACTCACATGAGAACAGTCAAGAACAATTCCTTCAACTGTTATTATGGAGGAAACAAAGGACACCTTGAAAGAAAATGTCATTTACGACTGAGGAATGAAAAACTTCATAACATTCTTGTATGGATGTTTAAAGAAGTAATTAAACCTGTTTCTCATGTAGCTGGAGTAAAGGTCTTGTCTGCAATCAAGAAAAATGCTATTATGAGCCAATTCTTGATTATGATTATGACACAAAAATTACCTACAATCGTAGAAGAAATAATGTCAGATGGACAACTGACTCTTTAAATTACACTGAGAAGAGAAAAAGTCATAGGAGGAAGAAAAAATGTTCAGACTATGTTCCTTTCTCTGAAGAAAGTATTGAATCCAAGTTGTCTGCTCCAGATTTCATTCATATAAATAATCGAGTCTCAGAGCTCAAGACAAGTATAAACATAAGAAGGCAAGGAAGGCAGCAGTTTCAGGTTTCCCTTGTTCTCCTCTGTTTAAATCTCTTTCGACTAACCTTATTGAGTTTTCTGAAAATCTTCATGAAGGAAAGAGAGAAGAAGTCAATATTCTTGATGAGCAAGATGCTTATCAAAATACAACTTGACTGCTCAATATAGCATCCTCCTTGTAACTTTGGGAGGATGCTCATAATTCTCATGAAGATCTTTTATCTTGAGAAAGTTGTCGTTTGTATAGTATTCTTTTATTATCTTTTCCCTTTTTACGTAATGATGATCACAATACTATTGAGCCTTGCACCAGTATATTACACTGTGTGTTAAATTTTTGATCACCAACTCTTGATAATATTTTTTTGATGCTTGCCTTAAAGTCTTTGTTTTCTTTATCTCTTCTCATTGAACGATTAGTTGTTGTTTATCAACAATTATCTGATGTTATTTTGAACTAAAGTTATCGTCAATATGTTTAGAATGTGTTTTTTATTTCTATCAAAACTACTTCTAAAATTGGCTCCATTGCTCTCTTGGTCTTGTACCAAGTATGTGCCCATAAGTGCACGTACACCCGACCCGTAAGGAACATATACGAGTAAACCTAGGGTTTTCCTATGAAGCACTCATATGTATATGTATCATGCTATTTTTGATACATACATGTTCCTTATCGTCAGAAAGTTCCTATGAACCTTTTTTGTGTGTGCACAATGGATGGATGCAACAAGGAAGACGAAGTTGACAAGGGAAAGCCAATCGAGTTTCACGAGAATCTTATTTTCATAACCTGTTATCATGCTATTGATCATGAAAACAAACTACCAATTCAGATGTCATCACAACTGGTAGGAAATCTTCTTAGAGATTTTGGTGTCGTACATGAACAACTTGGAATTGCAACAAAAAATCTTAAATTTCTGAAAAACGAACTGAAGAAAGCAACTGATGAACTCATCTATGTTCGATCTCTGGTTGTTGGCCATGTCTGAAGTTTTCGAATTATGTTCCCTAAGAGTTGTTTCACTATGTCTACGAAACTTCTTATGAGAATTTATTCTTATGTTTTAAGAAGGATAACTAGGGTTTGGAATAGCCATTATTGTGAGTACACATAGCTATTTCCAACGATTTTCATCTTGAGTTTATTTGGAAGATGATTTTGCAGTATTAATTTTTATGGTTTAATATATTAAAACTTTTTATGGGATATGTGTGTTTGCATCTGTGAACTGTGTTTCTCCCACACGTGGTCAAAATTTAAGTCTTTCATATCTCAGTATGCAAGTATTGATAAAAGATTGAATGAGATTTTGACAAACAAAAGTTAAGCCTATTATATCTTTATGCAAATATTGATGAAAGATAGGATGAACTTTTGTTTACAAAGATTAAAGTCTATTATATGTCATTGTGCAAACATTAATGAAAAATAGAAAGAATCTTTGTGTATTCTGCAGTATTGATCTTCACTGATCCATATCTTTATCTAAATACTGTGCGACTCCGTAAGTTTTCTTATGTGAGCATTTCCGATTAAATTAATCACGGTTTCTCTTGTGGTTAATTTATTTGAGATTTTTTGGATACAAATTCATGTTTCATGTGATTTGTTAATGTCCAAAGAAATCCTTCTTTTCTTGTAAAAGTAAGGTCGCTCTTGTTGTTCTTTAGGGAATGACATTTTATGGGGGAGAGTTCTTAATTGAACGTGTGCTTAATTGACAAATCTTTGTGGGAAGTGCGGCTGTGGAATATTATAGGGGTTATCTTATATCTTTATAAACTCATTGATGAATGCAATTATTTTCGGCTATATGATTGCATCTAAACAAGTTGATATGTATTTTTGTTTTGGTCATGAAGTATCTCTATGGAAATTTCATTAGGATCCCACTAATTTTCGTACCTTTGCCAATTTTATTGACAAGAAGGAGGAGAATACATATGGTTTTCGGATCATTATGTAAGGGGGAGTGGTTTTCATGTGAGATGGAGTATTGACTAAGAGGGAGTGATACATATCACCATAGTATTGTCGTCAAAGTTGTGATACAATTGAACTTTGATGATGTGTGATAATATTATGACACAGTATAACAATGATTGAGAGCTCTTGTTTTCTCATTGTTATAGCTACGGATCTTCAAAAAAAAATGACGCGGAGTTGAACACATTTGGAATCATTGGAGTACTTGGAAGTGACGAAGTTTTCGAGTAATGTTGAAGAACCAAGGAGATCAAGCATTTGGAAGAGAATCTACAAAGTTTATTTATTTTGTATTCCATATGTATTGATAGTTTTGTCACTAAAATTGACAAAGGGGAAGATTATTGGAGCATTGCTCGGTCGAAATCGCATGCGTTTCTATCTCAAGCATGTTTTTCAATATTAGTGATCAAAACTCTAAAGTCTTTGATTTCTAGTCTACTCTAGCTAAGGTCTCGGAATATGATAAAAAGTGTAGTTGAGCTCTAGACTCCACGATGTTCATCGAATGAAGACAAATAAATAATCAAGGGAACTTTTGGAACTTCATCAACAAAATGTATGTGGAGAATTGAAATTATCTATCACTCAAAAGCCTATCTATTATATCTCCTATTTTGAGACAAAAGTCGTATTTCTATATAGACTTCAATTATACACATTTGCTATTTCGATCCGAGTTTACCTCGCTTATCTATTTCTAGAAACATGTATTGGTAAGCTTTCGCTTTATCCAAGTTCATCTTTACTCGTGACGAAAGTCATGTTGATTATTTCAATAACTTGAAAATCGTTTTGATGAATATAGTTTGTGGATAAAAACTATTATAACATCCTCTATGAAAGTTTTAATTTTGAAATGAGAGTTTAAATCAAGTAACCATGTTTGAATATAAACATAGTGTGTTCTCACATTTGTGTAAAAGTCCAAAACCGGGAACCTAAAGTACGCGTACTAGCGGTTGTTAGAAATCCGGGTAAGTATGCGTACCCGTAGGCATACTGGCGGAAAGTTCACGTCCGTGAATTTCTGCTAGAGTTTGGAAGTGAAAACAAACTCAATCCAGTCACTTAAGTATGCGTACCAGTTTGCATACCTAAGAAGGTTACTTTCTAAAATCGGTTTGTTCATGAACTAAAAAAATTATATAATAAGGAATGCAATCTTTTGCAAATCGTGGCTATAATGTTTATGAATTGATTCGAGTGAATCAAAATCGATTTTGCTTTGATTGTGTAGATCTAAGCAATTGAACCACTCTCTAACTAGTTCATTTGAGTCACTTGAACCAGTTATGGTGAAGATGAATAAGGTTGATGTGAAAGTTCTCATATGGATAACCATTGGTTAACTATTGTTCAACAAACTAAGTGTACACATTTAGGTACGGTTACCCAAAACTAAATGAAGGTGCATTTCATTTATGCATAATTAGCTAAGTTCGATCTAACAGTTGAAAGATATTAGCTTGAATATAATCAGGTTTTCATCTAACGATGAATATTAAATGCTTTGTTACTAAGGTAACGTAGATTGCAAACCCTGATTTGAAATATATATAAAGGAGAACTCTAGCAACTGGGAAACCTAATCGCCACACCTCCTGTGTCATACTAGTTGCATAAGCTAGAGTCGATTCTCCTTTAAACTTAGGTTTTTCACGAAACCATTTAGGTTAACGACTTAAAGACTTCATTGGGATTATGAAGCCAGACCCAACTATTTTCTTTGTAGTTGCGTGATCTGATCTTGCTTTTTTGTATCGTGATTGAGTACAATCGTAAGATTGGCTTGAGATTTATATCTCCGAGAGGCAAGATAGAAAATTAGTCACAACAACCTTATGATTCCACATTATCTTGTTTCGTTAATCGAATAAGATTATTATGAGATGATTGATAATACTAGGTTGTTCTTCGGGAATATAAATCTTGTTTATCAATTGGTTCCTGTTCACCTTGATTTATCAAAAGACATAAAAAAAAATTCGTTGGTATATCTGTGGGAGACAGCTTTATCTATTCAATAGACTATTATATATGAGAAAGATTTGTTTATCAAGTCTTCGACTTTGGGTCGTAGCAACTCTTAGTTGTGGGTGAGATCATCTAAGGGAATCAAGTGTGTAGTATCTTGCTGGGATCAGAGATTTAAGGAACACAACTATACCTTGAATCAGTATGGGATTGATTAGGGTTTAACTACATTCCATATCGAAGTTAGTTTTGTAGTAGGCTAGTGTCTGTAGCAGCTTAATACAGTGTGGTGTTCAAATCTGGACTAGGTCTTGGGGTTTTTCTGCATTTGTGGTTTCCTAGTTAACAAAACTTCTAGTGTCTGTGTTATTTTTTTTCCGGCATTATATGTTGTTATATAATTGAAATATCACAGGTTGTGCGTTGAATCGATCAATTGGTAAATCCAACCTTTGGTTGTTGATTGAAATTGATTTATCCTGGAACATTGGTCTTTTGTACCGTTCAAGTTATTTCTCTTGTATTTAATCAGGCTCGCAAATTCCTATTTGTTTGATTGCAGATTGAATCGAGAAATTGAGATATAACTTTTTGATATACGTTTTATTAAGATTGAGTCTGACTGTCTAGTTGATTCTCTTGAAAGTATATTGGAGTTATTCCATATAGATTGACAAGCGAAATATTGGGTGAGGTTGTTCTACCCCCGCTTTTTCATGATGGTATTGATACTTCCTCAATCAACAAAGAAGTAATGTTTGTAAAGGTCGTATGCTCTTTCGTTTCAGAAGACCTACCAAAACAAATTGATGCTCCTGATCCACCTAAGAGCTCAAGTGAGGTTTTAGCAAACAACATATCTGAAATCAATCAGAATAAGTCTCGAACTAAAAATCAGCATAAGGACAAAACATATCACAAAGGTAAGACTAAAACTTTTACTCATTTCAATAAACATTTTTATTATTGTAGAGATAAAGGTCATATGCAAAGGAATTGTAAAATCCAAAATATGCAAAATGCTCTATATTTTGTTTCAAAAGAACTGAGTAAATTTACCCCTAAACATTCTGCAGATCACCAGTATCCTATCTTGGGACAAAATAATTATTCATGTAATTCAAATTCCTATCCTACAAGGAACAATGATATAAAGGATAATACTTATGTCAATAGGAATATGAGATCTGATGCTTCAACTTGGAAAAATGCAATATTACAAGAGATGAAGAATCTTCATTCAATATCCACTCACATGTGGATGCCAAAGTCTGAAGTGAAGACAAAAGGGGGTCATATAAAACAAGGTCTAAGAAAAACAATCCTATTGTAATCTTAGATAAAAAGGACTATGAAAGTCTAACTTTTAGACTCAGAAAGGATTTAAGAACATCCAGTAATGTTGATGCACTGGTATCCTTCAATAATCTGCTATAAAGCGGAAAATAGAAAAACAATGTTTGAAAACACCAAGATAGATCTTGCTCCCAAAGCAATGGTGAGGCATCAAGTGTTCATTTCAGCAATGAAGCTTTTTGATCAAAATTTCTCAAAATCGTGCTCCTTAAATAAATGGGAATTCTTAAAAGAGTACCGAAACGTGTGTAAAACTGTACTTGATCTATTTACATCATGAATAACTTAAGAATCTTTTCTGAAGTTTGGAATTAAATTCTAAATAAATAGAATTCTTCTGTATTAGGAATTTTCATGATGAAATTGAGCAAGAAATTTAATATTTCATGACAATAATATTTTCGAAAAATTTCTCTAATTCGGTTTCCGAATGTGTATAGAGTTACAAAATGAATACTCGTCTAGGTATTCCAAAAAGGGGAAACTTGAAAATCAAGTTTTGTTTAACATATAAAAACCATCTATAGAACCGATAGTTTCTCCACTTAAGTCTGAGGTTCATAATGGGTGAAAGTACTATTGACATTGACTCTCAATTACGAAAACTTGAAACCTTTCAAGTTGAGCTTAAGTGCTATTTCTCAAAATATCATAAGAAGAATCATATTTATTTTGAGCTCATGCTTATGATGACGAGAGACTTTGAAGCTGCATGTGAACTTCTAAAAACTTCTGTTTTGAATGAAAAGTTGCTTGAGTCAAATCTTTTAAAGCTGATTGTGGAAGTGAATCTCTTGAAATAGAGACTCAGTCATCTGAAAGAAAAGAGAAGACTCAAGAATCAGAACACTGAAGAATATTCGGTGAATAATAAGAGCACTTCTAGGGATTAAGTTATATGTTGTAATACTTAATCCAAGAAAATAGACATCAGTTTTTTATTATTTCAATTATTTTATAAGGTCTATTTCTGAATAAAACTATCTATTATTTATGAATAAAAATTATAATTTTTCTTGTGATAGTTTTTCCGATTACATATCCTGTTCTTTAATGTTTTATATTATTGATATGTGTTTATGGGATGTTTGATTTCGGTTTTCGTAACCTTGATATTCGATCTCATATGTTGTGAACCCATATGGTTTGTGTGGATTTTTGATTTAGCGGGATTAATTTCTAGCCCATGTTGGTAGGATTTATCAAAGGATCATAAGGAGTTCCGATTGAAAGTCATATGTAAAAAGTCACAGTGTTTTGAATCAATTTGTGTTTACATGAGTTGTGTTTAACATAAACATGTGTGTTTCCGTTTTTCAACTTTTTCTATTGGCACGCTGTAGTTGCAGGAAATCCTACACTACACCCTTGATAAGAATTTACTGAATTAAGACATATTTGAAGATTAAAAACAACACTTTATTATTTGATTCCCAGAAATGTTTACAAGAAATGGAAAAAATCAAGAATACAACCGCTCTCTTGAATTTTCTCTCCTTAAGACTTTCTCAAAACTCAAAAAATACATCATCCTTTTCTGAATCTACTGGGTCTCTTTACATAGTGGATGACAGCTAAGTTGTCCTTTAATTTCGGATCTGACCCGCGATATTATCGCAGTAGTTATAATTTCCATTCTCGCAAGCATCATTCCCATCGCAGGGCAATCATGCTCTTCTCGTGTTTCTTCATTCATCAGCTATTATGTCACTTTTTAATTTATCTTGTGACACTCGCAAGGTGTTGTTGAAGAACTCGCAGAACTGTTGCTGAAAATCTCGCAGAAGTGTTGTAGTTGTGATATTCTGATCCTACATATTTCCTGTTTTCTGCGAGGGAGGAAAGATCATGAGAAATAAAATGTCGCAGCTATTCATCGTTTCATCTTCTATGACCAAAAAAACTCCGTAAATTAAGTGTTACCGCCTGCACGTGTCGAATATTCTTCTTTTTACCGATTAATCTTTCATTACCCGGTTACCGTCCTTTTCTCTATAAAAGAGAGAGTCTATCAAAGAAATATTTTTTCTTCTTTTACTTCTTCGTCTTCTTCACTTCTTCACTCTCTGCAAAATTTTCCCTACCTGCAGCTTTCTTCTTCTGCAAATTCACCTGCTGCTGCTTCAATGGAATCTTCCAGGTATGTGTTCTTCTGACGTCATTAAACTCGATTTGGATTGTCTAAATCATACTTATTCATTTTATTTGATCTTTTTTGCTTGATTTTACATAACTCTCATACCATGTTTTGTTTTCAGTGGAACTGCATCCAATACCAAGTTTATCGACCAAAACCCTAATCTTCAAGAAGATTTTCAACAAAAACTCACTGAAAAGAAAAGGAAGTCTGCGAGTCATAAGGTAGGAAGAAACATTTATTTTCTTAATAACAATATTGTTGCCTCTGTTTTTTATCTATATTATTACTCGCAGGGTGATGAAAATGATGTTATACCTCGCAAGCAATATCGCAAAGCCAAGACTCTTGAGACTGATATTATTATTCCCAAATTTTCATCTTCAAAATCTGTTTCTACCACTTCACATGAACTAAACACACACTCATAAACTACTAAGGGAACCTCTCAATGATACAAGTTCTATGACAAATACCCCCTACTCAATTTGATTCTTGTCCTCAAGAATGAATTTTGGGAAATGTTTTGTGATGACAGACTTGTCCTCCCAAGTAGCATCAGCTCCAAAAGAGTGTATCCAGTGTACTAAGATCTGCTCAACCAGCTGGGGATGTTTCTTGACATTCCTAGTGGCTAGTACCTGAAATGGAGTAACCTTCATGTTCTCATTTGAATCCAGGGAGGGAAGTGTAGTTTGTGGCAATATTCATGCTCCAAGCTTTGGTTTCAATTGAGAAACATGAAACACTGGGTGGATCTTGGAAGTAGTAGGGAGCTTGATCTTGTAAGCTACCCTTCCCATCCTTGCAAGAACCTGATATGTCCCAAAACATTTTGCAGATAGTTTTAAATTTCTCCTGAGTTGAACTGAAGTTTGCCTATAAGGTTGTAACCTCAGATAAACCCAATCTCCAATCTGAAACTCACTTTCAGTCCTCTTTTTGTCTGCCAGCTGTTTCATCCTGTGTTGAGCATCTTTCAGGGTAGATTTGAGAATAATGCCCATTGCTTGCCTTTTCTGAAGATAGTCTTCCACATTCCCATTGGAAGATGGAGCATGAGAAAAAAGACCAAACTGTTGAGGTTTGTAACCATAAGGCTTGGAAGGGAGTAAGCTTGAGGCTGTTATGATATGTAGAATTGAACCACCACTCATCTAAGGAGAGCCAACTAACCCACTTAGTAGGTATATAAATAGTCATACATCTTAGGTAGGACTTTAGACAGGCATTGAATCTTTCAGTCTGCCCATCAGTCTGTAGATTATAAGCAGAACTCATGTGTAATGTTGTGCCCATCTTAGTGATGAGTTCTTGCCAAAAGTTGCTGAGGAATATATTGTCTTTGTCAGAGACTATGGTGGCTGGAAACCCATGTAATTTAAAATGTTGTCAAGAAATACCATAGATACTGCAGCATCTGTGAAGAGGTGACTGAGTGGTCCATAAAAATGTGTTTCCAAGCTTGGTCTGACACTGGTAATGGTTGAAGTAATCCACTTGGAGAATTATGTGGCACTTTATGTTGTTGGCAGATGTCACATTCCATGATATATTGGAGTAATTCTTTTCTCATTCTTACCCAATGAAAATATGTCTTTGCTCTCTGGTAGCTAACTTTAGCACCTAAGTGCCCTCCCACAGAAGAAAAATGGATAGCAGCCATTACTTGTTACCTTAAGGTACCAATGGAGCCAATGTAAACCCTATTCTTATATCTCAGAATACCTTGTTTAAGGGTGAATGGGTGTCTACAGGAAGGAGACACTGTCAATTATGGAATTAATTTAGAAGCCAACTTATCTGAAGTGTAGCTCTCTTGAACTTCTCCAAGCCAGGTAGGTTGTAGCTGGATAATGATATGGAATTGATGAGAGTCTGAGTGTGGAAATATGGACAAGGCATCAGCCACTTTATTCTCTACTCCCTTATTATGACACACTTCATAGTCATAGCCCAGCAATTTGAAAAGCCACTTTTGTTGAGCCATTGTGTGTAGTTTTTGCTCCATGAAATACTTCAAGCTCTGGTGATCTGTGTAAATTGTGAAGTGATTCCCCATCAAATAAGGCCTCCATTTGGCTACTGCCATCATAATAGCTAGTAACTCCTTCTCATAAGTGGACATGGAGAGAAATCTGGTTTTCATGCCTTTGCTGAAGTAAGCAATTGGTTGTCTGTTCTACATTAATACTGCTCCAAACCCTGTGTCACATGCATAAGTTTCCACTTCAAAAGGCTGAGAGAAATCAAGTAAGGTCAGTACTGGAGTTTTAGTGATAGATTGCTTGAGAGACTCAAAAGTTGTTTGAGCTTCAACACTCCAATAAAAATTGTCTTTCTTAAGCAATTCTGTCAATGGCCTACAAATTAGTCCATATCCCTTGACAAACTTCCTGTAATATCCAGTGAGCCCCAAGAACCCTCTAAGCTCCTTTAAGGTGGTGGGTGTAGGCTATCTGATCATGCATTCAATCTTAGTTGGGTCAGCTACTACACCCTCTCCTGTGATGATGTGGCCCAAGTATTCTGCTTGAGTTTGGCCAAACGTACACTTACTGATTTTGGCAAATAGAGTATGTTGCTATAAAGTCTTGAGTGCACTCTCCATATGCTCCAGATATGTTTTCATGTCAGGGCTGTAAACTAGTATGTCATCAAAGAACACTAGTATGAACTTCCTCTAGTGAGGTTGGAACACATCATTCAGCAATGCCTAGAAAGATGTTGGGGCATTGGTTAACCCAAAAGGCATCACCATGAATTCGTAATGTCCTTGATGGGTTTTAAAGAAAGTTTTGTAAGTATATGGGGGGGTATACCTTAATTTAATGATAGCCAGCCCTCAAATCAATCTTAGAGAATATATTTGCACCAAACAATTCATCTAACAGCTCCTCTATTATGGGTATATGATATTTGTCCTTAACTGTAGCTTCATTCAACCTTCTATAATCCACACAAAATCTCCAATTGCTATCTTTCTTCTTAACAAGTAGAATTGGGGAAGAGAAGGGGTTGTGTATATGTTTAATGATTCCATATTATAACATTTCTTGTACAAGTTTTTCCACCACTTCTTTTTGAATGAATGGAATTCTACACGATCTTTGATTGGGAGGGGTAGTGAGTGGCTTCAAAGGTATGTGGTGATCATGAGTCCTTGAAGGAGGTAAAGATATAGGTTCCTGGAAAATAGAAGCATATCTGTGTAACAGGGGTTGAATGGGTTCTGGTATAACAGTTTGAGCTTCACAAGCATTAATGGAAAAAAATTACCAATTAACCCATGTTTATTCTTCTTAAGCCATTTATGTAGTTCACTACCTGTCATCATTGAAATTTGAGATGAAAAAGTGGAACCTTATAGTTCGATGCTCTCTCCATCCTTGAGGAAGTTTATAGTCAGCTTCTTGAAATCAAAGGACATGTGGATCATATCTTTCATCCAATCAACACCCAGCACCATATCACATCCACCTAGTTGCAAGAGTCTCATGTCCCACTGGAATTCATGTCCTTGCATTTTCCAAGTAAATGGAGAGCACTTGGCATCACTGACCATCTTAGCATCATTTTCAATTGCTACCAATAAGGGGTTGGTTGGAGTTATTTGTATTCCACATTTGTCAGCAACTCCAGGGTCCAAGAAGCTGTAAGTACTCCCACTATCTATCAAAATAGTTAAGGATTGCTTCTTATGGAAACCTGTAATTTTGATGGTATTTTGTGACACATTACCAGCCAGGGCATGCACTGAGATCTCTACCTCCTCTTCAATACCTGGTGACAAAGGAGTATCACAGGGGGATTTGGAGAATTTTTGGAGGTTATTCTAGGACTTGTAACTGGAGATGGAGTATTCCTTTGAGTGTAGGGGTTTTGAGTGTAGTGGATTGGAACATAAATTGGTGTAGGTTTGTAAGAGTTCCTAGATTTTTTTGATGCATTTTCAATGAGTGCTTCTTGCATCCTAGCTAAGTACACTGTATTTGTAAATGTTTTGGGAGAGAACATTTGTACATATAGCCTCAATTCTTCTTTCAACCCACTTATGAAGATGGAAGTGAAATACCCTTCTGTAAGGTGGGGATGCTTAGCTAAAATCAAAGCCTTCAATTCCTAAAAATTTTCCTGATACTCAAGGACTAAACCTACTTGTTGAAGTTTGTTAAATTCCCCTACAATATCATCATGTCCCAATTCTTGGAATCAAAGACAAATATCCCTCAAGAATTCTTCCCATAACACAACTTGTTTTCCAATTTGATAATCCTGAAACCATACATCTGCTCTACCATCTAGGTATATGTAAGCCAAGTTCACCATTTGAAAATCAGTCATATTATGCATAAGAAAAAATTTCCTACACTTGCGTATCCATGAACGAGGGTTTGTACCATCAAACCTTGGAAATTTAACCTTTGGTCCAGGTTGTTGAAACTGACTATGATCATGAGCTCCAAACAAAAAATGAGGTTGGTTAAAAGAATTATCACCTGTGTTGCTGGAGGATGGTGTTGGACCCAAAATACTGCCTGGTTCCTTGATTGGAATTTCGTTGTTAGCTTGATTTTTATTCTAAAACTCGATGTATCGATCTATTTGAGAAGCCATAGCAGTATTAATGGCGGTTAAGAGCTATGGAGTTAGCTTTCCTTGAGCGTCTTTTATTTCCATGATTGTCTTCATGACTACATCATATTTTACTGAAGAATCACTTTGAGATTTAGCAAGCTCATCCATCTTCTTCTTATAATCTGTCTGAGCTGTGGAGAACTCATCGATTTTTCTGCTTAATTCTTCAACAACTACTTTGTTAGCCATAACAGGTTCAAGAAATCGATATTACTGATACCAATTTGTAGTGATCTACACTACAAGGTTTTGATAAACAGGGATTTGAGGAGAAATTAGAAGAGAATTGAAGAAGATTAAGCTAGAGAAGATTAAGAAAGAGGATCAGATAGATGAGAGCAAGAACAAGAGACATAATTAGATTAATTCAAATTATTTGATAACATGATCCAATGCCTGACCAGATACAAATAATATCTCATTGGTCAAGCAAAAGCACATGAACTAAACACACACTCACAAACTACTAAGGGCACCTCTCAATGCTGCAAGGTCTATGATATTTAGGTTGCGAACCAACCGAACTTCTAGACCCTAAAGTTCGGCAATGTTGTGGGCAAACCGAACATTACTCTGTAAATCCTATAAACAAAGTTCGGTAACCTGCATGTTAACCGAACGACTAAAAACCCCCGTTAAGAGAGAGTTCGGTAACCTCCGTGTTTGGAAAAAGTAACCGAACTACACTTTCAGATGTGTTCGGTTACCTGTTCTTCACATATGGTAACCGAACAAGCCCAAATCTACTTAAAAACTTTACATTTTTTTTTCAAATTTTGGATCAATTCAACCAACATTATCCAAGTTTGAAGCATACCTGGATACCCAAATACTCTTCCTCTGGTTGTGGTTCATAAAATCCATGTTTTTCTTCTTCATCTTCTCTAACATTACTCTCTCAATAATTCTACTTCTTTTAAAAAAAAAATTCTGATTTTTTAATCTCACTAATTATCTTTAATTTAATCATTTCACTAATCATTACACTAACTATTATTAACACTAACTAATCTTTACCCAAAATATGGTAATTTAGGTATTAATATAAATATCTAGATAAGGGGTGACCTAGATTTACTTCTAATGTCCTACCCAAAATAAAAAAATGGTCCCCCAAAAAATGATTCATATTCATATTTTAGTTGACGCGGAAGAGGAGGCCGGGATGGATGCCGTTTTGGAGAGAAGAAAGGAAGCGCGGCTACAGTCTATAGAGACGAAAAGGAGGATCACAGTTTGAAGTTTTATTGTCTCAATTTCGTTTCGATTTGCGATTGGTTTTATCTTATATGTTTACTTGATCTTAACCCGTGCCGTAATGGCACGGAATGTTTTGTCTCTAATACGATATTGTTCATATTCCTCTTGCTTCATTTTATTCGTGAGTAATTATTTTGATATTCAAATAGGTTTTGGGAAACAAAATGGGTTACTTGATCTTTTTATTTTTTACTTAAGCATGTTATTCCAATTTATTATCTGGATGGAGTAATAATATTGTGCCAACATGAAAAATAAATAAAAAATACAGTAAATATAAAATTTCCCCATTTATTGTTCCATCATATTATAATTTCAAACTTCAAAAAGAATATTTCATCTAACAGTACATATACCTAAACTGCCAATCCAACTCCATGATGTTTATGAATACATTTGTTCCGAAATTATTGATAACTAAGGCTCTAAGGAGTGAAGCAAAAACCCATAATATTTTCCCTACTATAGATAAACACTATTTATTTATTTTTTGCAAATGTGAGAGTTATAAAAATGAAGAATCCTTGGCTATTGGAAGGCTGAGATATACACATGTGAGTTGAAAAAATAAACTTATAATAGTAAATCAAAACATGTGTAAGATTCTTTCTCAATCATATTGATAACATAAAATTGAAGAAATTCGTGGATAAAAAGATTTCACACCAACTATGCTAAGTAGTTCATGAATGACGTTCTCACATCTAGTGTTACTCAAGTAATTTGGAGTTTTAAAGAGCATAGTCATATTGATATTTGTATCTACATAAATTCAACAAACCTTCCGAAGAAAAATTATTAGTTTCAAGGTAGAGCCGACACAAATTTCTGTCGCCTTCAATGTATACAACACATGTAGGACCAGAATATCGCCACAACGATATTCTCGCGATGGAAATGACACTTCTGCGAGAAACCCAAACATTTCTACAAGTATTAACAACACTTCGACGAGAACGTCGCAAGATTCTTCAACAACATTTGGCGAGTGTCACAAAAGAGTGATATAACGGTTAACGATTAAAGATATATGAAGAATAAGTCTGCTTCACGATGGTTATAAAGTTGGCGATGGTGAAGATTAAAGTTATGGCGATGAGATCGCAGAGTAGATCCGAATTAAGGGGAAATCTTAGCTGTCTTCCACTATGTATTTTCTTATATAAAGGGTTCGACTAAATCCATAAAAGGATGATGTATTTTTGAGAGCTAAAATAATTTTGAGGAGAGAGAAACTCCAGAAAGAAAGTTGTACTTCTGAGTTTTGATATTTCTTGTAAATCTTCCTGAAAGTGAATTAATAAAAGTGTTGTTGTTCATCCACAATTATGACTTAGCTTTCATAGATTCTTGACAAGGGTGTAGTGTGGGAAATCCTGCAACAATATTTTGGCGCCCGAAACAGGGATTGAATTAACGAAAATAGAAGAAAAAGATAAAAATTGTTCAAGATTAAGGAAATCATTAAGTAAATCGGTGAGAAAATTGAAGGAAGAATGATCAGAATCAAAAAGGATTGTAGAAAATTGAAAGGTGATGTAATAACAAAAGAAATGATTGATAGATTTCATGAAAATATCAAGGGAAGGATACATAAACGGGATTTTGAAGGAAGGAAGATTATGACAGTGGAGAAGATATCATCATTGAAAGATTGGGAAAAACAAGAAATCACGTTTACAACATCAGAAATACCAGAAGAAAATTTAAGTCATACATCTCCATTGGTGGTCACAGTAACCACTATACCAATGAGAAAGGAGAAATCGATAAAATCTGAAGAAGAATGGGCTATGAATAGAACTTTAGTAGACACAGGAAGTTCTGTAGACATGATATTTTATCATACCTTCAAGAAGATGGGATATAAGGATGAAGAAATGTCTCATTCAACATATTATGTTCATGGCTTTGGAAAGTATATAACAAAACCTAAAGGAGAGATAATGGTACGAATTCCACTAGGAGAAATTGAAACACAAATATCATTATGTGTGGTAAATGTGGAATCGCCGTACAATATGATACTGGGAAGACCGTGGATACATGCATCAAGGCTGTGGCGTCAACATTACATTAATGTATTAAATTTCCTATGCCTAGTGGAATTGGAGAAATTAGAGGAGATGTGAATTTCACGAGATTGTGCTACCAAATTTAAGTAAGAAATTGTGAAGAACGTCCAAATCTGCGAAAATCTCGCAGAAAATTGAACTGAGAAGCAAAGAAAGAAGAGGAATATAAAATTTACATGATAAGGGCAAAAGAAGGAAAAAGGGGTACCAAGTGAAGTTTCGCTAGAAGAAGATGAATTCGCGAGAAAAATGAGAACTCCAACACCAATGGGAGAACCTGAAGCTAGTTACACCGCAAGAAAATAAATATCGGGAGCGAGGAAGAGCCTAAAATACTGAAAATTGGGACTAAAATGGAGGAAGACGAAGAAGAAAGAACAATAAATCTCTTGTGAGAATATAAAGACATCTTCGCATGGAGTATGGATGAGATGCCAGGGATAGACCCTTCAGTAGCATGTCATAAATTAGAGATCAACAAAGATGTGAGACCATTTAAACAAAGAATCAGAAAAATTACAACAACATACCATTCTCAAATAGAAGAAGAACTACAGAAAATGCTTGATGCAGGAATTATAAGGCAAGCAAAATATCCAGATTGGATTGCAAATATGGTGGTGGTCCCAAAGAAAAATAAAGGGATACGAATTTGCATAGACTTTACTGATTTAAACAAAGCTTGTCCTAAAGATAGTTTTCTATTACCAGATATTCCACAAATGGTTGAATCAGCAGCGGGAAATGATAGAATATCTTCATTAGACGGATATAAAGGATATAATCAAATTCCCCTCGCAGAAGAAGATCAAGAGCATACAACATTTTTTGCTCCAAGAGGGTTATATTGCTTTACAAAGATGCCTTTTGGCTTACGAAATGCTGGTGCAACATACCAAAGAATGGTGGAGAAAGTGTTTGCAAAATGGATACATAAAACATTAGAAATGTACGTGGATGACATGTTGATTAAAAGCAAAGAAGCTAAAAATCATGTACATGATTTGAAAGATATTTTCGATCAAATGCGACAATTCAACATCAAAGTGAACCCAGAAAAGTGTACTTTTGGAGTAGCTTCAGGGAAATTTTTGGGTTATATTATATCAAAAGAAGGAATACAAGTTGATCCAGAAAAGGTACAAGCAATTCGCGATATGCCAACACCAGCGACAGTTAAATATGTGCAAAAACTAAATGGACTCTTAGCCTCGCTGGGAAGGTTTATTTCGCGATCATCATACAAGTGCAAACATTTTTTCGATATACTCAAAAAGGGAACAAAATTTAAATGGACAGACACTACACCATATCCTGCATTTTGCAACGTTTCGAGTTTGGGGGTGTGCAACGGATATAAAAGTTGCACACTTTGAAACATCTATATCCGTTGCGCACTCGGAAATACGTTGCACTAAATCTAATTATTAGAAAAAAATAATAGAAAAAAGGGGAACCAGGACGCAGTTGTCATTATTAAAATAGTTGGAGGCTTAAATGTCCATATATAATTCTAATGATTCCCTTTTATTTTTATATTTCTTATTTTCTTCTTATGTCTCTCTCATACATCGAGTTCTCCTCCCCCTATTGTTTTTTTTCTTCGTTTCACTTCTCTTCTTCTCATTCCTTTTCTTCTCCTGCTAAGATTCCGAGAGATAAGAATTAAGAGCTGATTCAAGTAATCAACTAGTAAAGTTGTGTAGATGAGGATGAAGTTATCGTCTATTTGAATTATGAAAAAGAATATACTACGGATACTGTTAATCATAAAAAGAATGTTAGGGTTTTTATTCTACGGTTTCTGAGAGATGGATTTGAGATCAATATAAGTGGGAAAGATAAGGAATGGAACATGGTGGTGCCGTTGATGAAAGTAACTGATTCAGACTCGAGGAAAAGGTAATTTTGAGAAAGTTAAATTAGGGTTTGTTAAATTTGATTTCATTATGTGAAATTGTGTATGAATTGATCGATTAGGGGTGGGTATTTCTCTGTTCGAAGCAATAATAGTGAGAAGAATTAGGAATTGATTTTGAAATTGTATAAAGGATTCAGAGAATTTGGGTTTGGTGAGTTGAATTGGGAATTTTTTCTTTGGGATTGTAACGGAAATGATCTGTAGTGATATTGAGATGAATTAGACACATGGGTATGTCTCAGAATCAAGTTTAGAAAATGGGATTTACGGTGTTTGAAGAAGATGGTTCTGGAGGTGTTTATATATTAGGGCTTATAAGTTTGTCTTTCTTGATTGCTAACTTTTTATATTTTTATATGTACTCGTGTTAATAAATTGAAGCAGTCACTGAAAGCTGGGTTCAAGCATTTCATCTTTGATTACTGGTAAAATGTTTATCAGTATTTGATCTTGAGTTTTAGCAAGTTTGGCATCACAATTTTTATCTGCATCATGTTTGATGGTTGACTAACTATATCGTTATAAGGTAGAAAACTTGAAATGCATTTTGGTAATAATAGATGGGATCCTTTTTATGTTTTTGAGTCTGGATAGTCACTGTGTTGTGAATGTTTGTATATATGTAGGCTTTTGCCGGAATTTATATTTCTTGTAAAATGTTGTCTCAGTTTAAAGCGCATCATCGTCATATGGTGCTGTACATATATCCATAAGTTACTCTGATTTCATTTAGGGGTTAGTTAGGTTGACTTTGAACACTGGGGAAGAATTTTCAGTGGTCTTTCTGTTATTAATTGATTTTATTAGGTTTAATTGAATGGTTAAAGCAAGTTGTTTCTACAATTGCAACAAGATAATAAGGTTTTCAACCTCTGATTCTCGATAACTAATGCAGAAAACTTTCCTTGGTTGTTTCAGAATATGTTCTTAAGTTACAACTGTTTAGACACCTCAATATATTCCCATCAAAAGTTTTAAGTGCAACCAAGTCAATTCAAAGGTTAGTCTATGATCTTTACATGATAGTACTTGTATTACAATCTATGTTCTTGATTGAAAGCCTTAGGTATCTGAATTTGGCTGGAAGCCTGGAGCTCATGTAATTAGATGTGTATCTTTGATGTCTGCATATTTTTATTAGCTTCATTATAACATAAAGATACATTTAACAAATATTTATATGATGATATCCTCTTTAAATGAATTTCTTGCCATAACTGGTTTACACTGATAAATTTTTTGTTCTACTTATAATCTTAGGATAATCTTGCCTTATGTCTAGTTTGACTTGATTATACTAGTTGTAGTCCTGATGAGAGTAGAGCATGAACAAAGGGGAACATAAGATGCTCGTATATGGATGAGCAAGACGTAGCTTCTCAAAAATATTGCGGTCACGAGATTAAGGTTTCTTCTCTTCTTCGACAATTTTTTTCTCCCATTTATGCATGTTTTATACATCCTAATAGATCAGATGTATATACGCAGGGGAAATACAAAGAGACTATGAGATTAATTGATCCAATGGAGAAGAGGGGTTATGGCAGAGTCGATGCTGGAGGGTACGTTACAATACCAATCTGATCAGGTCAAGGGTTCAAATTCATCAAGGTATCATATTTGTATACATCTCAAATATGATTTCTATAACTCTGCCACTCCTATGATCATGCCGGATTGGGATTTAGATGAATGCTTAAGGTCTTTCAAAGGGAATGAATCCTGCTGGTGGATGAGGCTGTGATATTATAGATGGAGTTAGAAGTAGGATTGTTGTTTGATATAAGTGATTGTTTTTCATAGAGTGGTAGCAGTGTTGAAGTTACTGGGAGAGTTGAAGTTAATAGAGTTGTTGTTGCAACTGCTGAATTTGCAGTGAAGAAATGAAGTTGTATTTAGTGGTGGAAACTTGTAACTACTGATTACACCTTAATGTCTCTTTTGACTTATCTAACCTTTCATAGTTTTCTATTTTTTGTGTTGATTATATTTTGTTGTGATGAATGGCTTCTTTATTTCATTCAGAGGTCCCTCGCCTCATATAAAAAGAAGTTTGCTTGCTCGAATATAAGGACATAAGATTTATGGGCATCTCTTGAAGAGGGACCTGAAACCAGTGAACATGCTAACGAGTTCATGGACAAAGCAAATGGGATATCCTGTTTCGGCACAACTTAAAGATAACAAGTTGGAGTTTGATCAGGTCTATTATTTTCTCTCATCTTCAGTTACTGCCTTGTTTCGTTTAAAGTACATTCTTAAGGAACCTTACAATTGTGTAATTTGCAGTCGTAATTATTACAAAGCAGAGCTAGTGGAAATAGTCAATGAATTGTCCCAATCACATTTGACGTGTCTCCTCCATCGATGTTGGTTTCTGTTGAGAATGCAAACTGTAAGATTTCCGTTGTCTTTGTTCATGGGTATGTGCTTCTTCACTTTCTGTTTATGTGCTATCCAAATATCTGTAATATTCTCATGGATGGTTGTTGTCTTATTGCTATCATTACATCTAATGGAGAATTATGACCTAGCAATGAACCATTTGCAGAAAATTGAAAAACTACAGGTTTGACTTCTAGTGTGTCAGTAGTTAAGTTTGACTAATTATTTTGTGTGATTGCTTGAGATTTTTGATTCTGGCCATGATAAAAAATGGTAGGCTAGAGCATTTTATTGTGGTGTCTGATTACCCAAATTGTTAGGTTTTAGTGGCAGCTGAAACTCAATTTTGCTGTGTTTAATTTCGTAGAATGGTAACTTCGGTACACAAGATGTAAGTACTGTAGTAAATGTTTTAAACATGTGTAAACTTAGTTCTTAGGCTACATCGTAGATTTCTGCATATAAATTGAAATCATGTTTGAAATTCTTAAGTTAGAGATTGAAGTTTTGATGTGGATAGACAATGCGCTTTGTTTTCTATTCTGGTGTGTTTGATTCAACTAATTTAGAGCATATGGTTATTTGAATTTCACTAAGTATAGATTTCATATTGTATGTTTGAAGAAACAGTGGTACAATTATTATTGTTGTCTATGTTGGTGTGAAGCAACAAAATTCTAAAATATGGTGTTTGTGTATTGATGCAGGGTTGTTGATGTATTGAGCTTGTTGGCTGTCCATCGTAGATAGAGGTTTGTTGACTACAGAAATTTGGATATATTTTTTATACTTGTCCTAGACGCTCTCAAAATGTTGTATGCCTTTTGTTTCTTTTGTGTTGAATGTTCAACTTCTTACTTTTATTATTTGTTGGTTGTTTACTTATAAGGTACCGACGTATTGAGCGCGACTGTTAATCACAGAGACATGTTTGTTAGGTTTTCTACTATTCTATAATTTGTTCAGTTTGCTATTGTATTTTATAATCTGGTTTTGTTAGTATTGTACAATGTCTGGTAGTTTCTCATTTAACTATATTTAATGATTATAAGCTTTCTATCCATGTGCAGGGTAGTTGTTCTACAAACTAAGAACGCAAGGAAAGCAAATGTACAGGTAGTTGTCTTCTGATCTCAAGACATGAAAACATTTGAGTATCTACATCACATAAACCATGTAGTGTAGTTGATATTTTTAGTTCTCAAATTATAACGGGGATTTTATTTTTTCGTATATTAAAATTGCAGGGTTACATAGTGGCTGCTGAAACCAAGCCTGAGGATGATTTTTCCTCGGACAAAGTAATTGGCTCTTATGGAACAAGTCTTATTCAAGCTAGGCTGACTGACTCGAAGAAGATATCCGTCCCAGCTCACTGCAATACTGGCAGCTCAAGATGTAGCACCAAACCTTCACGTTAAGCTTTTCAACAAATGGACTTTCAATGATATCCAGGTAACCCCTCAACAAAATCATTAAACTCTTTAGATTTAATCAGTTTTAGTTGATTTTTTTTCGTTTGATTGTTTTGAATCTGGTTATTTTTTGACAATCTTATATCCATTTTTATTCTCTAGATTTGGCCTTTTCTTATGATTTGTTGTTGACTGTTCTTATTTTTCAGGTTAGTGACACATCACTTGCAGATTACATTGGAGTAAGTGCATCTAGACATGCTACATATGTTCCTCAAACTGCTGGGAGATACTCTGCTAAAACGTTCTGTAAGGCTCAATATCCTACTATTGAAAGATTGACAAACTCACCCATGATGCACGACCATAACAATGA
Organism: Papaver bracteatum; assembly: GCA_023529315.1. Classification (NCBI taxonomy): domain Eukaryota; kingdom Viridiplantae; phylum Streptophyta; class Magnoliopsida; order Ranunculales; family Papaveraceae; genus Papaver; species Papaver bracteatum. Next base: position 223,117 of record JAJJWX010001128.1, read on the forward strand.
AAGTAAGCTTATGGTTGTTCGAGCATGCTATGTACATCATTCATCTTTTGACTGATACTAAACCTATCCAAATCATTGTTGATGGTGTTATCAACAGGTATATCTGCTAGACTGTCTATTTGAATTGTTCCTGTGTTTTACTTTTTGTGAAAAAACTTCTTGTAGCAATTTAGGCCATGTTCCTTTAGAATCTTCGTTGTTGTGAATTTCTGTATAGTTTACCAAGTAAAAACTGAAATGTTTAAATCTAGTGATTCTTTAACAAAACACTCACTAGTTTGAAAGTGTGTATCAGAAGATTCTTTGGTGAGATCATATAACAAGATCTAGCTACTTAATTTGTTGATATATGAATCGTTCTTGATGGATTGTAATGATTAATAATTATTCTTGGTCGATTGCATTTCAGGAGAAGAAATATGCCGGAAAATGTGCCGGCAGTAACTTCTTCTTTAATCTGAAAATTAATTTGCAACGGATATAAATGTTGTACAATTATACGTTGCACATACTACTGGAAATGAGCAACGGATGTAACTGTAACCAAATAAATAAAACGTTGACAAAATCAAAATGGGACCCACAAGAGTGTTATTCTATAAATAATATTCGTTGCACAAATTATTTATACGTTGCACAAATAAGAAAAGGTGCAACGGTTTTGCAACGTTTATACGCGTTGTACAAATTAATTTGTGCAACGGATAACATGTGTTGCACACCAATGCGCAACGCCGTTTTGCCAATGTTTATTTCCGTTGCAAAAATTATGCGCAACGTTTATAAACGTCCCTAAATGGCCGTTTTGGTGTAGTGAGATGAGTGTGAAAAGGCTTTTCAAGGAATCAAAGAACAACTGATGAACATATCTATTTTACAAAAGGCTGAACTAGGAGAAGAACTATTGATCTATCTTGCGACAACCACATACGCGCTAAGTGCTGTGTTCCTGCGAGTAGATGCGGGGGTGGAAAAGACAATTTATTATATCAAGCAAAACATTTAATTCAAAGAGAGAAATTATTCGAAGATTGAGAAAATAATTCTAGCATTGGTACACGCAACTTTTAAGCTTCGAATTTACTTCCAAGCGCATAAGGTCAAAGTGTTAACGAGAGTACCAATTGAATCGGTGATGAAAAATTCAAAAAGATCAGGCAGAGTTGAGAGATGGAATGCGCAAGTAGGGCATTTTGATATTCAATATGAAATTCTATCCTCGCCAAAATCACAAGTTATCGCAGACATCTTAAAAAATAAGTTAGAAGGTTATCACAAATCATGGTGCGAGCAAGTACATAATGCAATGTAGGCATATAATACAACTAGACGAGAAGCAACTGGAATGTCACCTTTTTGTTTAACATATGGAGTCGAAGCTGTCTTACCAACAGAATTTGCTATCCCTACAACAAAAATAGAGGCATGGGAGAAAAATCTAAGTGCTGCCATGATTTTACATAAGTTAGATGAACTAGAAGAAAATAGAGAAAAAAATCTACAACTGTAGTACCATAATATCGCTACAACACTATTCCTGCGATATTAACAACATTTCTACGAGCGTCACTGACAATTATTCAACGACATTTAACGAGCGTTACAGAACAACTAAAAGAAACTGACGATGGAAGAAGTAAAAGAAGAACAAGACTGATTCTGCGATGGTCATCATGCTTGCGATAGAAAAATATTGTAACAATCGCGATAAGATCGCAGAGTAGATCCGAATTAAGGGGAAATCTTAGCTGTCTTCCACTATATATTTTCCTATATAAAGAGCATGATAGATCCAGAAAAGGATGATGTATTTTTGAGAGCTGAGAGAATTTTGAGGAGAGAGAAACTCCAGAAAGAAAGTTGTACTTCTGAGTTTTGATCTTTCTTGTAAATATTCCTGAAAGTGAATTAATAAAAGTGTTGTTGTTCATCCACAATTATGGATTAGTTTTCAGACATTCTTGACAAGGGTGTAGTGTAGGAAATCCTGCAACTACATTTTGGCGCCCGAAACAGGGATGAATTAACGAAAATAGAAGAAAAGGCGAAGAAGAAGATAAAATTTGTTCAAGATTAGGTAAATCATAAAGTAAATCGGTGAGAAAGTTGAAGGAAAAATGATCAGAATCAAAAAGGATTGTAGAAAATTGAAAGGTGATGTAATAACAAAAGAAATGATTGATAGATTTCATGAAAATATCAAGGGAAGGATACATAAACGGGATTTTGAAGGAAGGAAGATTATGACAGTGGAGAAGATATCATCATTGAAAGATTGGGAAAAACAAGAAATCATGTTTACAGCAGCAGAAATACCAGAAGGAGATTCAAGTCATACATCTCCATTGGTGGTCACAGTAACCACTATACCAATGAGAAAAGAGAAATCGATGAAATCTGAAGAAGAATGGGCTATGAATAGAACTTTAGTAGACACAGGAAGTTCTGTAGACATGATATTTTATCATACCTTCCAGAAGATGGGATATAAGGATGAAGAAATGTCTCATTCAATGTATTATGTTCATGGCTTTGGAAAGTCTATAACAAAACCTAAAGGCGATATAATGGTACGAATTCCTCTAGGAGAAATTGAAACACAAATATCATTATGTGTGGTAGATGTGGAATCGCCATACAATATGATATTGAGAAGACCATGGATACACGCAATCAAGGTTGTGGCGTCAACATTACATCAATATGTTAAATTTCCTATGCCTAGTGGAATTGGAGAGATTAGAGGAGATGTGGATTTCGCGAGATTGTGCTACCAAATTGAAGTAAGAAATTGTGAAGAATGTCCAAAGCTGCGAAAAGCTCGCAGAAAATTGAACAGAGAAGCAAAGAAAGAAGAAGAATTTAAAATTTACATGATAAGGGCAAAAGAAGGAAAAGGGATACCAAGTGAAGTTTCGCGAGAAGGAGATGAGTTCGCGAGAGTTATGAAAACGCCAACACCAATGGGAGAATCAGAAGCCAGCTACGCTGCTGCTGAACCAACAAAATAAATAAATATTGGAAGTAAAGAAGAACCTAAAATGCTGAAAATTGGGACTAGAATGGAGGAAGATGAGGAATAAAGAACTATAAACCTTTTGCGAGAATATGAAGATATCTTCGCGTGGAACATGGATGAGATGCCATGGATAGACCCGTCAATAGCATGTCATAAATTAGAAATCAACAAAAACATAAGACCATTTAAGTATAGAATAAGGAAGATCACAACAACATATCATTCTCAAATAGAAGATGAATTACATAAGATGCTCGACGCAGGAATTATTAGACAAGCAAAATATCCAGAATGGATTGCAAACATGGTGGTGGTCCCAAAGAAGAACAAAGGGATAAGAATTTGCATAGATTTTACGGATCTAAACAAGGCATGTCCAAAAGATAGTTTTCCGTTGCCAGATATTCCACAAATGGTTGAATCAGCATCAGGAAACGCAATAATATCATCATTGGATGGGTATAAAGGATATAATCAAATCCCTCTCGCTGAAGAAGATCAAGAACATACTGCATTTTTTGCTCCAAGAGGATTATATTGTTATACAAAGATGCCATTTGGCTTACGAAATGCTGGTGCAACGTATCAAAGAATGGTGGAAAAGGTGTTTGCAAAGTGGATCCACAAAACATTAGAAGTGTATGTAGATGATATGCTGATCAAAAACAAAGAAGCTGAGAATCATGTGCAAGATTTGAGAGAGATTTTCGATAAAATGCGGCAATTCAATATTAAAGTGAATCCTGATAAGTGTACCTTTGGAGTAACTTCAGGGAAGTTTTTGGGGTATATTGTGTCAAAATAGGGAATACAAGTTGATCCAGAAAAGGTACAAGCAATTCGCGATATGCCAACTCCTGCGACGGTAAAAGATGTGCAAAAAATAAATGGACTCTTAGCCTCGCTAGGAAGGTTCATTTCGCGATCTTCAGACAAGTGTAAACATTTTTTCAATATACTTAAGAAGGGAACAAAATTCAAGTGGACAGATGAATGCAAGAAAGATTTTCAAGGAATAAAAGAACATTTGGCGAGTATATCTATATTACAGAAAGCTGAACCGGGAGAAGAATTATTGACTTATCTCGCAACAACTCCATATGCGCTAAGTGTTGTGTTATTGCGAGTAGACGCAGGGGTAGAAAAACCAATTTATTATATCAGCAAAAAATTTAATTCAGCAGAGAGAAATTATTCAAATATTGAGAAACTAATTCTAGCATTGGTACACGCAACTTTTAAGCTTCGAATTTACTTCCAAGCGCATAAGATCAAAGTGTTAACGAGAGTGCCAATCGAATCGATGATTAAGAATTCAAAAAGATCAGGAAGAGTTGAGAGATGGAATGCGCAAGTAGGGCACTTTAATATTCAATATGAAACTCTATCCTCGCCAAAATCACAAGTTATCGGGGATTTCTTAGCTGAATTTCCTTTAGAAGATGACGAAGCTGTAGAAGAGATGATGGATATAGAAGAAGAACATGGGGACCCAAAAGAGCTATTACAGAACCTGACAGGTGGGAAATACTAGTGGATCGATCGTCAAATGGAGAAGGAAATGGTATTGGAGTTGTTTTCATTTCACCAGAAGGAGAAAAAATAGCTTTTTCATTTAGATTGGAATTTGCATCCACTAATAATGAGACAAAATATGAAGCTGTAATCCATGCATTGAAGTTTGCGATAGAAATGAAGTTGGAAAATGCTAGAATCACCAGCGATTCACAATTGGTTATTCGCCAGATAAAGGGAGAGTATACTACAAATGAACCATCTTTGAAGAATTACAAAAAACTTGTTGAAGAATTGTCTGCGATAATTCCAAAAATAAAATGGAGAAACATATCAAGGAAAGATAATAGGCTCGCATATGCTTTTGCTTTCAAGTATGATGACGAACCCACTTGCGAGATGCATAAAAATTCAAACACTTTTGTAACCGGAGATAAACAAAGAAGAATAAGAGGTAGATGTAATGATGGTAGAATCTGGCGAGGAAGAAATAGGGAATAATGCTACAGATTGGAGAGCAGATCTTCACGCTTATTTGGCGAGAGGAGAAATTCCCAGAAATCAATTAGAAGCACATAAATTAAAAAGTATAGCAACCAATTATGAACTAAGAGATGGGGTATTATATCGCAGATCATTTAATGGACCATTGCTAAGATGTTTGACGAGGGAAGAAGGACAAAAGGTGTTAAAAATGTTGCATAGTGGTGATGCTGGTAATCACAGCGGGGGTAGATATTTGGCATATAAAACAAAGATGCAGGGTTATTATTGGCCGTATATTCATGAGGATGCAAAACAAATTTCAAGGCGTTGTGAAGATTGTCAGCGATTTGGGAAGAAGATACATGCACCAGGAGCACCATTATCATCTTCGTCAAGCGTATGACCTTTTGGAAAATGGGGATTGGATATTGTGGGACCATTTGTGCTTGGTTCTGGACAAAGAAGATATTTAATCGTTGCTACAAATTATTTCACAAAATGGGGATAAGTTAAGGTTGTACAGCACATCCGCGATAAAGACATTTTTACGTTCATATTCGAAAATATAATTTGCAGATTTGGGATCCCAGCACAGTTGTGTCTGATAATGGAAAGCAATTTGAAGGGAAAAATATCGAATTTCTTCTTAATGCGTTTAAGATAAAATGTGGAAAGTCAACTCCTTTATATCCACAAGCAAATGGTCAAGCTGAGGCAACTAATAAGACAATCGCGGACATCTTGAAAAAGAAGTTAGAAGGTTATCAAAAATCATGGTGTGAGCAAGTACATAATGAAATATGGGCATATAATACAACTAGACGAGAGGCAACTGGGATGTCACCTTTCTGTTTAACATATGGAGTTGAAGCCGTCCTACCAACAGAGGTTGCTATCCCAACAACAAAAAGAGAGGCATGGGAGAAAAATCTAAGTGCTGGCATGATTTTATATGAGTTAGACGAACTAGAAGAAAAGAGAGAAAAACTCTACACCATATGGAAAACTACCAGCGAAGATTAGCTCGCGAGTACAACAAACGAGTCAAGAAACGTCAATTCCAGCCTGGCAATCTAGTTTTGCGAGAAACACCAAAATATCAGCAACAAAGTGGTGGAAAATTAGCGAGAAAATGGAATGGACCATACATCATTAAAGAGATAATTGGAAATGGAGCATACAAATTAATGGATCCAGAGGGAAGAGATGTTGGGCAAAGACTTGATAGACCATGGAACAGATTATTTCTGAAAAGGTATTATCAGTAGAAGTTTTTGCGAGGTAAGAAATACAAATGTAAGATGAAACAATTAAAAAATTCTTATTTCAATATCAAAATTTATGCGAGCATCATCGCAAGAATAGCGAATAAAATTTCGCAGAGATTAAAAGAATGGGACGAACCTTTATGGCGTGCACCCTAGTTCGCGAATAAAATTTCGTAAGAGGAAAATGTAAGACCTAATAGCGCGTCATATGAGGGGGTATCTCCTGACATGACTCAGAGATAAGGTTATACCGCTGCTGGAACCTGAGTCATGCAGACGATGGGGTTAAAGAAAACCTATCCGGGAGAGGGATCTTGAATTTCCAACTATATATGGTTATACCCTGGTTAGACGACTGAGAGTCTCTTCCAAGAAGTGCAAAGTATGACCAAGGCTCCGAGGTACACGGTTGAGCCAAGGGTGCCCGGAGCGTACGAAACTCTCTTTCCATCCTTAGTAAGTCTTGGCTACAATGCACTTGGCCTGAAGAAAACCCCACTTAGGGTGCAGTCTTGTAACTATAAGCCATATAGGCATAAAGGACAAGAGGCTGCGAACACAACTGGTTTTTGGCAAATCCGGATGGGGGGAGATAGTCTTGTATGGCCGATGTGCCCTCCTTGAAGGGGCAACCAGCGGGAAGATAAGGGCGGCACCCTCCATTAGGGATCTGATAAGTGTCTTAAGACGGAAATGTCATGGGGCTTCATGATCGCAAGATCATTTAGGCCTGTCATATTGTCGCGTGACGAAAATTATACAAAGGCAAAAATCCTAAAGAGAAAATGTTAAGATGAGATCAATGGGTTTTTGCATGAAAGTGTAAAGACGTCCTGCGATTTCATCGCAAGACGGCAATGCCACGAGGCTTTATTTTCGCGAGAGAATTTAGACTTGTCATATTGTCGCAGAGATATTGAAAAGTACTGATAAGACAAGATCAATGGGTCAATACATATAAATTTAAAGACATCCTACGATCTTGTCGCCGAAAAATATTAAAGGTTGGCAAAATAAGACCTTTAACTAGGAAGGCATAATAAGACCAACAGATTAATATTGAACATTAATTATTTTATTTGAGAATGCAGGAAAAGTCTATTCATCGCAGGAGGCAGATTACTTCAGAAAATATCTATTCAACATCATATAATTCACCATCTCAAGAAAGATATTAGAGGGCAAGAAGAGGAATGAGCAAATAAAATCTTAATATCTTCCTTGAGAAGATTCAACACAGACAACATGAAAGATTAAAAAAGTCATCCAAGTTACATTCCTCATGAAAAAAGAGGGAGGAAGAGAAAGAAAAAATGAAACTCAGACTTCAGCGACAGGCTCGTCAGTATTCTTCTCGCCAGATTTGTTATTCTCGCCAGAAGATTTATCATTCTCACCAGCAGATTTATCAGTATCGCCATCATTATTTTCAGTATCACCAGCATCCTTTCCTTTGTGAATTTCTTCTTCTCTAGGAGAGCCTTCGTCTTCTTCTGGGTTATCTTCTTCAGCTCCTTCTTCTCCTTCAGTGGGTGTATCTTCTAAATCTTTATCCATAGGAATAGGAATTTCGTCATCCTCAACTTCTAGAGGGAGAACAGATTCAGGAGGGAGAGAATGGGAGATCAGAATCTTATTCAACAGAACTTAAACAGAGAGATGAACTTTGCGAAGAAAACCTCTATCACGGTTTCTAATCTCCATATTCTTGAAGTACTCAAGATAATCAAGCCTTCTTTCTGCTTTATCGCGAACGTCCAAGCAATCGGAAATGAGAGTCTTGTTTTATTTGTGAACCTTATCTAATTTCTCAGTAAGGGCAGTAATAGTAGCAAGATGGCTTCTTTTAGATTCTGCGAATAACAAAAATGACAAGGAAATATTCAAATGAAGATCTCACGAGAAGTAAAACATAGGAATTTATCAGAAAAATTAACAATTGAGGCAGTCAATTGACTACCTTCTTTTTGAGAGGTTAAGTTTCGGATTAATGAAAATAAACAATTCTCCCACTGATTCATAGTATCGTCAAATTTATCGCCAACCATACCCTTTAGACGAGATTTCATATTTTCTTCTTTGGTGCGAAGATAAAGATTTTCTTTTACTAGTAAAGAGTGAGATTTCTCTAACTGAGAATACTGATATTTAAGTTCACTAGCCTTTAAACTAAGAGTTAATCTACCCTTGATAAGTTTATCCTTCTCAGCAGCAGATGATTCAGTTAATTCCTTGAGTTCATCTTTAACGGAACGAAGAGATCGCTCTTGATTATCACAAATTCTTTGAAGATTATCTAATTGTCGCGAGGAAGCCACCATCAAACTTGAAAAATTATGTTTCTCTTGGGATAAAGTTTTATTCTCATCTGATAAAGATTACATCGCCAAATCAGTCTTAAATAACAAATATGCAAGGCGAGCAACTTCGCTACACAACAAATTTTGGTTTTGAGACAATTGATTATTCTCATGAGTAAGATTATTTATGTGATCAATTGAGTAAGTATAAAGATTATCTAATCTACTATGTTGGTCCATCCAAGACTCTTTTTCAGCACGAGCTTCTTCAGCGATTGATTCTAAATCAAATATCTTCACTAATCGATTCCGATTTAAAGCTAAATAAATAAACCAAACATTTAAAAGGAACGGAGTGTAAAAAATAAGGGAAACGGGAAATTATTAGAATGGAGAGACAAAAAGATAGAGGCAGGAAAACTATACCTTTCAACTCGTCATTATGTCTGCGAAGATTCTCGCACTCAAGTGAAGAATTGCGAAGCATATGATTCAGAGTGTTACACTCAGAAGTTTTAACTTGAAGGCCTTTTATTAGAGCTTCAACTTCATATTCCAAAGATACTCGAGAGGCAGAATTATCAGAACCAAAATACTTGAGTAAAGTCTCGCAAGCTTCATATTGAAGAGAATCAGTGGAAGATTTTCTAGCGTTATCTAAAATATTAGATAAATTTTTGAAAGCAATATCAACTCCAGCAAAGGTTTCATTTGATGGAGGAATAGATGCAAAGGATGAAGTGGTAATGATAGCAATTTGACGATTTGAATCATCTGTGATGGATGCGTTATGAGAAGGAGGAGTTTTTGGGAAAGTGACGGTTGAGGGTAATATTAGACTAGAAGGAGTTTCAGCCACAACATTTGTAGGGATTTGATTTGTCAAATTCTCTGAAGGATTGGGGGTATTGATAGTGAGGTTCTTGCAGACAGAAGAAGGAGGATTAGATTGTAAAGGTGTGATGATAGCTCTCTTAGATGATAACTCAGGAATAATGATATCATCTTCAATAGTTTTATTGCGACGGGATTTTTTATGAGGTCTAGCGATGTTCTCGTCATTCTGCAAATAATAATTTAGATAAGAAACAGAGGCAACAATATTGTTATTAAGATAAAATGTGTTTCTTACTACCTTATCATTCGTAGAATCCTTCTTCCTCCTCTTCTCAACAAGCTTCTTGAGGGAATTAGGGTTTGGAGTTTCAGAATGGGTGGTAGGGATTGCTCCACTAAAGGAAAATATGACGAAGATTATAATTAAATCAAGAAGATCAAAGAGCAAAAGTAGTAAAAAATAATTCAAATAAGATGGTATAATCAAAATACATACCTTGGCGTTTCCATTAAAACAGTAGCAGGTGAATATGAAGATAAAGAAAAGTTGCATACGGAAAGAGAAATATACAGATAAACAAGATGAAGAAGTAAAAAGAGAAAATTATTTTCGTAACTCGGCTCCACCTTTTATAGACAAGAGAAGTAGGACCCATTAAGAGGACACGTGTTAAAGAAGAGCTACAACACGTGTAGGCGATTAAACTAAATAAACGGAGGTTTGTCGAGAAGAAAACTTCTAAATAAAGAAGATGCGAGCATCATGAAGAGTTGAAAGTTCTCATATCTTATCTTCTTCGCAGAAAATACATGAGAAGAGGCAAGATGTAGGACCAAAATATCGCCACAATGATATTCTCGCGATGGAAACGACACTTCTGCGAGAAACCCAAACATTTCTACAAGTATTAACAACACTTTGACGAGAACGTCGCAAGATTCTTCAACAACATTTGGCGAGTGTCACAAAAGAGTGATATAACGGTTAACGATTAAAGATATATGAAGAATAAGTCTGCTTCACGATGGTTATAAATTTGGCGATGGTGAAGATTAAAGTTATGGCGATGAGATCGCAGAGTAGATCCGAATTAAAGGGAAATCTTAGCTGTCATCCACTATGTATTTTCTTATATAAAGGGTTCGACTAAATCCAGAAAAGGATGATGTATTTTTGAGAGCAGAAAGAATTTTGAGGAGAGAGAAACTCCAGAAAGAAAGTTGTACTTCTGAGTTTTGATATTTCTTGTAAATCTTCCTGAAAGTGAATTAATAAAAGTGTTGTTGTTCATCCACAATTATGACTTAGCTTTCATAGATTCTTGACAAGGGTATAGTGTGGGAAATCCTGCAACTACAACACACATTGGGTTTAATCGGACTTGAGATTAAACAAATACCCCAACATTAGTCAAATAATGTCTACAAATACGGGATAGAAACAAAGTGCTAACGGGAAAAATGAGAGACTAACATCAGTTCTACAAATAAAATACCCTATATGTATCAAAGTTTGTTAACCAAACATGTATTCAAATTAAAAAGTCATCAACTTAACACAAAAATATAAAAGAACCCAAGTTAAATCAATACTTGCATAAACAAAACTTATAAGAGAATTTTGTAATTATTAAATACCTTTAAAATCACTATTAGAGATTTAATTGCATGCCTCATTAAAAATTACGGTAGGACGAAATCACCAGATTAATCTGTAAAAATTTCACTGGATATGTAGCAATTCAGAGAAGTTTACACTGGTGGTGATGTGTTCCATCTAAGTGTTGTTCGATTGATTATTATTTTTAGAATGTTTCGGTTTTCATTGGAGAAACCGAGAGGGAGCGTTTCATTATATTCATTATCATTCAGAAATCCAAGGCCAACTCGCCCTCTGCTTACGGGATCTCAATAAAACCTTAGATTTATCTATTGGACAGAGAAACCTTGATACTAAATATGTAGTTTTTAGTGTTATTTATTATATAACGTGACATCCAAATGTTTTTTTCTTCTTCTTAATTTTCATGTATTTTAACCGAGTTTATATTAGCATTAAGACGATCAACCACATTTCTAATTTATAATGTTATCCTTTTGTAGCGGCATATAATTAACATAGTCAATTACTACTCATCAATACCGGCCAGTACCACAAACCACCAGATATCACTTCTTTCTCCACCACCACCATTTTCCATCCCTCGTATAATATTGTGCACACTTATAACTTTTAATCCCACACGTCATGTATAAAGTTTAGATTTAACAAACTTAGGTCGACAATTAATTTATTCAACTATATGTTTTTTGTTAATACTAAAAATCATGCGTACGAACGGTTACCAAAGATAGCAGTGGTACGAAAAACAACCATTTTGTCTTATATGATTTGGTATCATCCCAAAAGTATTTGTTATCCGCCTTTTTTGATCGTGTCAAAAACAACCAACTATACTTTTCACAATACAATGTTACCCGTCATGTAAAAATAATTATTATTTTTGATTCAAAAAGAAAAAACTAATACCACCGCCATTAAAACCATCCAGCGCCACTATTTCTTCCACCAAAACTAATGTTACCGCCTCCACCACTTAGTAACACCTTCCACCACTTACTTCTTCCTCTACTACCACCACCACCACTAATATCTATTGAAATAATTTTTGTCAAAATTATTATTTATTGATGGAGATATGTATTAATATTAATTAAGGGATATTTATGATGTAAAATTAATAAATCATTCATCATGAGAAATTAATGAGACATCAATTAAGAAAACACGTATACTAATTAATATTTAAGTTGAACAAACCATGACCATAGATTTATCTTCTCTCTAGACAAATCACTTATACTAATTAATAAAATACTTATAATAATTAATATTTAAGTTGAACAAACAACCACTGTTGATTTATCTTTTCTATCAATTCCAACCAAGGTGGAACAATGGTTAGAAGCCACTCTTATGACACAATAGGTCATGAGTTCGAACCTTCCCGTTATAATTTTTGAAATTCCATATATTGACTTGAGTATTCATTTTTAATTCATAATATTGGAATGAACACCACGTGTGCGACTTGTAGGGTGTGGCACGGAGAACCACAGCCTTTGATTTATCTTTGCCAAGGATAAATCCTGACCACCACTCAGATAGGCAAATTTAGCTAAACTATGCTTTATACTCTTGATGGTTTTTGAGAAAGCCATATTTGGCTAGAGTTTTGTAACCAGGGTTTGATGGTAGAAACCACTTGGAGTATTAGGCTATTATAATTTGAATAATATTTGGCAAAAGACTACTATGATTTGATTAGATTAATTCTTGATTTTGTTTATCGATTTAATGATAATATGAGTTGTTGCTTCACCGATTTCTTATAACCTTTGTGCGTAAATGTTAGGTTCAAAAAATATATTCGTCTCATTATTTTATATTCCATGCTTGGGTTAATTTATTTGATGGGTTATGATTAGAACAGCCGGATAATATTTGTGAATCAATATTTTAGTTTCGTATAATTTTCTCACTAATACAATTTGATGGTGCATGCTTGGATTTAGTCGTTTGATGTGCCATGCTTAGGGTGTCCCAGTGATATTTGCGAATCTAAGACATATAATAGGTGATGTCGATAGAACGAACGATAAATTAATATTCATGAATTATGTTTCATTTCAGTGATTGAAAAGAAATAGGGGTGGATACCATAGGACCCTGGTTACCGATTCTTCCATTAGATTTCTTTTATTAGTTTAATTTATTTTCTTTGTTTTTATAATTCTAAAAATTCAAAAATATCATTCTGGTTAGTTGAATAGAGTTATTGATTACAGTTTTTTCACGGCTCCTTGTGGGTTCGACCCGTACTTGCCTATGTATACTAGTTAGACACCGTGCGATTGCGGTTATCACATATAGGGTTTCCAGAAATCCTATCATTTGGGTGTGTTGATGAGAAACAAATTCAAACCCTAAACAAATGAAATGCACAGGAGTACTTTTAGATTCGAGAGATTAATCTGTAAGACTCTGGCCTAAACCAAGAAATGGCCATTCCAGACTCAATTCAGTCACAAAGTGAATGAGAAGGGTTGATCTAAGGGAGGGGAGCGAAGAAGGTGTTTGAGATCAGAATGTTGAGTTATATATGAGTGATTATTTTATGACTTGTATCAGAATGTGGAACTGGCTTACAGAATGTAAGCTATCAGTTCTTAGTGTTTTATGGATACTGTTGATAACACCTGTGTTTTGAAAATAGGTTGAAAAACCTATTTATACAAGTCATTGAGCGCACCCCTGATCTCGTAGTAAGTGGAGGCAATTAAGTAGTGGAGAAGTTTGGTTGTGCAAAATATAGTGACCATCACGTTTCCATTATGTGGGAAGATCGGTCACCCTTTCACCCACTACTCCCTTATTACTGTTAACCGTCCATCCTTTCCTGACACTTTCTCATAATGGGCGCATTGTTCGACGCATGCCGTAAACCACCATACCAATACCCCAGTGAACATCCCCCAGTTTGTGACATGTCTGATGTCTCGAGAATTTTGTAGGAAAATATATATAGCAGTCTGCTGAATGCATCAAGTCATGAGACTCGTTGCTTAAAGTAGCATATAGTGCTTTTAGTTCAAATAATAAAATTATTTGTGGAATCAATATTTATAAAGCATCATTTATAATTAATGCACATGAAACATCGCTTTTAAACAAGCTGCTAAAAATAATCGATGTGCAGGAAACATCGTTGTTTTAGAGCTCGTCTAAATTAGTCGCGGAGCTTAATGTCTTAAAAGGAGCGTAACTGCCCTATTTCAGGGAGTCGGTAGGAACTACGCACGCATCCTAGGGAGTGGACGGTCAGGACCTATTGGAGAGTGGCGACTGATAGCCATTCTAAAATCCTATCGGTCGATCCATGTTAGATCTGGACTGCTTAAATCGGCTAGCCAAGTTGAGTGGCTGAGACTATTTTGCGGCAGTTAATGGCTGTTATTGAATCATACAAGTAACATAAATGGCCACTTTTGAGTGATTTTTTGGGAACCCTATGAACGAGCCATGACTTGGCCGATCGTTCCCTGTGAAGGAGGGATGGCCGGTGATCGCGGCATCACCCTGTCGGTCTCCTGAAAATAAATCTAGACCATCTTACTAGGCTAGCAAAGTTGGATGGACGAGATTATTTTTTTCAGTTGCTTACTGCCATTGATTCAAATTAGGGTTTAGAAGCCGTGTGTCCAACCCTATTTTGGCTAATCGATTGAAAGCACTGAGCGTTAGTTTGAGTGGGACGATTGGCCAGCATGCTGACATCTATTGCACCGCCTAAAATTTAATCTAAGCCATTCAATTTGGCTGGCGAAGATGGACAGTTGTGATCGATTTGCGATGGTAGCACGATGCCACAACACAACTTTAGGGTTTCCAAAATAACGCGTTCACCCTAGTTTAAGCAAATGATTTGATGCACTCTTGGATTTACATGGGCAGGTCGATCAACCAGGGGTGGAACTGGGTCGCCGGTCAACACACCAGCATATATTTGATCATTCGAAGGAAGATCTAGACCGTCCAACTAGGATAGATAAGTTGGGAGGATGTGATGAATTTGAGACCGGTCGGTCTTAGCTCGTTCGAGCTTTCTTTCAACAGCGCGATCACCCTGGTTCTCGCTAACGATCAGTGGTGTTGCGGGTGAATTAAAGGGATAACGTGAATTAAAGGGATGCTAGTGGGCCCGACGGTGGACATTATGGAGGTCGCCTAGTTCTGCTTGGAAGAGGCTAAGATTGTTGAATTGTCTGGCCAAATCGTGTGGCCGTGATTGCTCCTTAAGACTGTCATGGACAGTCTAGGTTTTCCCTTAGGAATTTAAGAGTGTCGATCGTGCTAACTTTTAATTAAAAGCGCGCTGACACGAAAATCTCTTTATCAGAAAGTGGTGCATCCTGTGTGAGTATTTTCATGCAGATCTCAATACTGACACTTCGGGAGATTCGTGCTACTCCGCTGCGAGTGAACATTAATCATCATGTTATGCTAATATTGAGAGTTCAGCTGGGGAACATAGCATAAAAAAATACTAGGAGGGAGATGCATTAGTGAATTATATATATACACAAATATATTGAATTGCTCAATATATCTGTGAGCGAAGAGGTTTATGCACTCATCATTTTCAAATGAATTCTATTCCTTTACAGGATGACAGCTCATTAAAAACAGGATTTCACAATTTTGACCCTGAACCGAAAACCACCATCAAAAATAGGAAAGATAGAAAAGTAGTTACAAACACCTTCATCTCATCGTTTGTGATCCCACAATATCTTGTTTCGTTAATCGATTAAGATTATTATGAGGTGATTGATAATACTAGGCTGTTCTTCGGGAATATAAGTCTGGGTTATCAATTGGTTCCTATTCACGTTGACTTATCAAAAGAAGGAACAAAAACTTGTAGGTATATATGTGGGAAACAGATTTATCTATTCAATAGACTTTTCTGTGTGAGAAAGATTTGTTTATCAAGTCTTCGACTTTGGGTAGTAGCAACTCTTAGTTATGGGTGAGATTAGCTAAGGGAATCAAGTGTGTATTATCCTGCTGGGATCAGAGACGTAAGGAATACAACTATACCTTGAATCAGTGTGAGATTAATTAAGGTTCAACTACAGTCCAGACCGAAGTTAGCTTTGTAGTAGGCTAGTGTCTGTAGCGGCTTAATACAGTGTGGTGCTCAAATATGGACTAGGTCCCGGGGTTTTTTTGCATTTGAGGTTTCCTCGTTAATAAAACTTCTGGTATCTGTGTTATTTATTTTCTGCATTATATTTTGTTACATAATTGAAATATCACAGGTTGTGCGTTGAATCGATCAATTGGTAAATCAAACCTTTGGTTGTTGGTTGAAATTGATTGATCCTTGAACATTGGTCTTTGGTACCGTTCTAGTTATTTCTCTTGTATTCAATCAAGCATGTAAGTTCATGTTTGTTTGATTGCAGATTGATTCGAGAAATTGAGATATAACTCTTTGATATACTTTTTATTAAGATTGAGTCTGACTGTTGTAGATGGTGGTTTTTAGTTCAGGGCTAAAATTGTAAAACCTCGCGTTTAATATGTTGTCATTCTACAAATAGACAAATCCATGTAAAGTGATGAGTGCCCAACCTATTCACCTGCGATTTATTGAGAAATTCAATATATTTATGTGAAATTTATCCAGAATGGTGCATGTAGCAACAATCCCAGATATTCTGTAAATTTCGGCACCCTGCCTGTATTATTCATTAATATAAGTGTTATGTTCCCCGACTGAACCCTTAATGTTGATATGACATGACAATTCGTGTTCACTCGCAGCAGAGTAGCATGAATTTCCCGAAGTATCAATGTTAAGGCTTTGCATAAAAGTACTCAATCGGAAAGCATACTGCTCTCTGGCAATAAATTTAAAGAATTATGTATCAACATGCAGAGTTCAATCAATTTTGCGATAATTCACGAGATTCAAATTTCAACCTAATTAATTTGCAAAATTAGGGTTTTTCCGCCCTGCACAGTATATCAGACCCTCCTGGTCAAAACTAAACCTATTAAAACTAGGTAATTGATCAGCCATGGATTAGTAGGCGCAAAATCCTACCCAAAATTAGAAAAAAAGGAATAAAAGAGGAGCCGCGAAAAATAAGAGCAGCAAAAAAGGGAGGTATGGTCGTGCCATAGGCCAGCCGGCGCCACTTGCAGATGGCCACGCCCCCCATGATGCTTGACCGCGTATTTAATGAGAAATTCAATATATTTATGTGAAATTTATCCAGAATGGTGCATGTAGCAACAATCCTAGATATTCTGTAAATTTCGGCACCCTGCTTGTATTATTCATTAATATAAGACTCACTGAATACTTTCTGTGTTATGTTCCCCGACTGAACCCTTAATGTTGATATGACATGACAATTTGAAAAAGCGGGGGTCTAACAACCACACCCAATATTTCGATTAGCAATCTGTATGGACAAACTCCGAGTTACTTTACTAGAGAATCAACTAGAAAGTCAGACTCAATCTAGATAAAAAATATCTCAAGGAGTTATTATGTCAATCTCTCAATTTGATCTATACTCAAGCAAATAGAATCTGTGAGTATTTATCAAAGAGAGATAACTTGGATGGTACCAAAGACCAATTATCCAAGTGTCAATCAATTTAAATCGACAACCAAAAGGTCGGATATTCTAATTGATTGAACAACGCACAACCTGCATTATTTCAATTATATAACAAAATATAATGCGGAAAAGAAATAACACAGACACCAGAATTTTGTTAATGAGGAAACCGGAAATGCAGAAAAACCTCGGGACCTAGTCCATATTAAACATACACTGTATTAATCCACTACAGACACTAGCCTACTCCAAGCTAACTTTGGTCTGGACTGTATTTGAACCCCAACCAATCTTACACTGATCCAAGGTACAGTTATACTCCTACGTCTTTGATCCTAGAAGGATGCTACATACTTGATTCCCTTAGTTGATCTAACCCACAAACAAGAGTTGCTACGACCAAAAGTCGAAGACTTTAATAAACAAATATGTATCACACAGAAAAGTCTACAAGGATAGATAAATTCGTCTCGCATGAATAAGCCTATGAGTTTTGTTCCGTATTTTGATAAATCAAGGTGAAAACAAACCAATTGATAAAACCATACTTATATTCCCGAAGAACAACTCAACTTTATCAATCACCTCACAATAAATTTAATCGACGCAGTGAAGAAGATTATTTAGAAGAAGAAAACCAAAGGTTAAAGGAGAATCGACTCTAGCTTAGCAAACTAGTATCACACAAAATGTGTGGGGATTAGGTTTCCCAGTTGCTAGAGTTCTCCCTTATATAGTCTTCAAATCAGGGTTTTCAATCAATGTTATCTTAGTAACAAAGCATTCAATATTCACCGTTAGATGAAAACCTGATTAGATTCAAGCTAATATTTATCAACCGTTAGATCGAAAAACATAGCTTGTTATACACACATGTACTTGACATTTTTAGGCTTGTGTAACCATACCAAAACTTGTATATTAGTTGGTTTAACAATAGTTAACCAAATGGTTAGCCATATGATAACTTTCATATCAACCATATTCTTCTTCACCATAACTAGTCCAAATGACTCAAGTGAACTATTTAGAGAGTTGTTCAATTGAAAGGAAATATCATGTACTACACAAGACACAATTGAAGCAAAAACGATGTAATTCACTCGAATCAATTCATGAACTATAAAGCCATGGTTTGTAATATCATTCCTTAGTTTATTAAGATAAGTTCACAAACATCGGTTTTGGACATAACCTACTCAAGTTCGCGGACTGGGTTCGCGGACGGAGTTCACAAACTCCAGCAGAAATTCTCGGGTTCGAGGACTGAGTTTTTATGTTGAGTTCGTGGACTGAGCTAACGCACTACTCCGATTTCAGTTGATCAACAGAGTTTACAAACTTCGGTTCAAGCAATAAGGACTTATACATATATGTGTTACCACAATAATGCTTATATCCTCCAATGGTTATATTGTCTAAACTCTCATTCCAATTATTGAAACATTCTCAGAGGTCGTTATATAGTTGTTATTCACAAACTATTTTCGTCAGAGCAATTTCCAAAATGAATGAAACATAACATGACTTTCGTCACTAGGTAAAGATGAATTTAATTTAAGCAAAAGCTTTACCAACACATATTTCGAGAAATAGATAAGTGATATATACTCAGCTCGTTACATCCACATGTGTATAATCTAAGTCTATATAGCAAAACGACTTTTGTCTCAAGATAGGAGATAAAGTAGATAGACTTTTGAGTGATAGATAAGTTTAAGTATCCACATACCTTTTAGTCGATGAAGATCCTCTGGATCCTTGAGTAGTCATTGATAGGTGTAGAATACACCGTATTTACTATCTAGAGTTTATGCTTTCTTTGCTATTTTCCTTATAAATTATGTACTTTACGTGTGTTTTTGAGTTATTAGGTACTCTGGAGCTTATTCCCGAAAAAAACAAGAAGTCGTCCAATTTTGCCAAAAGAGAGACGGAATTATCATTGCATGGGACCGTTAAAACTCATGGGAGCAGGTACAAAAAACTGGAGTTAAAAAAAAGAGAATTCATATTCTCTAGGCGTTAAAGATGTGAGCTGCTTAGCCCATAAGGTGTATTGGGCTTAACACCTGCCCGGTTACATGTGCTGGGTCAAGCTGGCCGTACATGGGCTTAATTAGCAGCTTGGACACCAACACCATTGAGGTTTGATACGGCCGGTGCTATTATGGGATTGAACACCAACACTATTGAGGTTTGATACGGACCGAATGGAGCTGTGAATGACAAGGTTAGATGTTATCTACCAAAGGCTAAGGCGAACTGATTGAATGAATGGGTTTTGATTACTTGTTCGAATAGAAGAAGATGAGAGCTCCAACATGTGAATGCTTGGTGGACAGATATGGAAAATGGTGAACGGGATTGCTGGGTTCGACCAGCCAGTAAAGATGCTCACGTAAATTGAATGCTCACGTACAACCAGCCAGACGTCAAAACTGTTGGATTGTACGATGGAGTTGTGGCTTGCTTCCGGCCTTGATCAGATGGTAATGGAGTTCAAATATGTGACGAATTTGAGATTACAAAACAGTGACGAAGGATAAGATGTTGCCATTACGGTAGTATGGTGAGATCGATAGTCGTTGGCAGTAAAAGAAGATTGCATATAGGAGTGCTTTCAGTGGTGGCTTGTGCTGTGATGAAACTCAGCTCAAGTTAAGAAGACCCATGCAGTCAACCATGAGTCCAGGCTTGTGCTCGATGGGTTAAGAAGGTAAGAAGAATGGTTGCTTCCATAACATCCATCGTTGGTTGTGACTGGACAGTTTGCTATGAGTTTGATTGGCAGAGATATGGGCATCGATGGAGCTCAAGTGACTGCATGGTGTTGTATGGTACCGATGCATGTTATGAAGGCAATGAGGAAAATCAGCTGGAGAAATAGATGGTGATGGGTTGTTCTCATTGATTTGTTGGAACGATGGTGGTTGACTGCAGTCCGGTGATGCCGACGTATATGCATGGATGCTGATGGCTCGAGTTGTGAAATATATAGTGTACTCGATGCAAGAAAAGCTCGAGAATGGTGATGGAACAACAGAGTGAGCTGTTGTTGTCATGGACTCGAGCTGAGGTGATGAAGCTCTCTGCCAATATTGCGTATGAGCTGTGTTTGGATAGAATGCTGCATGCATGGGATGTTTTGGTGATATAGTGGAGAACGATACGGTTTAATGGAATATGACGCTGTCAAGGATGGAGCTTCCGTTGAAGGTCAGGAAAGGATAGTTTGCTGCAGGGGTGTTGTTATTGGCAGCAGCGAGAATTAATGGTGTGCTTCTGATCTAGGATAATACCGCTGTACGGAATATTGAGTGAGGTTGCTGGATACACTTCGAGGCTGTGGTTGTCAGTATCTCGAGTTGTGATAAAATGGGAGATGTTACGCTTGAATAAGGGCAGTAGTTGGGCTGGAAGTTGATAGATCTCGAGCTGCAGTTGGTCTTAGTATAACTGGGAGTTGGCAGAGTGAGTTGTCGATGGTTGATAGTGCAGTGGATGGCAGCAACGTTGGAGCTGGAGAGTGGAGCTCGAGTCTGAGATGGTGATTAATGGAAAGGATGCTACTGATGTCTTGGAGTGGGTTTGACGAGCTATACATGGATGATGGCAGGCTCAGTTGTTATTTGGGCTGAAATGAAATGATTTAATCAGCTGGGCTTCTGCAGCTGTAGTGCGAGCCCAATAGGCTTTCAGCCAATATGTTTTACACGAAATTAAGGGTGCGGCTATTTGGCCGTGACTTTGGGATTTTGACCAAGCCTTGGCCGTGAGTGTGATAGGGCTTCGGCGATATTTGGCAACCCTTTAGCACAGGGTTTGATGCACGAGAAATAATTCTTAAGGAGGTGCACCTTCCTATTTTACTAGGTTCCTAATTTCTTCAAGAGGAGGTTACAAAACTCTATATATAAGGAAGCTTAGACATATTATTGATATCTTCTACTACTTTGTTCTAGGGTTTAGAAACATATTAGGGTTTCTTCTTCTTCTTGTTATGAACTCCTTGAATATGAGTACTTAATTTTATTATTGGTTATGGAATAATTGGATTTCACATAATATGGTTTTTGATATGATAAATTAGTTTTGTCTCCATATTTTATCGATTATGATTCACAATTAATATTGTTATATGATTTGAATGCTTGTTTGATCGAGTCGCGAATCGTTTGAGTTTGTTTTCATCTCTATTTCTAGATTAGGGTTTTTTATACGTAAAAGTGATAGATTCCTGATTGCAAGTAGCATAAATATGATTATAGTTTGTAGTGATATATTCTTATGATCATATATGAAATATAACCTTTGTTAAATTGAATTAGTGTGTTTTCGACGTTCGATTGCTTTGATTGGCCTAATTTCATAGAACTTAATGCATCTAGGGAATTAAACTTGATTAGTGCTTTTACACGTTAGGTTGTTCTTTAAGATAGAACTCATATTCGCATCTTTTAATGTGTTTGTTGATGACAAAAGGAGATTTGCGGGATATTCTTGCGATCAAGGTATCCTCGGGCTTTTGATAAAAGTTGAGATTAAAATATCAATTCTAGTTATTGTGAAGAAAACATATTTGTGAATGAAGACGAATCCTTAACCAATATTCTCAATACTTTGATTTGTTTACTTTTTTATTGTTTTTCTTTTATTTTACTTTTAGTTTATAAAAATCAGAAAACCCCCGGTATTTTATATAGGAAACCAAAACATCTTGACAACCTAGTCCTCTCTGTGGGATCGATCCTTTCTTGCCCTTGCTATATTTATATTTTGAGTAGTAAGAAAGTGTAATTATTTTTGACGCATACGACAGCGATCAAATTTTGGCGCCGTTGCCGAGGAGGCAACAGTTGTCACTTGTTTTTGGTTTCTTATTTTTGTTTTTAGTTTTGTTTATTGTTTTTGTTTTCTTATTCTTTGGTTCTTAACCTTGTTTTGAGAACTCTTGTTTCAGGTACCATTCTATGGACGGAGCATATTGGAACAATGGGTACGGTTATCAACCTCAACAACAATATGACAACTATCACCCTTATGGGGAGTACAATCAAAACCAATCCTTTGGTTATGATAAATACTCCACGTATCCTTTTAGTTACTCTCATACATTCCAACCTTCTTACGGTGGTTATGTAAATGAGCAACCACAAAGAGGGGAGAACAGTTGTGCTTCTCTTAATATTTCCTCTAGTTTGGTAGATGAGATGCAACGATTTATGGTCAGCATGGAATCAATTTGTAGACAACCAAGCGTGGAAC
This sequence comes from Papaver bracteatum, assembly GCA_023529315.1. NCBI lineage: Eukaryota > Viridiplantae > Streptophyta > Magnoliopsida > Ranunculales > Papaveraceae > Papaver > Papaver bracteatum. The sequence continues at coordinate 246,012 of JAJJWX010001128.1, forward strand.
CAGTTTCATCGACCGAATGTGCTAATAGTATGTTTGGCCCAATTTCTGATCGTAGTTATGATCATTCACCCATTCAAAGGGAAGATAATTGGCCTATCAATACCGAGGTAAGTGATTCTACTTTTTCCTTGTCGAATGAGCTTTACCAACAAATGGAATGCTATTTTCAGAATTTGGATGGATCACTCCAAGAGCTTCAAAAAGGTGTTTCCTACTTAAGACAAGGCATTGAAGAATACAAAGAGGATATGCACAATTATGCGAAAGACCAATCTTTGGGAAGTAGTAACCAATCTTATGTTAACTATGATAGTGACGATGATGATTGTGTTGAAAAGGACCAACCTTTGGAGATATTTGATGACATTAGTGTAGTTGACTCAACTCTTGATCTTTATAATGATCAAGAACCTATTCAAAAGGTACATGAGTATGATGAAACTAGTGTTTTACAGAACTTTGCAACAAGGTTTGAGTCTTATAAAGAGGAGTGTGTTGAGAATGAAACCGATATGACCAATAATGTGGAAGACCCAATTGAGCTTGCATATGATTGTAATGATGATGTTTATGTCGAGACTTTGGTTAAGGCAGAAACGGATGAAGAATGGTTGCAAGGTTTGATAGAGGACCATGATATACAAGAGGTGAATAATTCACTTGAGTTTTTCAAGGATGAAGAGGATTCCGTGCTACAAGAGATTGTGCGAGGTTTGTCTAACCCTTTGCATATTGTTTCTTCTTCTTTACCTCTTATTGGTTTAAAAATTTGCGCTTCGAAAACATTGTTGAATGACTTTGTTTCTCGATTTCCTCCATTATAGAAACTTGATTCTCATACTATGCATGTTTGTGAACAAGAAACCGTAGAAATACCCGACTCCTATATTCTTTATGCACTTTCAAGTGTGGACAAGAATAAGTGTGGGGGAAGCTTTTATCGGTCAATAGCTTCATTTCTATTTTATATTACTAATATTTGTGTGAATCTAGTGTTTTCAAAACAGGTGCTATGGGTGGATCCCCAACTTTTCCGATTATTGGTGTATGGGGAATTCAACTTGCATGTCGGGCTGACGACTTAAAACCAAGCGCTAAGTGGGAGAACACCGGTTTTGTATCTCTTATCCTTTTTGTTTTTAATTTATTTTAATTTATGTATTTTTTATTGTTTTCATATCATATTTTCATCCCCATGTTTAATTTCATTAAGTCCATAGTCTATCTTAGAAGAGAATTATGATGAATACCTTTTCGTCAGAAAATTTCAGACTGCACGTAGTTCAGTCCAGAGACCATAACTGTCAGAAAGTTTATCAGAACATTTTGAAATTTTGACACTGTGTAGAAAACACGTTGGTGAACAACTTTTGTGAAATGGAGTTTTTCCAAATTCCTTACCAATTTTCACAGTTTTTGCGTTTTATCTGCTGATTATGTCAGAATTCAGAACTTTCGGTTTTACACATTGATGACAATGTGAAGTTTAAGTGTGGGGGAGCATTATATGTTTGTATAGTTTGTTTTAGTTAGTTTTTTTTATGCCTTTAAAAAAAAATCAGAAAAATAGAAAAACCAAGAAAAATTTTGTGCTTTTTGAACTCCGAAATCTAGAAACTTGTGCCTTTAGGATGATATCATTAGTGGATGGAACCATTTTGATTGCAGGAGTTGAGGAACCAATTAACTAAAAGGGATGAACATAGCTCATAAATCACAATTAACATGATAGTTGTTACCATATCTCGGAATATCACCATATCACATTCTATTTTTATTTTTCCATATTTATCTATTGTTCTCTAAGTGCTTTGGTGGGTCACTAAACATCGACTTGTTATTACTGCTAGGATGAAATAGAGTGATTGAGTTACTAAAAAAAAAAGGCCGACCAATTAGACCAAATGGAATAAGAATGACACTTGGATAGCAGTATGTGTGAAACTTTGTCCATGTCTCCGTCGCCTAAACAAGCGTGGAATGCAGGATCCAAGGCAACTATCATGTACTTGCTGACAAGAAGCATGCGCTTGGATCCAAAAGATTGAATCATGCTGTCACAAAAAAAAAAAAAAAGTGAAAAAGTGAAAAAGAAAAGAAAGTTTTATATTGGTTGGATAAAGTCACTCCTGGTTCCCTTGTATATGCCAGTGAGTTGATGTAGAATTCAAACCAGTATCTCAATCCAATAGGCATAGGTTCATCTTGGTAGCGACCTTCAGACATATATGGGAAACATCAATCACTTGTGAACATTCGCCAACATCTACATCTATTTCCATCTTCTTAATCTTTTCATTGTGATTGTGGTTTGTTTTTCCGAGTATTGTGGCTTGTTCGATTATCTAATTAGAGCTTTATTTACTAATATATGAATTGAATTTGCACAAGGTACCTCCTGCTGTAGTCAGTTTGGATTCGTTCATTGATTTGTCACAAATAGACGGAGTTGGAAATATAGGTTTTGTAGGTAGACCTCTTGTAAACCTTCATGAGACTATAACTCGTCCACTAGGGACACCTAGGGGTTTAAAGGCTTGTTATTTATGCTAAAATTAACCGTTTTCTCGACGGCATGGAGTTGTATGTATGTTTTTATTTTTGTTTGATTTTCTCGAGGACTAGCAAAGTCTAAGTGTGGGGGAATCTGATAAGTGTAGAATACACCGTATTTACTATCTAGAGTTTATGCTTTCTTTGCTATTTTCATTGTAAATTATGTACTTTAGGTGTGTTTTTGAGTTATTAGGTACTCTGGAGATTATTCCCGAAAAGAACAAGAAGTCGTCCAATTTTTCCAAAAGAGAGACGGAATTATCATTGCATGGGACCTCATGGGAGCAGGCAGCAGGTACAAAAAACTGGAGTTAAAAAAAAGAGAATTTATATTCTCTAGGCGTTAACGATATGAGCTGCTTAGCCCTTAAGGTGTATTGGGCTTAACACCTGCCCGGTTACATGTGCTGGGTCAAGCTGGCCGTACATGGGCTTAATTAGCAGCTTGGACACCAACACCGTTGAGGTTTGATACGGCCGGTGCTATTATGGGCTTGAACACCAACACTGTTGAGGTTTGATACGGACCGAATGGAGCTGTGAATGACAAGGTTAGATGTTATCTACCAAGGGCTAAGGCGAACCGATTGAATGAATGGGTTTTGATGACTTGTTCGAATGGAAGAAGATGAGAGCTCCAACCTGTGAATGCTTGGTGGACAGAGATGGAAACTGGTGAACGGGATTGCTGGGTTCGACCAGCCAGTAAATATGCTCACGTAAATTGAATGCTCACGTACAACCAGCCAGACGTCAAACTGTTGGATTGTACGATGGAGTTGTGGATTGCTTCCGGCCTTGATCAGATGGTAATGGAGTTCGAATCTGTGACGAACTTGAGCTTACAAAACAGTGACGAAGGATAAGATGCTGCCATTACGGTAGTATGGTGAGATCGATAGTCGTTGGCAGTAAAAGAAGATGGCATATGGGAGTGCTGTCAGTGGTGGCTTGTGCTGTGATGAAACTCAGCTTAAGTTAAGAAGACCCATGCAGGAAACCATGAGTCCAGGCTTGTGCTCGATGGGTTAAGAAGGTAAGAAGAATGGCTGCTTCCATAACATCCATCATTGGCTATGACTGGACAGTTTGCTATGAGTTTGATTGGCAGAGATATGGGCATCGATGGAGCTCAAGTGACTGCATGGTGCTGTATGGTACCGATGAATGTTATGAAGGCAATGAGGAAAATCAGCTGGAGAAACAGATGGTGATGGGTTGTTCTCATTGATTTGTTGGAACGATGGTGGTTGACTGCAGTCCGGTGATGCCGACATATATGCATGGCTACTGATGGCTCGAGTTGTGAAATATATAGTGTACTCGATGCAAGATAAGCTCGAGAATGGTGATGGAACAACGGAGTGAGATGTTGTTGTCATGGACTCGAGCTGAGGTGATGAAGCTCTCTGCCAATATTGCGTATGAGATGTGTTTGGATAGAATGCTGCATGCATGGGACGTTTTGGTGATAGAGTGGAGAACGATACGGTTGAATGGAATATGACGCTGTCAAGGATGGAGCTTCCGTTGAAGGTCAGGAATGGAGAGTTTGCTGCAAGGGTGTGGTTATTGGCAGCAGCGAGAATTAAGGTTGTGCTTCTGATCTAGGAGAATGCCGCTGTACAGAATATTGAGTGAGGTTGCTGGATACACTTCGAGGCTGTGGTTGTCAGTAGCTCGAGTTGTGATGAGATGGGATATGTTACGCTCGAATAAGGGCAGTAGTTGGGCTGGCAGTTGATAGAGCTCGAGCTGCAGTTGGTCTTAGTATAACGTGGAGTTGGCAGAGTGAGTTGTCGATGGTTGATAGTGCAGTGGATGGCAGCAACGTTGGAGATGGAGAGTGGAGCTCGAGTCTGAGATGGAGATTAATGGAAAGGATGCTACTGATGGCTTGGAGTGGGTTTGACGAGCTATACAGGTATGATGGCAGGCTCAGTTGTTATTTGGGCTGAGATGAAATGATTTAATCAGCTGGGCTTCTGCAGCTGTAGTGCGAGCCCAATAGGCTTTCAACCAATATGTTTTACACCAAATTAAGGGTGCGGCTATTTGGCCGTGACTTTGGGATTTTGACCAAGCCTTGGCCGTGAGTGTGCTAGGGCTTCGGCGATATTTGGCAACCCTTTGGCACAGGGTTTTCTGCACGAGAAATAATTCTTAAGGAGGTGCACTTTCCTATTTTACTAGGTTTCCTAATTTCTTCAAGAGGAGGTTGCAAAACTCTATATATAAGGAAGCTTAGACATATTATTGATATCTTCTACTACTTTGTTCTAGGGTTTAGAAACATATTAGGGTTTCTTCTTCTTCTTGTTATGAACTCCTTGAATATGAGTACTTAATTTTATTATTGGTTATGGAATAATTTTATTTCACATAATATGGTTTTTGATATGATAAATTAGTTTTGTCTCCATATTTTATCGATTATGATTCACAATTAATATTGTTATATGATTTGAATGCTTGTTTGATCGAGTCGCGAATCGGTTGAGTTTGTTTTCATCTCTATTGCTAGATTAGGGTTTGTTATACGTAAAAGTGATAGATTCCTGATTGCAAGTAGCATAAATATGATTATAGTTCGTAGTGATATATTCTTATGATCATATGTGAAATATAACCTTTGTTAAATTGATTTAGTGCGATTTCCACGTTCGATTGCTTTGATTGGCCTGATTTCATAGAACTTAATGCATCTAGGGAATTAAACTTGATTAGTGCTTTTACACGTTAGGTTGTTCTTTAAGATAGAACTCATATTCGCATCTTTTAATGTGTTTGTTGATGACAAAAGGAGATTTGCGGGATATTCTTGCGATCAAGGTATCCTAGGGCTTTTGATAAAAGTTGAGATTAAAATATCAATTATAGTTATTGTGAAGAAAACATATTTGTGAATGAAGACGAATCCTTAACCAATATTCTCAATACTTTGATTTGTTTACTTTTTTATTGTTTTGCTTTTATTTTACTTTTAGTTTATAAAAATCAGAAAACCCCCGGTATTCTATATAGGAAACCAAAACATCTTGACAACCTAGTCCTCTCTGTGGGATCGATCCTTTCTTTCCCTTGCTATATTTATATTTTGAGTAGTAAGAAAGTGTAATTATTTTTGACGCATACGACATCGATCAGTCATTCGTCTAGTATAATGATCGTCATGGAGTTCTTGAGCTCAACTACACTTTTTATCCTAGTCCGAGACCTTAGATATAGTAGACTAGAAATCAAAGACTTTATAGTTTTGATCACTAATATTGACAAACATGCTTGAGATAGAAACACATGAGAGTTCGACCGAGCAATGCTCTAACAATATCCCCCTTTGTCAATTTTAGTGGGAAAACTATTAATACATATGGAATACAAAAATATATAAATAAACTTTGTAGCTCCTATTCCACATGTCGTCTAATCTTCAACAATACTCGAAATCTTCGTCACTTCCAAGTAATGCAATGATCCCAAAGGTTGTAAGTTTAGCATCATCGTTGTTGAAAATCCATAACTATAACAACGAGAAAACAAGAGTTCTCAATCATTGTTATACAGTGTCATAGTATCATTACACAGCGTCAAAGTCCAATTGCATCACAACTTTAACAACAATACTATGGTGATACTTCACCCCCCACCCCCTAGTCAATACTCCATCTCACCTGGAAACCACTCCCCCTTACATAATGATCCAAAAACCATATGTATTTGTAGTGTGAACTACATATTAATTCTCCCCCTTTTTGTCAATAAAATTGGCAAAGGTACAAGAACGGGATCCTAATGAAATTTCCGTAAGAGACATTTCATGACCAAAGGTAAATGTATATCATCTTGTTTAGATGCAATCATAAAGCCGAAGCTAAATGCATTCATCAAGGAGTTCATAAAGATATAAGATAAACCCTATAATATTCCACAACTGCACTCCCTACACAGATTTGGAAATTAAGCACAAGTTCAAAAGAACTCTCCCCCATAGAATGTCATTCCTGAAAGAACAACAAGAGCGACCTTAATTTCAAAAGAAAAAAAGGATTTCTTTGGACTCAACAAATATCATACAAGTATGAATTTGGAATCCAAAAAGAAATATTCAATCAATTTAACCGTAAGCGAACCATGATTAATTTGACTAGATATGTTCAACACAAGTAAACTTATGGAGAATTATGAAATCAATTAGATTGATCACAAGAAAACTCGCAAATAATCTAATTGCCATACTCAACCAAACTAATTACAAAAGTAATCAATTTAATTGATCACACTCGACATAAGAAAAATCTATGGAGCAATGACTAAGTTAATCATGAATAACCAACCCAGTCAAAGAAATGCTCAAACATAAGAAAACTTATAATGTGCTAACTAAATAACCACACAAGATGGTTAATTTAGTTTAACATGTTCAACATAAAGTACCTTATGGAACAACAACTAAGCTAATCACAAAAGTAATCAACTTTTGTTGTTTTAGTGCTCAACATAAGACACTTCATGGAACAACACAGTATTTACACAAAAATTGTGAATCTGAGATCGATCTTATACCGTGGAATAATCAAGGATTCATTCTATTTTCCATCACCATTTGCACAATGAAATACAATAGACATAATCCTTAAATCACAAAAGATTTTAACTTTCTTCCATCAAAACTTGACAATATAGGCTTAACTTTTGTGTTTGTCAAAAGTCTATTCATTCTTTTATCAATACTTGCATATCAATTCACGAACGACTTTACTTTTGAAAAAATATGGGACAACAAGTTCACGGACGTAAACACACATATCCCATTAAAATATTGCAATATATAAAACCATAAAGATTAATATTGCAAAAATCATCTTCCGAACAAGTTTAGAAATTAAACCAATAAATCTAAAAACAAGAAGATGAAAACATTGGATATAGCTATGTGTAATCACAATAATGGCTACTCCAAACACTAGTTATTATTCTAAACAAAACAATAAAAAGAAGATTTACTAGGCAAACTCAACTCAAATATATCTTCTAGAAACCGATCACAAGCTAAAGTTCACGTTCGACAGCTTCACAGGTTTCAAGACTTTTGAGTTCGTGATCCATATTATCAACTGCATCTTCGGAGAAGATATCCTTATTGAGAAGTTTTTTAACATGTGACTTCATGAGACCAAGGTCAGCAGTAACCTTTTTCAACTCACTTCTAACCACATCAAGATCCTTCATTGTGTCTACAAGTTGCAGTTTCGCTTTCTCAAAGTATTTAAGAAAGTCATGAACCACTTCAGCAGAAACCATATCCCCAATCTCAACATCTTGATGTGAGCAGGAATAGTAGCATGAGGCATTAGGTGCACCATCTTATACAAGAGTTCTTTTTTTATTTCTTTTTGATTCAAACCCAAAACCTTTCTCAAGAAATCCCTTAACAAAAACATCATGGAGAGATGAAGAAGAGGACATTCTTGATAATCCAGAAGATAACCTAGAGTATATGTACGTGACTATGTAACTCAATAGGTCAGCTATTTAAAGGTTATTAGGAAGGAAGGCTTTTAGGTTTTTTCAAGATGTAGTCTCGATATGGTAACCCTTGTACACATCCGAACACGGTACACCCCATAAAAAAACGCAAGACAATTTAAACAGGAAAACAAGAAAAACATTGCAAATACTTTTAGGCAATATTGTCTGCTGGCACTAGTTTACTATATACGATAAGAGAATAACTCAACTAGGAAAAATGCAAATTGCCAAAGTACACCTGAATTTTACACATCTTGCCCAACATGATTTTTATGAGCAAGTTCCTAACCCTTGTGATTAATTAGCACAAGTATGAGCTCTGAGCTCATTCAAAGAACTGTGTTTATGACCAAGTCTTTTTTTCCTCCTTTATTTTGAGAGGGATCCTTTTTTATTTGAAAAATTATCATAAAACTTACTGTCATCAAAATATGAGACATAGTTTGAGTTCTTACCAGAAGAGTCTTGGCTTGAGACAGATGGCAACCTGTTGACAATTTCCTTGTACCCTTGAATTATCTTTATCAGGTTATTTCTCATATCATTATTTTCTTTCTTTCTCCTGGAATTTTTTTCAAATCACAGGACACGTCAGAAACAACAACTTGGTCTTTCCTTAGACGATTCTTATTAAGACTTCTGTTCTGCTTTCGAACATTTTAGGAATTCATTGAACTGACCTTCCTGGTAACATACACATCGTACGTATGAAAACCAATGGGTTTCGACATATGAATGTCAGTTACACCCTTGAGGATTAAGTCTAAGGTGTGTTGAAGTTGAACAAGAGAATTTTTATTCAACTTAGAGTTTCTGTTTTGTTTAACAAAACCTTTTGCTTCGGAAAAGAGACATATTTTCTGATCACATGAGTGATTAGGCAGTTTAGTCTTAACATTCTTGTCAGGAGATTTTTTCATTCCATATGGTGTGGTATTTCCTTGATCAGAGAAAACTAACACATCTTTCTTAATTGGAAGAGACTCCATTTTTAATTATGTTGCTGGAGCATTTTCAGTTGTAGCCGAAGTAATTGGTATATTGGAATTCTTAGAGTATCCTTGAATAGAGAGCTTACTCAAGTGATGCTCTATTTCCATTGCATCCTTTTTTAGGTTTTCCTCAAGAGTCATACACGAAGAATGATCTTTAGTATTTTCTTTGGATTTGCAGTCTCTTATCATACCAAGAATAACACTGACGTGTTGTTTCATCCGATTGAGTCTATCAACTTGGATTCTAACAAGATTTAGAATCAACTCACTCTCTTCAGCTGTTTCCCATTTATTTCGAGAAATAGACTCTTTTGAACAGTATTTGGGACAACACATGTCAGATTTTGTCTGTCTAGTTTGAACACGAGGTTCATCTATGTTTGAGATTGAAAAGTCTTTCTCTTTAATAGAATTAGACGAGATAGAGTTTTTATTTTTGGTGACGCGTTTATCAGGTATTACTCTTGTCCATAGAGTCATATCGCTAAAAACGCATACTTGTAAGGTCTTGAACGTATTTTCCTACTCTGATACTAATTAAAAAAGCGGGGGTCTAACAACCACAACCAATATTTCGATTAGCAATCTGTATGGACAAACTCCGATTTACTTTACTAGAGAATCAACTAGACAGTCAGACTCAATCTAGATAAAAATATCTCAAGGAGTTATTATGTCAATCTCTCAATTTGATCTATACTCAAGAAAATAGAATCTGCGAGTATTTATCAAATAGATATAACTTGGATGGTACCAAAGACCAATTATCCAAGTGTCAATCAATTTAAATCGACAACCAAAAGGTCGGATATTCTAATTGATTGAACAACGCACAATCTGCATTACTTCAATTATATAACAAAATATAATACAAAAAAGAAATAACACAGACACCAGAATTTTGTTAACGAGGAAACCGCAAATGCAGAAAAACCCCAGGACCTACTCCATATTAAACATACACTGTATTAAGCCACTACAGACACTAGCCTACTCCAAGCTAACTTCGGTCTGGACTGTAGTTGAACCCCAACCAATCTTACACTGATCCAAGGTACAGTTATACTCCTACGTCTTTGATCCTAGAAGGATGCTACGTACTTGATTCCCTTAGTTGATCTAACCCACAACCAAGAGTTGCTACGACCCAAAGTCAAATACTTTAATAAACAAATATGTATCACACAGAAAAGTCTGCAAGGATTGATAAATTCGTCTCTCATGAATAAGCCTATGAGTTTTGTTCCGTATTTTGATAAAATCAAGGTGAAAAGGAACCAATTGATAAAACCATACTTATATTCCCGAAGAACAACTCAACTTTATCAATCACCTCACAATAAACTTAGTCGACACAGTGAAGAAGATTATTTAGAAGAAGAAAACCAAAGGTTAAAGGAGAATCGACTCTAGCTTAGCAAACTAGTATCACACAGAATGTGTGTGGATTAGGTTTCCCAGTTGCTAGAGTTCTCCCTTATATAGTCTTCAAATCAGGGTTTGCAATCAATGTTAGCTTAGTAACAAAGCATTCAATATTCACCGTTAGATGAAAACCTGATTAGATTCAAGCTAATATTTATCAACCGTTAGATCGAAAAACATAGATTGTTATACACACATGTACTTGACATTTTTAGGCTTGTGTAACCATACCCAAACTTGTACATTAGTTGGTTCAACAATAGTTAACCAAATGGTTAGCCATATGATAACTTTCATATCAACCATATTCTTCTTCACCATAACTAGTCCAAATGACTCAAATGAACTATTTAGAGAGTTGTTCAATTGCAAGGAAATCTAATGTACTACACAAGACACAATTGAAACAAAAACGATGTGATTCACTCGAATCGATACATGAACTATAAAGCCATGGTTTGCAATATCATTCCTTGGTTTATTAAGATAAGTTCACAAACATCGTTTTTGGACATAACCTACTCAAGTTCGCGGACTGGGTTCGCGGACGGAGTTCACAAACTCCAGCATAAATTCTCGGGTTCGAGGGATGAGTTTGTATGCTGATTTCGCGGACTGAGCTCACGCACTATTCCGGTTTCACTTGATCAACAAAGTACACAAACTTCGGTTCAAGCAATAAGGACTTATACATATATGTGTTACCACAACAATGCTTATATCCTCCAATGGTTATATTGTCTAAACTCTCATTCCAATTATTGAAAAATTCTCAGAGGTCGTTATATAGTTGTTATTCACAAACTAGTTTCGTCAGATCAATTTCCAAAATGAATGAAACATAACATGACTTTCGTCACTAGGTAAAGATGAATTTAATTAGAGAGAAAGCTTTACCAACACATATTTCGAGAAATAGATAAGCGAGATATACTCAGCTCGTTACATCCACATGTGTATAATCTAAGTCTATATAGCAAAACGACTTTTGTCTCAAGATAGGAGATAAAGTAGATAGACTTTTGAGTGATAGATAAGTTCAAGTCTCCACATACCTTTTAGTCGATGAAGATCCACTGGCTCCTTGAGTAGTCATTCGTCTTGTATAATGATCGTCATGGAGTTCTTGAGCTCAACTACACTTTTTATCCTAGTCCGAGACCTTAGCTATAGTAGACTAGAAATCAAAGACTTTATAGTTTTGATCACTAATATTGACAAACATGCTTGAGATAGAAACGCATGCGAGTTCGACCGAGCAATGCTCTAAAAATCTCCCCCTTTGTCAATTTTAGTGGGAAAACTATTAATACATATGGAATACAAAAATATATAAATAAACTTTGTAGCTCCTATTCCACATGTCGTCTAATCTTCAACAATACTCGAAATCTTCGTCACTTCCAAGTAATGCAATGATCCCAAAGGTTGTAAGTTTAGCATCATCGTTGTTGAAAATCCATAACTATAACAACGAGAAAACAAGAGTTCTCAATCATTGTTATACAGTGTCATAGTATCATTACACAGCGTCAAAGTCCAATTGCATCACAACTTTAACAACAATACTATGGTGATACTTCACCCCCCACCCCATAGTCAATACTCCATCTCACCTGGAAACCACTCCCCCTTACATACAGATCCAAAAACCATATGTATTGGTAGTGTGAACTACATATTAATTCTCCCCCTTTTTGTCAATAAAATTGGCAAAGGTACAAGAACGGGATCCTAATGAAATTTCCGTAAGAGACATTTCATGACCAAAGGTAAATGTATATCATCTTGTTTAGATGCAATCATAAATCCGAAGCTAAATGCATTCATCAAGGAGTTCATAAAGATACAAGATAACCCCTATAATATTCCACAACTGCATTCCCCACACAGATTTGGAAATTAAGCACAAGTTCAAAAGAACTCTCCCCCATAGAATGTCATTCCCGAAAGAACAACAAGAGCGACCTTAATTTCAAAAGAAAAAAAAGGATTTCTTTGGACTCAACAAATATCATACAAGTATGAATTTGGAATCCAAAAAGAAATATTCAATCAATTTAACCGTAAGCGAACCATGATTAATTTGACTAAATATGTTCAACACAAGTAAACTTATAGATAATTAAGAAATAAATTAGATTGATCACAAGAAAACTCGCAAATAATCTAATTTCCATACTCAACCAAACTAATTACAAAAGTAATCAATTTAATTGATCACACTCGACATAAGAAAAATCTATAGAGCAATGACTAAGTTAATCATGAATAACCAACCCAGTCAAAGAAATGCTCAAACATAAGAAAACTTATGGTGTGCTAACTAAATAACCACACAAGATGGTTAATTTAGTTTAACATGTTCAACATAAAGTACCTTATGGAACAACAACTAAGCTAATCACAAAAGTAATCAACTTTTGTTGTTTTAGTGCTCAACATAAGACACTTCATGGAACAACACAGTATTTACACAAAAATTGTGAATATGAGATCGACCTTATACCGTGGAATAATCAAGGATTCATTCTATTTTCCATCACCATTTGCACAATGAAATACAATAGACATAATCCTTAAATCACAAAATATTTTAACTATCTTCCATCAAAACTTGACAAAATAGGCTTAACTTTTGTGTTTGTCAAAAGCTTATTCATTCTTTTATCAATACTTTTATATCAATTCACGAACGACTTTACTTTTGAAAAAATATGGGACAACAAGTTCACGGACGTAAACACACATATCCCGTAAAAATATTGCAATATATAAAACCATAAAGATTAATATTGCAAAAATCATCTTCCGAACAAGTTTAGAATTTAAACCAATAAATCTAAAAACAAAAAGATGAAAACATTGGATATAGCTATGTGTAATCACAATAATGGCTATTCCAAACACTAGTTATTATTCTAAACAAAACAAGAAAAAGAAGATTTACTAGGCAAGCTCAACTCAAATATATCTTCTAAAAACCGATCACAAGCTAAAGTTCACGTTCGACAGCTTCACAGGTTTCAAGAATTTTGAGTTCGTGATCCATATTATCAACTGCATCTTCGGAAAAGATATCCTTATTGAGAAGTTCTTTAACATGTGACTTCATGAGACCAAGGTCAGAAGTAAACTTTTTCAACTCACTTCTAACCACATCAAGATCCTTCATTGTGTCTACAAGTTGCAGTTTCGCTTTCTCAAAGTATTTAAGAAAGTCATGAACCACTTCAGCAGAAACCATATCCCCATTCTCAACATTTTGATGTGAGAAGGCATAGTAGCATGAGGCATTAGGTGCACCATCTTCTACAAGAGTTCTTTTCTTCTTTCCTTTTGATTCAAACCCAAAAACTTTCTCAAGAAATCCCTTAACAAAAACATCATGGAGAGATGCAGAAGAAGACATTCTTGATAATCCAGAAGATAACCTAGAGTATATGTACGTGACTATGTAACTCAATAGGTCAGCTATTTAAAGGTTTTCAGGAAGGAAGGATTTTAGTTTTTTTCAAGCTGTAGTCTCGAGATGGTAACCATTGTACATATCCGAACACAATACACCCCATAAAAAAACGCAAGACAATTTAAATAGGAAAACAAGAAAAACATTGCAAATACTTTTAGGCAATATTGTTTGCTGGCACTAGTTTACTATATACGATAAGAGAATAACTCAACTAGGAAAAACGCAAATTGCCAAAGTACACCTGACTTTTACACATCTTTCCCAACATGATTTTTATGAGCAAGTTCCTAACCCTTATGATTAATTAGCACAAGTATGAGCTCTGAGCTCATTCAAAGAACTGTGTTTATGATCAAGTCTTTTTTTCCTCCTGTATTTTGAGAGGGATCCTTTTTTATTTGAAAAATTATCATAAAACTTACTGTGATCAAAATATGAGACATAGTTTGAGTTCTTACCAGAAGAGTCTTTGCTTGAGACAGATGGCAACCTTTTGACAATTTCCTTGTACCCTTGAATTATCTTTGTCAGGTTATTTCTCATATCATTATTTTCTTTCTTTCTCTTGGAATTTTTTTCAAATCACGGGACACGTCAGAAACAACAACTTGGTCTTTCCTTAGACGATTCTTATTAAGACTTCTGTTTTGCTTTCGAACATTTTAGGAACTCATTGAACTGACCTTCCTGGTAACATACACATCGTACGTATGAAAACCAATGGGTTTCGACATATGAATGTCAGTTACACCCTTGAGTATTAAGTCTAAGGTGTGTTGAAGTTGAACAAGAGAATTTTTATTCAACTTAGAGTTTATTTTTAGTTTAACAAAACCTTTTGCTTCGCAAAAGAGACATATTTTCTGACCACATGAGTGATTAGGCAGTTTAGTCTTAACATTCTTGTCAGGAGATTTTTTTCTTCCATATGGTGTGGGATTTCCTTGATCAGAGAAAACTAACACATCTTTATTAATTGGAAGAGACTCCATTTTTACTTCTGTTGCTGGAGCATTTTCAGTTGTAGCCGAAGTAATTGGTATATTGGAATGCTTAGAGCATCCTTGAATAGAGATCTTACTCAAGTGATGCTTTATTTCCAATGCATCCTTTTTTAGGTTTGCCTCAAGAATCATACACGAAGAATGATCTTCAGTATTTTCTTTGGATTTGCAGTCTCTTATCATACCAAGAAGAACACTGACGTGTTGTTTCATCCGATTGAGTCTATCAACTTGGATTCTAACAAGATTTAGAATCAACTCACTCTCTTCAGCTGTTTCCCATTTATTTTGAGAAATAGACTCTTTTGAACAGTATTCGGGACAACACATGTCAGATTTTGTCTGTCTAGTTTGAACACGAGGTTCATCTATGTTTGAGATTGAAAAGTCTTTCTCTTTAATAGAAGTAGAAGAGATAGAGTTTTTATTTCTGGTGACGCGTTTATTAGGTATTACTCTTGTCCATAGAGTCAGATCGCTAAAAACACATACTTGTAAGTCTTGAACGTGTTTTCCTACTCTGATACCAATTGAAAAAGCGGGGGTCTAACAACCACACCCAATATTTCGATTAGCAATCTGTATGGACAAACTCCGAGTTACTTTACTAGAGAATCAACTAGACAGTCAGACTCAATCTAGATAAAAATATCTCAAGGAGTTATTATGTCAATCTCTCAATTTGATCTATACTCAAGCAAATAGAATCTGCGAGTATTTATCAAAGAGAGATAACTTGAATGGTACCAAAGACCAATTATCCAAGTGTCAATCAATTTAAATCGACAACCAAAAGGTCGGATATTCTAATTGATTGAACAACGCACAACCTGCATTATTTCAATTATATAACAAAATATAATGCGGAAAAGAAATAACACAGACACCATAATTTTGTTAACGAGGAAACCGCAAATGAAGAAAAACCCCGGGACCTAGTCCATATTAAACATACACTGTATTAATCCACTACAGACACTAGCCTACTCCAAGCTAACTTCGGTCTGGACTATAGTTGAACCCCAACCAATCTTACACTGATCCAAGGTACAGTTATACTCCTACGTCTTTGATCCTAGAAGGATGCTACGTACTTGATTCCCTTAGTTGATGTAACCCACAACCAAGAGTTGCTACGACCCAAAGTCGAAGACTTTAATAAACAAAAATGTATCACACAGAAAAGTCTACAAGGATATATAAATTCGTCTCGCATGAATAAGCCTATGAGTTTTGTTCCGTATTTTGATAAAATCAAGGTGAAAAGGAACCAATTGAAAAAACCATACTTATATTCCCAAAGAATAACTCAACTTTATCAATCACCTCACAATAAACTTAATCGACGCAGTGAAGAAGATTATTTAGAAGAAGAAAACCAAAGGTTAAAGGAGAATCGACTCTAGCTTAGCAAACTAGTATCACACATAATGTGTGGGGATTAGGTTTCCCAGTTGCTAGAGTTCTCCCTTATATAGTCTTCAAATCATGGTTTGCAATCAATGTTAGCTTAGTAACAAAGCATTCAATATTCACCGTTAGATGAAAACCTGATTGGATTCAAGCTAATATTTATCAACCGTTAGATCGAAAAACATAGCTTGTTATACACACATGTACTTGACATTTTTAGGCTTGTGTAACCATACCCAAACTTGTACATTAGTTGGTTCAACAATAGTTAACCAAATGGTTAGCCATATGATAACTTTCATATCAACCATATTCTTCTTCACCATAACTAGTCCAAATGACTCAAATGAACTATTTAGAAAGTTGTTCAATTGCAAGGAAATCTCATGTACTACACAAGACATAATTGAAGAAAAAACGATGTGATTCACTTGAATCGATTCATGAACTATAAAGCCATGGTTTGCAATATCATTCCTTAGTTTATTAATATAAGTTAACAAACATCGTTTTCGGACATAACCTACTCAAGTTCGCAGACTGGGTTCGCGGACGGAGTTCACAAACTCCAGCAGAAATTCTCAGGTTCGAGGACTGAGTATGTATGCTGAGTTCGCGGACTGAGCTCACGCACTACTCCGGTTTCACTTGATCAACAAAGTTCACAAACTTCGGTTCAAGCAATAAGGACTTATACATATATGTGTTACCACAACAATGCTTATATCCTCCAATGGTTATATTGTCTAAACTCTCAATCCAATCATTGAAACATTCTCAGAGGTCGTTATATAGTTGTTATTCACAAACTAGTTTCGTCAGAGCAATTTCTGAAATAAATGAAACATAACATGACTTTCGTCACTAGGTAAAGCTGAACTTGGTTAAAGCGAAAGCTTTACCAACATATATTTCGAGAAATAGATAAGAGAGATATAATCAGCTCAAAATATCCACATGTGTATAATCTAAGTCTATATAGAAAAACGACTTTTGTCTCAAGATATGAGATAAATTGGATAGACTTTTGAGTGATGGATAAGTTCAAGTGTCCACATACCTTTTAGTCGATGAGGATCCACTGGTTCCTTGGGTAGTCCTTCGTCTTATATGATGATCTCCATGGAGTTCTTGAGCTCAACTACACTTTCTATCGTAGTCTGAGACCTTAGCTATAGTAGACTAGAAATCAAAGACTTTATAGTTTTGATCAATAATATTGACAAACATGCTTGAGATAGCAACGCATGTGAGTTCGACCGAGCAATGCTCTAACACAATTCGTGTTCACTCTTAGCAGAGTAGCATGAATTCCCTGAAGTATCAAGGTTAAGGATTTTCATAAAAGTACTCAATCGGAAAGCATACTGCTCTCTAGCAATAAATTTAAAGAACTCCGTGTCAACATGTAGAGTTCAATCAATTTTGTGATAATTCACGAGATTCAAATTTCAACCTAATTAATTTGCAAAATTAGGGTTTTTGAGCCCCGCGCAGTATATCAGACCTTGTTGGTCAATAATAAACCTAGGCAATTGATCTTCCATGGATTAGTAGGTGCAAAATCGTACCCAAAATCAGGAAATAAGGAATAAAAGAGGAGCCACAGAAAATAGGAGCAGCAACAAAAGGAGGTGTGGCCGTGCCATAGGCCAGCTTGCGCCACTTGCAGATGGACACACCCCCCATGCTTCTTGACTGGACATCTTATTTCCCATCGACCAACTAGGTCACCTAAAATCCGCCACATGCACATGAGTTGTGGCCGGGCCCATACTTGCCGGCCCTCTTTCTTGTCGACCAATCAGGTTGCTTTAAACCCTCCACAGTATTAAAAGAGGCAAGTTGCGCTGGATGCTCATAACGCCAATTAGCTTCCCAAAACCGTGCCAGCATGCTAATGGCACGCCAAATGTGAAATTCCACTCCAGCATGTTAATTGGCATGCCAAACGTGCCACGCCGCGCCAATGGGATAATCGGCATGCCAACTCCGCCGCAGTAACATGCTAACGTGGCACAAATAGCGCAGCCGCGTGCTAACTCACTTTCTGTTCGTGGTCAATGCCATAACGGATAACAACTATGGAATTTCTATCGGAAACATGACTTTTTTAGTGGCATTAGTCAAAACCCTAATTTCCAGTCATAGCCCAAATTACGCTACTTTGGGCCCCACAACATGCCATGAGCCATACGGGACCCAAGAAACCCTAAAAATGGCGCCATGATATAGCCACTCATAGCTTCCCTTGCTCCTATGTTCGTCCCCGCGTTATGGACCTTCCATAATTCCCTTGGCGTTGCCATGGCACCGTTTGCACAAAAAACGTCACTGTGCCGCGGCCACATGCCACACGTGCCAATTAGGGTTTCGGTATGCAAAACCCTAATTTAAGTAAGGTTGCTACACTAACCAAGCCATGTAATGCTACCTAAGGAATTAAGTTTGATATGGCAACTGGAACTAATGTTGTCGAGCCATATTTTGGTCTAACACCAATATGCCAAAATATAGCGGCTACGCCAGACGCTATTTGCGCCACCATTCCACTGGCATATGCCAACCATGCCGCTATGCCACTGGCATGCGCTAAATATTCCATTATGTCACTGGAATGTGCCAACGGAATATGGCCATAATCAACGGCCACCCTCTCTTCTAAATTACAATCTCAGCCGTACAAATTCTCCACATAATTGATCGGCCTATGGTAAGTCTTTGGCGACCAACCAAGACTAACCTATTAGAATCACACGCTATTCTCTTGTGGCAAGTCTCCTGACTTTGACTTTCCTTACATGGCTATCTGCTACTTAGTTGGCATACAATTAATCAGAATAGCTAGGTCTTGCATACAATACCCATTCGGCAATCTGCTACACATTTTCCACGAAAATACTCGAGACATCAAACGTGTCACAAACTAGAGGATGCTCATCAGGATATTGGTATGGCAGTTTACAGCGTGCGGCGTGCAACACGCCCATTATAAGAAAGTGTCAGGAAAGCAGGGCAGTTAGTGGCGGCAAGAAGTAGTGGGTGTAAACAAACCCATTTCCTTCATAGTGGCGGCGTGGTTTCTAGCGCTTACACATTACCCCACTTCTTTATCACTCAGCCACTCCCACTTCCTACAAAATCAGGGTGCGTTCAATTATGACTTGTATAAATAGGTTTCTACCTATTTTCGACAAAAACAACAGTTTTGGTTAACAACACAATATCCAGAAAAAACAAAAGAACTGATATCTTACATTCCGCAAGCCAGTTTCAAATTCTGATACAAGTCATAAATATCCACACCTTCAGAATTAACCATTCTGGTCTCAACACCTTCTTTGATTCCCTCCCTAGGACCAACCTCTCTCCTTCACTTTGTGACCGAAGCAAGACTGGAATGGCCATTTCTTGGTTTAGGCCAGGATTGTACAGATTTATCTCTCGAATCTAATGTACTCCTGTGCAATGCATTTTTTTAGGTCTAAATTCGTTTCTCATCAACACACCCAAATTTACCAAAACCGGCAGAAACAGTTTTCACCCCAAAACAACTGTCTAGTTGATTCTCTTGAAATTATATTGGAGTTAGTCCATACTGATTACTAAGAAAAATATTGGGTAAGGTTGTTGTACCCCCTCTTTTTCAATTAGTATCAGAGAAGGAAAACACGTTTAAGACCTCATAAGTCTGTGTTTGTAGCTATCTGACTCTATGGACAGAAGTATTATCTCTGATAACTCAACACCAGCTCAGATTGGCTCTGAATTGGTTCAAAATCTAGAAACATATGAGATATCTCCCTTAAATTCTCCTTTGACTGAATCTGTATTAAACTAAGAAAAATACTTAGATAAACAATTGGATGATATTTCAGATGAAAGTGATTCATAAGAAGGACAAAGTATTGATAAGGAAGTCTCTCAATATATCAAGCTCTTTAACCATGTATTAAAGGGAAAGAAGTCAACAGCTTGTTTGGCTAAATATCTGGCACCTCTCTGTCAAGAAAACAGAAAACTAAGAAAACTCTTTAAAGGTTATGATTGTGGCTACAAACTCTTACAATATATACCGTTAAAGATCGAGAAGAAGATATACGTTCAAAAAGGTCTGACTGTGATAATCTTCTTTGGAATCTCTTTGTGTTAAAAAAAAGACTTGCAGAATCTGAAGCAAGATATGACACTCAACAAAAATGTTTTAATGACAGAGAAATCAGTCTTCTCGCCAAAGAAACACTTTTGGAGACTGATCTAGCTGCTGCTCTTGATAAGGTAAATTCACTAGAAGAGAATCTAAAAAAAAAAATTAATTCTACCTCTACAAAATTATCTTTTATGCTGGGAGCATGTAAATAACATCGTGATACATGTGGTCTGGGCTATAAATGAATAGACACTCCAAGCACTAGTAAGATCAATTTTTTTCGTGCTAATGACAAGTTTCTAAGTGAAAAAACTTCTTCAGCAGCTGATGTGCCAAGAAACAAGGATTGTCCACCTTCAGAACCAACTCACATGAGAACAGTCAAGAACAATTCCTTCAACTGTTATTATGGAGGAAACAAAGGACACCTTGAAAGGAAATTTCGTTTCCGACTGAAAACTTCATAACATTCTTGTATGGATGTCTAAATAAGTAATTAAACATGTTTCTCATGTAGCTGGAGTAAAGGTCTTGTCTGCAATCAAGAAAAATGCTATGATGAGCCAATTCTTGATTATGATTATGACACAAAAATTACCTACAATCGTAGAAGAAAGAATGTCAGATGGACAACTGACTCTTTAAATTAATCTGAAAAGAGAAAAAGTAATAGGAGGAAGAAAAAATGTTCAGACTCCGTTCCTCTCTCTGAATAAAGTCTTGAATCCAAGTTGTCTGCTCCAGATTTCATTCATATCAATAATCGAGTCTCAGAGCTCAAGACAAGTGTAAACAGAAGAAGGCAAGGAAGGCAGCAGTTTCAGGTTTCCCTTGTTCTCCTCTGTTTAAATCTCTTTCGACTAACCCTATTGAGTTTTCTGAAAATCTTCATGAAGGAAAGAGAGAAGAAGTCAATATTCTTGATGAGCAAGATGCTTATCAAAATATAACTTGACTGCTCAATGTAGCATCCTCCTTGTAACTTTGTGAGGATGCTCATAATTCTCATGAAGATCTTTTATCTTGAGAAAGTAGTCGTTTGTATAGTATTCTTTTTATTATCTTTTCAGTTTTTACGTAATGATGATCACAATACTATTGATCCTTGCACCAGTATATTACACTGTGTGTTATATTTTTGATCACCAACTCTTGAGAATATTTTTTTGTTGCTTGCCTTAAAGTCCTTGTTTTCTTTATCTCTTCTCATTGAACGATTAGTTGTTGTTTATCAACAATTATCTGATGTTATTTTGAACTAAAGTTATCGTCAATATGTTTAGAATGTGTTTTTGATTTCTATCAAAACTACTTCTAAAATTGGCTCCATTGCTCTCTTGGTCTTGTACCAAGTATGTGACCATAAGTGCACGTACACTGACCCGTATGGAACATATACGAGTAACCCTAGGGTTTTCCTATGAAGCACTCATATGTATATGTATCATGCTATTTTTGATACATACATGTTCCTTATCGTCAGAAAGTTCCTATGAACCTTTTTTGTGTGTGCACAATGGATGGATGCAACAAGGAAGACGAAGTTGACAAGGGCAAGCCAATCGAGTTTCACGAGAATCTTATTTTCATAACCTGTTATCATGCTGTTGATCATGAAAAAAAACTACCAGTTCAGATGTCATCACAACTGGTAGGAAATCTTCTTAGAGATTTTGGTGTCGTACGTGAACAACTTGGAATTGCAACAAAAAATCTTGAATTTCTGAAAAACGAACTGAAGAAAGAAACTGATGAACTCATCTATGTTCGATATCTGGTTGCTGGCCATGTCTGAAGTTTTCCAATTATGTTCGCTAAGAGTTGTTTCACTATGTCTAGGAAACTTCTTATGAGAATTTATTCTTATGTTTTAAGAAGGATAACTAGGGTTTGGAATAGACATTATTGTGAGTACACATAGCTATTTCTAACAATTTTCATCTTGAGTTTATTTGGAAGATGATTTTGCAATATTAATTTTTATGGTTTTATATATTGAAACTTTTTATGGGATATGTGTGTTTGCATCTGTGAACTGTGTTTCTCCCACACGTGGTCAAAAGTTAAGTCTTTCATATCTCAGTATGCAAGTATTGATAAAAGATTGAATGAGATTTTGACAAACAAAAGTTAAGCCTATTATATCTTTATGCAAATATTGATGAAAGATAGGATGAACTTTTGTTTACAAAGATTAAAGTCTATTATATGTCATTGTGCAAAAAGTGATGAAAAATAGAATGAATCTTTGTGTATTCCGCAGTATTGATCTTCCCTGATCCATATCTTTATCTAAATATTGTGCGGCTCCGTAAGTTTTCTTATGTGAGCATTTCCGATTAAATTAATCACGGTTTCTCTTGTGGTTAATTTATTTGAGATTTTTTGGATACAAATTCATGTTTCATGTGATTTGTTAATGTCCAAAGAAATCCTTCTTTTCTTGTAAAAGTAAGGTCGCTCTTGTTGTTCTTTCGTCAATGACATTTTATGGGGGAGAGTTCTTAATTGAACTTGTGCTTAATTGACAAATCTTTGTGGGAAGTGCAGCTGTGGAATATTATAGGGGTTATCTTGTATCTTTATAAACTCATTGATGAATGCATTTAGTTTCGGCTATATGATTGCATATAAACAAGTTGATATGTTTTTTTTTTTTGGTCATGAAGTATCTCTATGGAAATTTCATTAGGATCCCACTAATTTTCGTACCTTTGCCAATTTTATTGACAAAAAGGAGGATAATTAATGTGCAGTTGACACTACAAATACATATGGTTTTCGGATCATTATGTAAGGGGGAGTGGTTTTCATGTGAGATGGAGTATTGACTAAGGGGGAGTGATATATATCACCATAGTATTGTTGTCAAAGTTGTGATACAATTGGACTTTGATGATGTGTGATAATATTATGACATTGTATAACAATGATTGAGAGCTCTGGTTTTCTCATTGTTATAGCTACGGATCTTCAAAAAAAATGACGCGGAGTTGAACACATTTGGAATCATTGGAGTACTTGTAAGTGACGAAGATTTCGAGTAATGTTGAAGAACCAAGGAGATCAAGCATTTGGAAGAGAAGCTACAAAGTTTATTTATTTTGTATTCCATATGTATTGATAGTTTTGTCACTAAAATTGACAAAGGGGGAGATTATTGGAGCATTGCTCGGTCGAAATCGGATGCGTTTCTATCTCAAGCATGTTTGTCAATATTAGTGATCAAAACTCTAAAGTCTTTGATTTCTAGTCTACTATAGCTAAGGTCTCGGACTAGGATAAAAAGTGTAGTTGAGCTCTAGACTCCACGATGTTCATCGAATGAAGACAAATAACTAATCAAGGGAACTTTTGGAACTTCATCAACAAAATGTATGTGGAGAATTGAAATTATCTATCACTCAAAAGTCTATCTATTATATCTCCTATTTTGAGACAAAAGTCGTATTGCTATATAGACTTCGATTATACACATTTGCTATTTCGATCCGAGTTTATCTCGCTTATCTATTTCTCGAAACATGTATTGGTAAGCTTTCGCTTTATCCAAGTTCATCTTTACTCGTGACGAAAGTCATGTTGATTATTTCAATAACTTTAAAATCGTTTTGATGAATATAGTTTGTGGATAAAAACTATTATAACATCCTCTATGAAAGTTTTAATTTTGAAATGAGAGTTTAAATCAAGTAACCATGTTTGGATATAAACATAGTGTGTTCTCACATTTGTGTAAAAGTCCAAAACCGGGAACCTAAAGTACGCGTACTGGCGGTTGTTAGAAATCCGGGTAAGTATGCGTAGTACGCATACTGGAGGAAAGTTCACGTCCGTGAATTTCTGTTGGAGTTTGGAAGTGAAAACAAACTCAATCCGGTCACTTAAGTATGCGTACCCGTTTGCATACCTAAGAAGGTTACTTTCTAAAATCGGTTTGTTCATGAACTAAAAAATTTATATAATAAGGAATGCAATCTTTTGCAAACCGTGGCTATAATGTTTATGAATTGATTCGAGTGAATCAAAATCGATTTTGCTTCGATTGTGTAGATCTAAGAAATTGAACCACTCTCTAACTAGTTCATTTGAGTCACTTGAACCAGTTATGGTGAAGATGAATAAGGTTGATGTGAAAGTTCTCATATGGCTAACCATTGGTTAACTATTGCTCAACAAAATAAGTGTACACGTTTAGGTACGGTTACCCAAACCTAAATGAAGGTGCATTTCATTTATGTATAACTAGCTAAGTTCGATCTAACGGTTGAAAGATATTAGCTTGAATATAATCAGGTTTTCATCTAACGATGAATATTGAATGCTTTGTTACCAAGGTAACGTAGTTTGCAAACCCTGATTTTAAATATATATAAAGGAGAACTCTAGCAACTGGGAAACCTAATCCCCACACCTCCTGTGTCATACTAGTTGCATAAGCTAGAGTCGATTCTCCTTTAACCTTAGGTTTTTCACGAAACCATTTAGGTTAACGACTTAAAGACTTCATTGGGATTATGAAGCCAGACCCAACTATTTTCTCTGTAGTTGCATGATCTAATCTTGCTGTTTTGTATCGTGATTGATTACAATTGTAAGATTGGCTTGAGATTTATATCTTCGAGAGGCAAAATAGAAAAGTAGTCACAAACACCTTATGATTCCACATTATCTTGTTTCGTTAATCGAATAAGATTATTATGAGGTGATTGATAATATTAGGTTGTTCTTCGGGATTATAAGTCCCGGTTATCAATTGGTTCCTGTTCACCTTGATTTATCAAAAGACAGAACAAAAATTCGTTGGTATATCTGTGGGAGACAGCTTTATCTATTCAATAGACTATTTTGTATGAGAAATATTTGTTTATCAAGTCTTCGACTTTGGGTCGTAGCAACTCTTAGTTGTGGGTGAGATCAGCTAAGGGAATCAAGTGTGTAGTATCTTGCTGGGATCAGATATGTAAGGAACACAACTGTACCTTGAATCAGTGTGAGATTGATTAGGGTTTAACTACATTCCATACCGAAGTTAGTTTTGTAGTAGGCTAGTGTCTGTAGCGGCTTAATACAGTGTGGTGTTCAAATCTGGACTAGGTCATGGGGTTTTTCTGTGTTTGCGGTTTCCTAGTTAACAAAACTTCTAGTGTATGTGTTATTTATTTTCCGGCATTATATGTTGTTATATAATTGAAATATCACAGGTTGTGCGTTGAATCGATCAATTGGTAAATCCAACCTTTGGTTGTTGACTGAAATTGATTTATCCTTGAACATTGGTCTTTTGTACCGTTTAAGTTATTTCTCTTGTATTTAATCAGGCTCGCAAATTCCTATTTGTTTAATTTCGGATTGAATCGAGAAATTGAGATATAACTTTTTGATATACGTTTTATTAAGATTGAGTATGACTGTCTAGTTGATTCTCTTGAAAGTATATTGGAGTTATTCCATACAGATTGCTAAGCGAAATATTGGGTGAGGTTTTTCTACCCCCGCTTTTTCATGATGGTATCGATACTTCCTCAATCAACAAAGAAGTAATGTTTGTAAAGGTCGTATGCTCTTTCGTTTCAGAAGACCTACCAAAACAAATTGATGCTCCTGATCCACCTAAGAGCTCAAGTGAGGTTTTAGAAAACAACATATCTGAAAGCAATCAGAATAAGTCTCGAACTAAAAATCAGCATAAGGACAAAATATATCACAAAGGTAAGACTAAAACTTTTACTCATTTCAATAAACATTGTTATTATTGTAGAGATAAAGGTCATATGCAAAGGAATTGTAAAATCCAAAAGATGCAAAATGCTCCATATTTTGTTTCAAAAGAACTGAGTAAATTTACCCCTAAACATTCTTCAGATCACTAGTGTCCTATCTTGAGACAAAAGAATTATTCATGTAATTAAAATTCCTATCCTACAAGGAACAATGATATAAAGGATAATACTAATGTCAATAGGAATATGAGATCTGATGCTTCAACTTGGAAAAATGCAATATTACAAGAGATGAAGAATCTTCATTCAATATCCACTCACATGTGGATGCCAAAGTCTGAAGTGAAGAAAAAAGGGGGTCATCTGAAACAAGGTCTAAGAAAAACAATCCTGTTGTAATCTTAGATAAAAAGGACTATGAAAGTCTAATTTTTAGACTCGGAAAGGATTTAAGAACATCCAGTGATGTTGATGCACTGGTATCCTTCAATAATCTGCTATAAAGCAGAAAATAGAAAAAGAATGTTTGAAAACACCAAGATAGGTCTTGCTCCCAAAGCAATGGTGAGGCATCAAGTGTTCATTTCAGCAATGAAGCTTTTTGATCAAAATTTCTCAAAATCGTGCTCCTTAAATAAATGGGAATTCTTAAAAGAGTACCGAAACGTGTGTAAAACTGTACTTGATCTATCTACATCATGAATAACTTAAGAATATTTTCTGAAGTTTGGAATTAAATTCTAAATAAAGAGAATTCTTATGTATTAGGAATTTTCATGATGAAATTGAGCAAGAAATTCAATATTTCCTGACAATAATATTTTCGAAAAAAATTTCTAATTTGGTTTCCTAATGTGTATAGAGTTACAAAAATAATACTCGTCTAGGTATTCCAAAAAGTGGAAACTTGAAAATCAAGTTTTGTTTAACATATAAAAACCATATATAGAACCGATACTTTCTCCACTTAAGTCTGAGGTTCAGAATGGGTGAAAGTACTATTGACATTGACTCTCAATTACGAAAACTTGAAACCTTTCAAGTTGAGCTTAAGTGCTATTTCTAAAAATATCATAAGAAGAATCATATTTCTTTTGAGCTCATGCTTATGATGACGAGAGACTTTGAAGTTACATGTGAACTTCTAAAAACTTCTTTTTTGAATGAAAAGTTGGTTGAGTCAAATCTTTTAAAGCTGATTGTGGAAGTGAATCTCTTGAAATGGAGACTCAGTCATCTGAAAGAAAAGAGAAGACTCAAGAATCAGAACACTGAAGAATATTCGGTGAATAATAAGAGCACTTCTAGGGATTAAGTTATATGTTGTAATACTTAATCCAAGAAAATAGACATCAGTTTTTTATTATTTCAATTATTGTATAAGGTCTATTTCTGAAAAAAAAACTATCTTTTATTTATGAATAAAAATTATAATTTTTCTTGTGATAGTTTTTCTGATTACATATCATGTGCTTGAATGTTTTATATTATTGTTATGTGTTTATGGGATGTTTGATTTCGGTTTTCGTAACCTTGATATTCGATCTCATATGTTGTGAAC
This sequence comes from Papaver bracteatum, assembly GCA_023529315.1. Classification (NCBI taxonomy): domain Eukaryota; kingdom Viridiplantae; phylum Streptophyta; class Magnoliopsida; order Ranunculales; family Papaveraceae; genus Papaver; species Papaver bracteatum. The sequence goes on from JAJJWX010001128.1 coordinate 273,840, forward strand.
CCATATGGTTTGTGTGGATTTTTGATTTAGCAAGATTAATTTCTAGCCCATGTTGGTAGGATTTATCAAAGAATCATAAGGAGTTCCGATTGAAAGTCATATGTAAAAAGTCACAGTGTGTTGAATCAATTTGTGTTTACATGAGTTGTGTTTAACATAAACATATGTGTTTCCGGTTTTCAACTTTTTCTATTGGCACGTTGTAGTTGCAGGAAATCCTACACTACACCCTTGATAAGAATTTACTGAATTAAGACATATTTGAAGATTAAAAACAACACTTTATTATTTGATTCCCAGAAATGTTTACAAGAAATGGAAGAAACCAAGAATACAACCGCTCTCTTGAATTTTCTCTCTCCTTAAGAATTTCTCAACACTCAAAAAATACACCATCCTTTTCTGAATCTACTGGGTCTCTTTACATAGAATAGTTACATAGTGGATGACAGCTAAGTTGTCCTTTAATTTCGGATCTGGCCCGCGATATTATCGCAGTAGTTATAATGTCCATTCTCGCAAGCGTCATTCCCATCGTAGGGAAATCATGCTCTTCTCGTATTTCTTCATTCATTAGCTATTACGTCACTTTTTAATTTATCTTGTGACACTCGTAAGGTGTTGTTGAAGAACTCGCAGAACTGTCGCTGGAAATCTCGCAGAAGTGTTGTAGTGGTGATATTCTGATCCTACATCTTGCCTCTTCTCATGTCTTTTATGCGAGGGAGGAAAAATCATGAGAAATAAAATGCCGCAGCTATTCATCGTTTCATCTTCTATGACCAACAAAACTCCTTAAATTAAGTGTTACCGCCTGCACGTGTCGAATATTCTTCTTTTTACCGATTAATCTTTCATTACCCGGTTACCATCCTTTTCTCTATAAAAGAGAGAGTCTATCAAAGAAATATTTTTTCTTCTTTTACTTCTTCGTCTTATTCACTCTCTGCAAAATTTTCCCTACCTGCAGCTTTCTTCTTCTGCAAATTCACATGTTGCCGCTTCAATGGAATCTTCCAGGTATGTGTTCTTATGACGTTATTAAACTCGATTTGGATTGTCTAAATCATACTTATTCATTTTATTTGATATTTTTTGCTTGATTTTACATAACTCCCATACCATGTTTTGTTTTCAGTGGAACTGCATCCAATACCAAGTTTATCGACCAAAACCCTAATCTTCAAGAAGATTTACAACAAAAACTCACTGAAAAGAAAAGGAAGTCTGCGAGTCATAAGGTAGGAAGAAAAATTTATTTTCTTAATAAAAATATTGTTGCCTCTGTTTCTTATATATATTATTACTCGCAGGGTGATGAAAATGATGTTAGACCTCGCAAGAAATATCGCAAAGACAAGACTCTTGAGACTGATATTATTATTCCCAAATTTTCATCTTCAAAATTTATTTCTACCACTTCGCAGATGGAACCTCCATCCTCTATTTGCGAGAATGTCATTATCAATACCCCCAATGCCATTAATCCTCCAATAAATGAGACTCCCAAAATTGTTATGAACAAAGTTTCTTCCTTTCCTATTTTGCCTCCAACCGTTACTTTTCCAAATACTCCACCTTCTGATGATGCAACCATCATAAATGACTCAAATCTCCAACTCTCCGTCATTACCACTTCACCCTCTACACCTCTTCCCTCATATAAAGAAGCTGTAGAAGGGATTGATGCCGCTTTTAAAGTTTTGTCTGACATTTTAGATGATGCCAGGAAATCTTCTACAGACCCTTTCAAATATGATGTCTGCGAGACTTTAATCAAATATTTTGCTCCTGATCGAACTGCTTCGCGAGCGTCTTTAGAAAATGAAGTTGAAATTCTAAAGAGAAGTCTCCCAGCCAAAAATTCAGAATGTGATATTCTTGATCACAAGCTTCACAACTCTTTACTAGATTGCGAAAATCTTCACGATAAAAACAAGGAGTTAAAAGGTATAGTTCTTCTGCCTCTGCCTCTAATTTTTCTTGTTCTAGTAGATTTTCATCTTTTCTGTACTCAATTTCTCTTTAAATATTTGGTTTTCCTACTTAGCTTTAAATCAGAAACGATTAATGAAGATATTTCAACTTGAGTCTGTCGCTGAAGAAGCTCGTGTTGAGAGAGATTCTTGGATGGATCAATATAATAGATTAGATAATCTTTACACATACTCTATCGATCAAATAGATAATCTTACCAATGAGAATGATCAATTAGCGCAAAGGCAAAATCTATTAAGTAGCGATGTTACTCGCCTCTCATACTTGTTAACCCAAGCTAACTTGGCGATGGAATCTTTATCAGATGAAAATAAGACTTTATCTCAAGAGAAACGTAGCTTCTTAAACAAAATGGCGATCTCCTCGCAGCAAATAAATATTCTTCAGAAAGTGTGTAACGACCAATGACAATCTCTTCGTTTATTGAAAGATGAACTCAAGGAAGTAACTGATTCTTCTGCCGCTGAGAAAGATAAACTTATCAAGGGCAGGTTAACTCTAAGTTTAAAGGCCAGTAAACTCCAAGATCAATATTCTCAATTAGAAGAATCTTACTCCCTATTATCAAAATAAAATACTTATCTTCTCTCCAAAGAAGAAATGATAAAATCTCGCCTGAAGGGTATTCTTGGGGATGATTTTGATGATGCCATGAATCAATGGGAGAATTGTTTTTTAGCATTAATTCAAAATTTAACTTCTCAAAAAGAAGGTAGTCATTTTGACTGCCTTAACTGTTAACTTTTCTATTTAATTTTTCTGCTATATCTCTTGCGAGATTTTCATCTGAAAAAAGCCTTCATTCTACTATTTCTGATCTGACTGAAAAATTGGCTAAAGTTCGCAAAGAAAACGGAACGCTCACCGCCAATCTTGTTCAATCTCGCGATCGTGCAGAAAGGAGATATGACTACCTTGAATACTTCTAAAATATAGATACCAGAAATCGTGATAGAGGTTTACTTCGCAAGGTTCATCTTAGTGCTGAAGTTCTTGTGAATGACATTTTGATATCCCAGTATCTCCCTCCTGTATCTGTTAATCCTCTAGAAGTAGATGATGATGAAACTCCTCTCCCCATGGACGATGATCTAATCTATGTAAGTGGTGAAGAAAATTCCTCTCAAGAAGACCCAACATAAGAAGTAGGAAGTCCTTCTAAAGAATTAGATACTGGTGGAGAAGCAATTGCTGGCGAAGAACTAGAAGAAGAGGAAGCTCGAATTAATCATAATGAGAAGAATACTGATGAAGTTGATAACACTGGAAAGAATAATGAAGCTGGAGAGTCCAATTCTGAAGCTTGAATTTTGTTCTTGTTTTCTTTTTCTTCTTCTTTCTTGCGAGCAATGTATCTTTATGCGACTTTGAAATTTAATTTTGTTTCTGTCATTTTGAATATTCTCAAGGAAGATAATGTTATTTTATTTATCAACTCCCATACTTTCCCCTCATTATGTTTCTTGTTTTGAACAAGTATTTTCCTAATGTATGATTCTGAATAATACTTCTTAGAAATCCTAAAGGATACTTGTTTCTCATTATCTTTCCTGCGATGAACAAATCTTTCCTGCAATATTACAAGAAAATAGTTAATGTTTGGGGTTATTATGTTGGTCTTATTTTTCCTTCCTAGTTAAAGGTCTTATTCTGCCAATTTTTTGTGTCCACGACAAAATCGCAGGACGTTTTTACATTTACATGTAAAAACCCATTGATCTTGCCTTATCCATATTTTGTCGATTTCTCTGCGACAATATGACAACTCTAAGTTCCCTTGCGAGAACAAAGACTTATGACATTGTCGTCTTGCGATGAAATCGCAGGACGTCTTTACACTTTCATGTATAAACCCATTGATTTCATCTTAACTTTTTCTCATGGCTTGTTGCCTCTGTATAATATTTGTCATGCGACAATATGACAGGCCTAAATGTTCTTGCGATCATAAATCCCTATGACATTTCCGTCTTTAGACACTTATAATCTCCCTAGTGGAGGGTGTCGTCCTTATCTTCCCCCTGGTTGCCCCTTCAAGGAGGGCACATCGGCCATACAAGACTAGATCCTCCTATATGGTCTTAACAACAACCAGCTGTTTTCTCAGCCTCTTGTCCTTTATGCCTATATGGCTTATAGTTACAAGACTGCACCCTAGGTGGGGTTTTCTTCGGGCCGAGTGCATCATAGCCAAGACTTTCCAAGAATGGCCAGGGTAGTTTCATACGCCCCGGGAACCCTTGGCTCAACCGTGTACCTCGGCGCATTGGTCATACTCTGTACTCCTTATAAGAGACCCTCGGTCATCCAACCAGGGTATAACCTTATATAGTTGGAAATCCAAGGTATCTCCCACGGATAGGTTTTCTTTAACCCCAACATCTCCATGACTCAGGTTCCAGCAGCGGTATAACCTTATCCCTAAGTCACGCAAAAATATACCTCCTTATATGACGCACTTTAGGTCTTACATTTGCCTCTTGCGAAATTGTATCCGCGAACTAGGGTGTACGCCATAAAGGTTCGTCCCATTCTATTAATCTCTGCGAAATTTTATTCGCGTTTCTTGCGATATTTACGCATTTCTTACTTGCTCTGTTATTGGAAGAATCTCGCAGCTATAATATAGAAAAATTTAATATCCGTTTCATCATATAACATACCAGCATCTCTAATCTCGCAGAATTTGTCATTGATAATATCTTTTCAGAAATAATCTATTCCATAGTCTATCAAGTCTTTGACCAACATCTCGGCCTTCAGGATCCATTAATTTGTATGCCCCAGTTCTAACTATCTCTTTAATTATGTATGGTCTATCCCATTTTCTCGCCAGTTTACCACCATTTTCTCGCTGATAACTTGGTGTTTCTCGCAGCACTAGGTCACCTGGTTGGAATTTACGTTTTTTGACACGTTTTTTATACTCGCGGGCTATTCTTCGCTGATAATTTTCCATATGTTGTAAATCTTTTTCTCTCTTCTCTTCCAATTCATCCAGTTTATTCAGAATCATCCCATCACTAAGATTCTTCTCCCAAGCCTCTCTTTTTGTTGTAGGAATAGCAACTTCTGTTGGTAACATAGCTTCAACCCCATATGTCAGACAAAAAGGTGACATTCTGGTAGCTTCCCGTCTAGTTGTATTGTAAGCCCATATTGCATTATGTACTTGTTCGCACCATGCCCTGTGGTGTCCTTCTAATTTCTTCTTCAGTATATCTGCAATTGTCTTATTTGTTGCCTCTGCCTGTCCATTGGCATGTGGATATAGTGGTGTCGATTTTCCACATTTGATTTTAAATGCATTAAGTAACAATTCAATATTCTTCCCTTCAGACTGTTTTCCATTATCGGATACCAGCTGTGCATGAATCCCAAATCTGCAAATTATATTTTCAAATATGAATGTAAAAATGTCTTTGTCGTGGATGTGTTGCACTGCTTTTACTTATCCCCATTTTGTGAGATAATCTGTAGCGATAATTAAATATCTTGTTTGTCCAGAACCTGGTACAAATGGTCCCACGATATCCAACCCCCATTTTCCGAAAGGCCACACACTGGTTGAGGATGATAATGGTGCCCCTGGTGCATGTATTTTCTTTCCATATCGCTTACAATCTTCGCATCGTCTTGAAAGTTGCTTCGCATCCTCGTGCATATATGGCCAATAATAACCTTGCATTTTTGTTCTGTATGCCAAAGATCTTCCCCAGCTGTGATTACCAGCATCTCCACTATGCAACATCTTTAACACCTTTTTTCCTTCTTCCCTAGTCAAGCATTTTAGTGATGGTCCATTAAAAGATTTGCGATATAATACTCCATCTCTTAATTCATAATTTGTTGCACGGATTTTTAATTTATGTGTTTCTAATCTATTTCTTGGTGTCTCTCCTCTTGCCAAATATGCATGAAGTTCTGTGCGCCAATATGCAATATTTCCTTTTGGTTCTTCTTCACAATCTTCTATCATCATCACATCTGATTCATCTTCTTCTTCCTTATTGATTGATGGTGATACAAGTGTCTGAATTTTTATGCATCTCGCAGCTGGGTTTATCATCATACTAGATATGAAAGCAAAAGCATCTGCGAGTCTGTTATCTTTTCTTGATATATGTCTCCATTTTATTTTTGTAATTCTCGCAGACAATTCTTCAACAAGTTTCTTGTATTTCTTCAAAGATGGTTCATTTGTTGTATATTCTCCTTTTATCTGGAGAATAACCAATTGCGAATCACTAGTAATCCTTGCATTTTCCAACTTTATTTCTATTGCGAATTTTAACGCATGCACCACCGCTTCATACCCCATCTCATTATTAGTGGACGTGAATTACAAACGAAATGAAAAATCCATTTTTTCTCCTTCTGGTGAAATAAAAATAACTCCAATTCCATTTGACGATCCATCCACCAATATTTCCCACATGTTGGGTTCTTTTAATAGATCTTTTGGGTCTCCATGTTCTTCTTCTATGTCCATCATTTCTTCTACAGCTTCATCTTGTTCTAGAGGAAATTCTGCTAAAAAATCCGCTATAGCTTGTGATTTTGGCGAGGATAGGATTTCGTATTTGATTTCAAAGTGCCCTACTTGTGCATTCCATCTCTCAACCCTGCCTGATCTTTTTGAATTCTTAATTACTGACTCGATTGGTACCTTTGTTAATACTTTTATTTTATGTACTTGAAAATAGATGCGAAGTTTAAAGGTTGCATAGACCAATGCCAGAATTAACTTCTCGATCTTTGAGTAATTTTTCTCTGCAGTATTAAATGTTTTGCTGATGTAATAAATTGGTTTTTCTACTCCAGCGTCCACTCGCAGTAATAATGCACTTAATATGTGCGAGGTTGTCGCAAGGTAGAACAATAATTCTTCTCCGGGCTCTGGTTTCTGTAAGATAGATATGTTCATCAAATATTCTTTAACTCCTTGAAAAGCCTTTTCACATTCGTCTGTCCACTTGAACTTTGTATCCTTTATGAGTATGTTGAAGAAATGCTTGCATTTATCTGAAGATTGCGAGATAAATCTTCCTAACGAGACTAAGAGCATGTTCAACTTATGCACATCTTTTACGGTTGTTTGTGTTATCATGTCACGAATTTCTTGTACTTTATCTGGATCAACTTGTATTCCTTCCTTTGACATAATATATCCCAAAAATTTCCCTGAAGCTACTCCAAAAATACATTTTTCAGGATTCACCTTGATGTTGAAATATCGCATTTGATCGAAGATCTCCTTTAAGTCTTGTACATGGTTTTTAGATTCTTTACTTTTGACTAACATGTCATCTACATATACCTCTAATGTTTTATGAATCCATTTTGCAAACACTTTTTCCACCATTCTTTGATATGTTACACAAGCATTTCGTAAACCAAAGGGCATCTTTGTATAACAATATAATCCTCTTGGGAAAAGAATACGGTGTGTTCTTTGTATTCTTCAGCGAGAGGAATCTGATTATATCCTTTATACCCATCTAATGAAGATATTCAATCATTTCCCGCTGCTGATTCGACCACTTGAGGAATATCTGGTAATGGAAAGCTATCTATAGGACAAGCTTTGTTTAAGTCAGTAAAATCTATACAAATTCTTATCCCTTTATTCTTTTTTGGAACCGCCACCATATTTGCAATCCATTCCGGGTACTTTTCCTTCCTTATAATTCCCGCATCAAGCATCTTCTGTAATTCTTCTTCTATTTGGGAATTGTATGTTGTTGCAATTTTTCTTATCCTTTGCTTAAATGGTTTTACTTCCTTGTTGATTTCTAGTTTATGACATGCAAATGATGGGTCTATCCCAGGAATCTCATCCATATTCCACGCGAAGATGTCTTTATATTCTCGCAAGAGATTTACGGTTTGCTCTTCTTCATCTGCATCCATCTTCGTTCCGATTTTTCACATCTTAGGTTCTTCTTTACTTCCAATATTTACTTCTTTTGTTAGCTCTGATGCGGTGTAGCTGGCTTCAGGATCTCCCATTGGTGTTGAGGTTTTCATAATTCTCGCGATTTCATCTCCTTCTTGCGAGATTTCGCTGGGTATTCCTTTTCCTTCTTTTGCTCTAATCATGTAAACTTTAAATTCTTCTTCTTTCTTTACTTCTTTCGCCATTTTTCTGCGATCTTTTCGCAGCTTTGGACGCTCTTCATAATTTCTCACTTCAGTTTGATAACACAACTTCGTAAGATCTGTGTCTCCTCTAATTTCTCCAATTCCACTGGGCATTGGAAATTTGATGCATTGATGCAATGTTGATGTTACAGCCTTGATTGCATGTATCCATGGTCTTCTCAATATCATGTTATACGACGATTCCACGTCTACTACACATAATATTACTTGCGTTTCAATTTCTCGTAGTGGAATTCGTACCACTATATGGCCTTTAGGTTTTGTTAAAGATTTTCCAAAGCCATGAATATGATATGTTGAACAAGACATTTCTTCATCTCTGTATCCCTTTTTCTTAAAGGCATGATAAAATATTATGTCTACAGAACTTCCTGCATCCACAAAAGTTTTATTTACAACTCACTCTTCTGCAGATCTTGTTGATTTTTCCTTCTTTATTTGTATAACGGTTACCATAATTACCAAAGGAGATGTATGATTCAAATTTTCTGCTGGAACCTCTGCTGTTGTAAATGTGATTTTTTTGTTTCTCTCATTCCTTCAATGATGATACTTTCTCCACCGTCATAATTTTCTTTCCTTCAAAATCTCGTTTATGTATCTTCCCTTTAATGTTTTCATGGAAACTGTTGATTATCGTTCTTGTTACCATGCCACACTCCAATTCCTTACAATTCTCTTTGACTCTGATCATTTTTCCCTTCAACTACTTCACTGATTTGTTCAATTATCTTCTTAATCTTGAATAACTTTCATCTTCTACCTTTCTTTTTTTATGATTTTTGTTAATTCATCCCTTTTTCGGGCGCCAAAATGTAGTTGCAGGAAATCCTACACTACACCCTTGATAAGAGTTTATTGTAATAAAGACATATTTGAAGATTAAAAACAACATTTTATTATTTTATTCCCAGAAATGTTTACAAGAAATGGAAGAAATAAAGAATACAACCGCTCTCTTGAATTTTCTCTCTCCTTAAGACTTTCTCAACACTCAAAAAATACATCATCCTTTTCTGAATCTAATGGGTCTCTTTATATAGGATAGTTACATAGTGGATGACAGCTAAGTTGTCCTTTAATTTCGGATCTGACCCGCGATATTATCGCAGTAGTTATAATGTCCATTATGGAAACCGTCATTCCCATCGCAGGGCAATCATGCTCTTCTCGTGTTTCTTCATTCGTCATCTATTACGTCACTTTTTAATTTATCTTGTGACACTCGCAAAGTGTTTTTTAAGAACTTGCAGAACAATCGCTGGAAATCTCGCAGAAGTGTTGTAGTGGCGATATTCTGATCCTACACACGCATTAGTTAAAACATATTCAACCTTTCTCTGGTAAAGGTTGCTCTTGTTGTTGTTCTTTTATTCTTGCAGGAGAATGACAACATAAAGGGGGAGAGTTATAAATTGAACTTGCGCTTAATGATATATCTTTCTGGGGAGAAGAGGATGCGGATTCTGAGGTAACGAATTTATTAGTTAATCGTTTTCCTGTTTAAATTTTATTGCATATATTTTGCTTTTTTTTAACAAAACTTCGGTACAATTCATGTTTATTCCATTATGTGTGTATGGATGTGTGTGTGTGTGATTCAATTTTTTCATGTTAAGAAAAACTGTGTCAATTTATTTGACTTATTATTTGATATCTTCTTTATTGTTTGGTATCAAGTGTTTTTGCCTTAACGAAATTTCGGTGCAATTGCGGTGATATAATGTCTATGTTTGTTTCAATTGCTTCTGGTAAAGAGAAATAATTGTGCAAGACTATTTATATGGTTTGTATGTATTGTTTGTGGCTTAAAAAATACAAGATCATTTGTTTAGTCCAATTCGATTCCGGATAAGAGAAACTAGGTTAATTCTAATCTTAATTAGACTAATCAAAGTAAAGGATTCGGTTATTCAAGACTAATCGAATGCCTTGAGGAGAAATACTAGTTAACTACACCTAGTACTTGTCTTATCTAAAGTGAAAGGTCTAAGTTATTGTCTGAATAATTAGAACCTGATGAGAAAAATAAAGTTAATTCTGATCTTTATTTTGTTCTTATCAAAATAAGCGATTGTATTTGTGCAATCGGTTTAGCAAGGGAACTAAGTTTCTTAGTTAATTTGTCAAACTATTAGGTAAAATTGCTTCAGGCAATTGTTTCCTTGATAACATATTAAAACCAAATTACTTGTAGTTTCGGTTTTGATATTGGTTATCTAAAATGGTATGTGAAACCTTCGTGCTTAACTCTTGTAGGTTGTACAAGTCTTTTAGATTTGTAAGATCCTTTCGGTTTGACCTGTACCTTCTTATACCTTTGTCATTTTGTGTCAAAAAGGGTGTAGTTGTAGGAATTCCCACAATACACCCAACTCAATAATTTATCAATATTTATGACACAATTTGAAGATTAAGGACCTACTTTATTAATATGATCTTAAAAGAATTACAATGATCAAGAACACAAGACACTTAATAAGATTTTCTCTCTCCTAAAAACTTTCTTAGCACTCAAAAATTTATCATCCTCTCTGGAACTATTCATTTCCTTTATATAGGCATTTACATAATGGATTACAGCTCATGACATCTCATTTACAGTTAAGATTCCCTTTAATTTCGGATCTGAGTTCTTGTGATAAATCGCAGTTAGCACCGCCTTAATCATTCGCAGGTTTTATTGGTTCGTCGCAGAAATGTCACACTTTACTCATGTTTTTGTCATTTTCATCTGATATGTCATTCCTTACGTCACTTTGAGATGTGTCACAGAATATCATTGATGTGTCGCAGAATATCATTGGTGTATCGCAGAACTGTTTTTTATTTCTCAAGAATATTGTTGTGACAATATTCTGATCCTACATCTTGCCTCTTCTCATATATTTTCTGCGAAGAAGATAAAGATCATGAGAATTTAAGTTTCTTGATTTGCCGCAACTCCTTATTTTTTACCCGACAAAGTTCCCTATTTTACGCTTTACCGTTGGCACGTGTCAATCCTTAATTTTTTACCGATTAACTCGGTTATCCATCCTTCATCTATAAATAGATGTCCCACTTGAGGAAAAGTTTTCTTTCACCTTCTCTCTTTTCTTCAACTTCTTTCTTTTTAGTCTGCAACTTTTTCTTTCCTAATATCCTTCCTGCTGCTGCTCTAATGGAGACTCAAAGGTATGTTCTTATCTTGAACCTTATTTTGTTCATGTTTCATCATCTCTATCGCCTAATTTATAATCCCCATATTTTATATTATCCTTTTCAGTAACACTACTTCTCAGACTAAGATTACTGTCAAAAACCCTAACCCTAAGGGTCCTCAGAAAAATCGTGTTGGAAAGGCGAAAAGATCTGAGAATGATAAGGTAGTAAGAAACACCTATTTCTTTGAAATAACAATATTGTTGCCTCTGTTTCTTATCTACATTATTATTCGCAGGGTGAAGAAAATATTTCTAGACCTCTTAAGCGTTCTCGTCAAGTTAAACCTCTTTCAGATGAAGTGGATATTCTTGATTTTTTTCCTGCAGACCCTGTTCCGCCGCAAGATAAATCTTCTCTTTCTCCTCACGTAAATTCCAATATTAACACCAATACTAATTCTTCATCATTTCCAAGTGAATTTATTGATGCTAATATTTCCGTCAATATTTTAAAAGTTGCGACGGATGAATCTTTGATGGCTGGAACTAAAGTGAATGAATCAGCAGCCAATAAACTGCGATTAATTAAACTGTGGTGAATGAAACTACGGTAAATGAAACTGCGGTTAATGGAGCTGCAGTGAATGAAGCCGTGGTGAATGAAGTTGCGATGAAGGATGTTGCGGTGAATGATACTGTAACTGCGACTAATCAAGTTCCTTCTTCCACTCCTGTAGGTACTGAATATCGCAAGATAACAGTTCACGAGTATCGTAATAAATAAAGGAGAAAAGAGTTATAAAATGATACGATGATAGAAGTAGCGCGGAGAAATATGAAGTTTTTGCGAGGATGGAGTAATTTTGCGAGTATGAGTTGCGATACTTCGCAACTCATATACAGATGTATAAATTTTACTATAAATAGGAGTTCAAATGTAAAATTCGGGAGGTTCTTTTAGTGAGTGTTAGAAAATATCTTAGGAAAGAGAATAGAGAAAGTTGTAACTATTCTACTTCCATTTAGATACTTCTTTGTAATCAAATGAGAACATTAATAAGAAAATTGTTATTCATCATCAAGAACTTCTTGAGTTTTTACTAATTCTATTGAGGGTGTAGTTGTAGGTTATTCTGCAACTACAACTCCTACTACCGCGAATGATTCTAATCTTCAAGTTACTGTCGCCAAAACCTCTTCCTCTACTTCTCTTCCTTCTTCTCAAGAAATAGCAATAGGGGTTGAAGCTGCTTTTCAAATATTATCTGAAGTTTTGAACGATGCTATGAAATCTTCTACAGATCCTGCGAGACAGGATATTTATATGATTCTAAGCAAGCATCTCGGATCCTGCGGTTCTTCATCTAAGCTAACTGCTTTAGAAAGTGAAATTGAAACCTTGAAGAAGAATCTTCAATAAAAAACTTTAGAATGTGAACTTCTCGATCATAAGCTTCGCAATTCTGAATTAAACTGCCAAAATCTTCGCAGCAGAAATGATGATCTGAAAGGTATAACTTTCTTGCCTCTGTTTTTGCCTCATTAATTCTTTGTTTTCTATGTACTCAATTTTTCTTTATTTATTTGTTGACACATATTTAGCTTCAAAACATAACCAATTAATGAAGATACTTGAATGGGAAACAATCGCTGATGAGGCCCGCATTGGGAAAGAATCTTGGAAGTGTAGTTGCAGGAATTCCCACACTACACCCTATTCAAGAATTTATCAATATTTATGACATAATTTGAAGATTAAAGACACTTTTTCATTAATTTGATCTTAAGGAATTACAGAAATCAAGAACACAGAACACTTGATAAAATATTTTCTCTCTCCTAAAAACTTTCCTAGCACTCAAAAATTCTCTCTCTCTCGGAACTATTCATCTCCTTTATATAGGTATTTACATAGTGGATTACAACTCATTTACTGACTAAGATCCCCTTCAATTTCGGATCTGAGTAATCTGCGATAAATCATGATTAGCACCGCCTTTATCTTTCGCAGGTTTTATTGATATATCGCAGAAATGTCACACTTTCTTCGTGTTTCCGTCGTTTTCAATCATTACGTCATTGTTTAAGTCATCTTTGGATGTCTCGCAGAATATCATTGATGTATCGCAGAACTGTTGTTTATTATTGATGTGTCGCAGATCTGTTATTTATTTCACAGGAATATTGTTGTAACAATATTCTGATCCTATATCTTGCCTCTTCTCATATTTTTTCTGCGAAGAAGATATAGATCATGAGAACTTAAGTTTCTTGATTTGGTGCAACTCCTTGTATTTTCACATTCCCTTCATTCTGACACGTCTCTGCATCCATCGTTAAATATTCTACGCATGTTTTTTCTCTCATTTATCCCTTGACACGTCTTTTTTCAACCGTTGAATTCTGAACATTCATGTCTTTTCTTCATTAAATGCATTGATGTTCTCGAGAATCTTCTTTCCTTATAAATATCTTCTTCGCCAGTCTCCCCTCTTTTTTTTACTCTCTATTTTTTCCTTTCTTCTTTACTTCTTCTCTGCAACTCTACTGTTCTTCATCTTCTTCCACAAATTCCGGATCTATTACTGTTTCAATTTTATTTCCTTATTCTTCTTCATCTAAATCGTCGTTCCCATACTAAAAAATGGCCCCTGCTAAAAAATTAGGTCAACCCACTTTAATAAAACACCAAAGTGAAACTTCAAACTTTAGGTTTTGCACTTTTCGAGATTCTGGTCAATCTTCAGACTCTGACCTCTCCATTGATCTAGCTTCAAGATTTCCTTCTTCTAATGAAAAGATCCTTATTTCGCTAGGTCAATTAGAAGATGGCCTTCCTATCCCTCTTTATGACCCAAAACTCCCTCTTTTTTATAAAATTATTTCTCATGCCAAACTTTCACGAGCAATCTACCAATTAAGTGGAGATTGTATTCGTCTCATTCTTGAATATGCCTCTCGTGGGGCTGGTAAAGGATCTCGCTATCCTGATTCTGCGAGACATCCTAATTTTAAAGATATCCCAATTATTCCAGCGAAATATACCGTGGAGATTTTCTTTGAGAATTATCAAGTAATTCCCATGAAGAAAGAAAGCACATGTTGGGCTGTTCGTTTAAATAAGGATAAAAAGTTGCGAAAGATAAAATTCTTATGCAAGATATAGATTATCATTTAAGTAAAAACCAAGGTCCTCGCTTCTCAAAAGATGACAAGTGGTGCAAATTTCCTCTCCTCCGTGAAGGTCCATATATTTTTGGCACTCTTGATATTCCTGCGGATCTTTCACATCTTGCATCGTATCGTCCTTGGGTTTTTAATTGGCCTGAAAAGAATTCTGAGGTATATCCCGCAAAGCTTTATCATTATTTCCAAACTTAGTTAAATATATTATTCTTATTAATTATTGAAACATCTTTTATCAGATTGAAAAAATGAAGGCTAGTTACGCCATTACTGGGAATCCCAATCTCTTACAAATTTTGAAAACCTTCACAGATGAAGTAAGAAACAATCTTCTATAATCTTTAACAATATATTGTTGCCCCTGTTTCTTATCTTTATGTGTGATTGTTTTCAAGGAAATTCCATTTGTCGCGGTGGTTGAAGCTAAAGATAAAGGCAAAAGAGTATTAACTCCAAATGAAAGTTCCGGTACTTCCCCCCGCCGCAATAAAAATCAAACCACAGATGGTCCTCCCGAGAAGAGAAGAAAAACTCAACCACTTCTTCCACTTAGAGAGACTCCTATTATCGCTGAAAAAGATAAATAATTTGAAGAAAATGATGGGGTAAACCATGACGTCACTGTGGGCACTTCAACACATTTTTCTTCTACAAGAATTAGATCTGCGATGGGTATCTCTCAACCTGAGACTCCAATGGATCAATTATCAAATATTTTTAGGAATCCAATGCAAGGTGTTGGTGAGGATGATATCACTCGTACTTGCGATTATCTCTCGAAAATCTGCGATGCTTCGATCTTGACTAATAATAAAGATCTCAAAGGAGTTTCCAGATTTATCGACTCAAGTTTTCTTCATGCACTAACTTCGCTGGTATGCCCATTTCCTTTATTTTTCTTGTAGTAAATTTTACATTTATCATGTGTATCGAAGATCTTTTACTTATCCTTACTCATTTTCTCTTTTAATGGCAGATCGCTAGAGCTTCTTTTTCTGTTGCTTCAGAATTAGAAAATAGATTATCAACATCGCAGAAAAGGCTTACTGATTCGCAATCTGAATTTGCGAAACTTCGTGAAAGAAATAAACAATATGAAGCTGAAATGTCCCTTCTCCGCGAAAAATGCAAGCAATTGGAAGTATCTGGAAATACTGAACTCCTTAATAAAAACAAATCGCTTGAAGTAGAAGTTGAAGTTCTTCAACAGAAATTAGTTTACAAGGAGAAGTTCTGCAAACAAATTATTGGTATAAATCTTTTCTCTCTTTAATATTTTTTTTTTACTTTTCTTCATTCTTGCTATTTTATAGCTTATTTGAGCAACCATTTTACATATGCCTATAATCTTACTGATGAAGCTCTTATTCTCAATTCTTTTGATGAACCCATAGATGAAACCACTCTTCTTCAGCGTCTTAATGACGCTTTAAATAATTATTCAGACGAAAAAATTAATACTCTGTCCCTTGATGAGCTTAAACATCAGGTTTCCCTTATGATAATGGGTTATAGATCTACCTTTAGTATGTCCAATAGTTTAAAGACTTGCAGAGATGAATTTAGGGAAAAAAAATCAAAGTCTTAAAAGCCAAGAAGAGTGAACTTGAGAAGGATAAAGAACGCATTACTCTTCAAGGCGCTGAAGCTCTATCAAAATTTTGCAATACCCTTATTGATACTGAACTTGACAGAGATAGACTTAAGGATGAAAATATTAAACTTCTTAAGAGAGAAAAACAAATCCGTTCCCATCTTCTTATTCAGAATGATGATGAATTAGCATGGGCTGCGACAATTCTCGATAATGCTAGGAAAAACTTAGCGATAGATGTCAGTCTTCATACCGAGCAAGAAACCTTGATACAAGAAATGATTCATGAAAGAGAAGGTTATTTATTGCTCCTCTAACATCTTTATACTTTTTGTAGATTTTTAACAAATTTCTAATTTATTGTTGTATTATCGCAGAATCTGAAGAAAAACATTCCGCAAGGATAGCAGAACTTGAAGAGGAGAAAATTAATCTTGCAAAAAATCTTGCTTCCCGCAATGATAAAATCACTAGACTCCGAGAGAAAATAAAGATATCCAATTCCAATTTGCGTAGTAATCTTCTCACCGTTCGCAATAATGCTATTGAGAAAGTTTGTAAAGATAATGATATTCCTCTTAGTCTATATCCTTGTCTCTTAGATAACATCCCAACCAGTACTGAAGTACCAGTTATTTCTGATAGTGAGGTTGATATAGATGAGAATGAAAGCGAAGATGAAGAAGAAACTGATGATGAAGATAATGAAGACAAAGATAAAGATAATGATGAGAATAAATCTCAATAGTTTTGTTTTTTTCTTTTTAACCTTCTCTTGTATTTCTTTCTTTCTTGCGATAATTATCTGCGACAAATTGTATCATTCTTTCTGCAAGATATTTGTAACTCCTGATGTCTTTCAATATATAAATTCCCCTTTTTTGCTTTTGTCTGTCTGTTATTTATATGAATTTATCATATAATGATGAATAATAATATTTACTATGCTATACATCGTTCCCATACTTGCCTCTTGTTATTAATCTGCAATATGATAAATGAATTATCGCAGATATTTCTGCGAACCATTTGTTATATGATTCGTAGAAATAACTTCTCCTGTGGTCTTATTTCTCCTTCCTAGTTAAAGGTCTTATTATGCCACTTTTATGCAACAAGATCGCAGGACATTCTTACTTTACATGTAATAATCCATTGACCTTGCCTTATCATTATTTTTGTCTCTGCGACAATATGATAAATCTAAGCCATCTTGTGAGATTAATCTCTCTTTGCTTTTTAAGACTTATGACATTGTCGTCTTTGCGATGAAATCGCAGGACGTCTTTGCGATTTATTTCCTCTTATTATTGATTTCATTTATCTCATCTTTTGATCTTATCGCAAAAACCCATTGATCTCATCTTAACGTTTCTCTTTAGGCTTTTTGGCCAGTCACGCGGAAAAATGACGGGCCTCAATATTCTTGCGAATATAAAGTCCCATGACATTGCTGTCTCTGTCACGCGACAATATGACGGGCCTAAATATTCTTGCGAATATAAAGCCCCATGACATTGCCGTCTTTTTTGATACACATCTCCCTAATGGAGGGTATCGCCCTTATCTCTCCCCCCGGTTTCCCCTTCAAGGATTATACATCGTCCATACAAGACTAGCACTATCCCATCCGGTTCTGCCAACAACCAGTTGTTTTCGCAGCCTTGTCCTTTATGCCTTATATGGCTTATAGTTACAAGACTGCACCCTAAGTGGGGTTTTCTTCGGGCCGAACACATCGTAATCCAAGACTTGCCATGGATGGCTAGGGTAGGTTCATCCATCCCGGACACCCACAGCTTAACCGTGTACCTCGGCGCCTTGATCATACGTTGCATTCCTTAGGAGAAACTCTCGGGCGCCCAACCAGGGTATAACCTTATATAGTTGGGAATCCAAGTTATCTCTCCCGGATGGATTTTCTATAATCCCAAATCTCCATGAATAGGTTCCAGCAGCGGTATAGCCTTTCCCATAGCCATGCAAAGAGATCCCCCCCTTATGATGCACTTTAAGGACATTGCCTCTTACGGAATAGAATCCGCGAACTAAGGTGTACGCCATAAAAGTTCGTCCCGTTCTTATATATTTTTAGGCGATTTGCGCCCGTCTTATGCATTTGCATTAAAAAAATTAATAATCTCGCAATTTATTGCGAAAAATAGCTTTTATATTCAGCCAACTTTGTTCTTGCAGAACATCTCTTTTATTCTCTCGTAATTTCTTGCGTGTAATCCATTCATTCTAGTCTTTCAAACCTTTATTGATAATATTTTCTTAGATATTGCCTATTCCATGGTCTTCCAAGTCTTTGACCCATGTCTCTTCCTTCTGGATCCATTAATTTATATGCTCCAGTTCTAACTATTTCTTTGATTATATATGGCCCATCCCATTTTTTCGCTAATTTTCCTCCATTTTCTCGCTGATATTCTGGTGTTTCTCGCAGAACTAAATCTCCAACTTGGAATTCACGCTTCTTTACTCGTTTATTATATTCACGAGCTAATCTGCGATGGTAGTTTTCCATATGTTGTAGCGCCTTTTCTCTCTTCTCTTCTACCTCATCAAGTTTTTCTAGAATCATACCAGCACTAAGATTCTTTTTCCAAGATTCTCTTTTTGTTGTAGGAATAGCAACTTATGTTGGTAATACTGCCTCAACCCCATATGTTAAACAAAAAGGTGATACCCCAGTTGCTTCTCTTCGTGTTGTATTATAAGACCAAACTGCATTATGGACTTGTTGACACCACGTTCTATGATGCCCTTATAACTTCTTTTTGAGAATATCTACAATTGTTTTGTTAGTTGCTTCAGCTTCACCATTAGCCTGTGGATATAAAGGAGTTTATTTTCCACACTTTATCTTGAATGCATTAAGTAACATCTCTATATTTTGTCCTTCAAATTGTTTTCCATTATCTGACACCAATTGCGCTGGAATTCCGAATCTGCAAATGATATTTTCAAATATAAATGTGAAAATGTCCTTATCACGAATATGCTGTACTGCCTTAACTTCCGCCCATTTTGTGAAGTAATCTGTTGCGACAATTAAGTATCTCTTTTTCCCTGTTCCTGGTACAAATGGTCCCACAATATCTAAACCCCACTTTCCAAATGGCCAAACATTTTTTGAAGATGTTAATGTTTCACCTGGTGCATGTATTCTTTTTGCGAATCGCTGACATTCCTCGCAACTTCTTGATAAATTCTTTGCATCTTCATGCATATATGGCCAATAATAACCTTGCATTTTAGTTCTGTATACTAAAGATCTGCCACCGATGTGATTACCAGTATCCCCACTATGTAGCATTTTTAATATTTGCTTTCCTTCTTCTTGTGTCAAACATCTGAGAGAAGGCCCATTTAAATATTTTCGATATAATACCCCATCTCTTAACTCATAATTTGTTTCTCTACTTTTTAATTTATGTGCTTCCAATCTGTTCCTTGGTATCTCCCCCCTTTCTAGATATGCGTGAATTTCCGCACGCCAATCTGCAAAAATTCGGCTTGATTCTTCGCCATTATTTTCTACTATCATTGCTTCAGCTTCCTCTTCTTCTTCTTTATTAATTGACGCTACTATGAGTGTTTGTATTTTTATATTTCTCGCAGTCGGATCTACCATCATACTTGATATAAACGCAAAATCAACTGCAAGCCTATTATCTCTTCTTGAAATATGCCTCCATTTGAGTTTTGGAATTTTCGCAGATAATTCTTCAACAAGTTTCTTATATTTTTTCAAAGATATATCATTAGTTGCATATTCCCCTTCAATTTGGCGAATAATCAATTGTGAATCACTTGTAACTCTTGCATTCTCCACCTTCATTTCTATCGCAAATCTTAAAGCATGTACTACAGCCTCGTATTCTGTCTCATTATTGGTAGATTCGAATTCCAGTCGGAATGCAAATGCCATTTTTGCACCTTCTGGCGAAATAAAAACGACTCCCACTCCATTTCCTTCTCCATTGGATGATCCATCTACTAATATCTCCCACCTATTTGGTTCTGTTAAAAGATCTCTAGGATCCCCATATTCATCTTCTATATCTATCATGTCTTCTACAGCTTCATCATCCTCCAAATGAAATTCTGCGAGAAATTCTGCGACAATTTGAGATTTTGGCGAAGATAAAATTGCATATTAGCTCTCAAAATGCCCCACTTGTGCATTCCATCTTTTGACTCTGCCTGATCTTTTTGAATTTTTCATTACTGACTCGATTGGTACTTTTGTTAGTACTTTGATTTTATGCGCTTGGAAATATATGCGAAGTTTAGAAGATGCATAAACTAATGCCAAAATTAGCTTTTCAATCTTTGAATAATTTTTCTCCGCAGCTTTGAATGTTTTGCTGATGTAGTAAATAGGTTTTTCAAATCCTGCATCATTTCGCAAAAGTACTGCGCTTAAAGCATGTGGAGTTGTCGCAAGATATATCAGCAATTCTTCTCCTGGTTCAAATACGTAATATGGATATATTCATCAAATATTCCTTAACTCCTTGAAAAGCTTTCTCACATTCGTCTGTCCATTTAAATTTTGTTCCCTTCTTTAGTATGTTGAAGAAATGCTTGCATTTATCTGATGACTGCGAAATAAATCTTCCTAGTGAGGCTAAAAGTCCATTCAATTTTTTCACATCTTTTACTGTTGCTGGAGTTGGCATATCTCGAACTTCTTGCACCTTTTCAGTGTCAACTTGTATTCCTTCTTTTGATACAATATATCCCAAGAATTTCCCAGATGATACTCCGAAAGTACATTTCTCAGGATTTACTTTGATATTAAAAAGTCGCATCTGATCAAAAATTTCCCTTAGGTCCTGCATATGATTTTTAGCTTCTTTGCTTTTTACCAACATATCATCCACATATACCTCTAAAGTTTTATGTATCCATTTTGCGAACACTTTTTCTACCATTCTTTGGTATGTTGCTCCTGCATTTCGTAACCCAAAAGGCATCTTTGTGTAGCAATATAATCCTCTGGGAGCAAAGAATGCAGTGTGTTATTGATCTTCTTCTGCCAACGGGATTTGATTATAGCCCTTGTATCCATCTAACGAAGATATTCGATCATTTCCTGCGGCAGATTCCACCATCTGCGGGATATCTGGTAAGGGAAAACTATCTTTGGGACATGCTTTATTTAAATCAGTAAAATCGATGCAAATTCTTATCCCCTTGTTTTTCTTGGGAAATACTACCATATTGGCGATCCATTCTGGATATTTCGCTTGCCTTATAATTCCTGCATCAAGCATCTTTTGCAATTCTTCTTCTATCTTGGCATGATAAGTAATTGTAATCTTTCTTATTCTTTGTTTGATTGGTCTCATATTTTTGTTAATCTCCAATCTATGGCACGCAACAGATGGATCTATTCCAGGCATCTCATCCATATTCCATGCAAAAATATCTATGTATTCTCGCAGAAGGTTTACAGTTTACTCTTCTTCCTCCACGTCCATCTTAGTTCCAATTTTCAGCATCTTTGGGTCTTCTTCACTTCCAACATTTACTTCTTTTGTTGGTTCTGCTGCAGTATAACTAGCTTAATGTTCTCCCATTGGTGTTGGTTCCTTTATTATCTTCGCTGGTTCATCATTTTCTTGTGATACATCGCCAAATATTCCTTTTCCTTCTTCTGATTTTATCATGTAAATCTTGAATTCTTCTTCTTTCTTTTCTTCTCTCCTCACTTTTCTGCGCTGTTTTCGCAACTGAATTTCATTTTCACAATTCCTTACTTCATTTTGGAAACATAACGCTGCATAATCTGCATCTCCTCTAATTTCGCCAATTCCACTAGGCATAGGGAACTTTAAACACTGATGTAGAGTTGATGATACAACCTTGATTGCGTGTATCCATGGTCTTCCCAACATCATGTTATAAGGTGATTTTATATCCACCACGCACAAAGTGACCTGCGTCTCTATTTTCCCCAGCGGAATTCGCACTACAATTTCACCTTTAGGTTTTGTTAGAGATTTTCCAAATCCATGAATATGATATGTTGGACTAAGCATTTCTTCATCTTTGTATCCTATTTTATTGAATGTGTGGTAAAACATTATATCAACAGAACTTCATGCGTCCACCAGCGTCCTATTCACAGCCCACTCTTCTGTAGATCTTATTGATTTCTATTTTCTTGCTGGTACAAGAGACACTGTGATCACCAATGGATATGTATGACTTAAATTCTCTTTCGGAATTTCTTCTGCCGTGAATGTGATCTTATGCTTTTCCCAATCTTTTAGCGGTGATGCCTCATCTACCGTCATGATTTTCTTTCCTTCAAAATCTCGCTTGTGTATCCTTCCTCTAATATCTTCATGGAACTTATCTATCATCATCTTTGTTATTACATCACACTCCAATTTCTTTTGATTATCTTTGACTTCAATCATTTTTTCTTCCATCCAATTTCTTGATATTCTTCTAATTCTTGAATAATTTATTTCTTTTACCTAACTTTTACTATGATTTTCAACTCTTCACTCCCTGTTTCTGGGCGCCAAAATGTAGTTGCAGGAATTCCCACACTACACCCTATTCAAGAATTTATCAATATTTATGACATAATTTGAAGATTAAAGACACTTTTTCATTAATTTGATCTTAAGGAATTACAGAAATCAAGAACACAGAACACTTGATAAAAGATTTTCTCTCTCCTAAAAACTTTCCTAGCACTCAAAAATTCATCTCTCTCTCTCTGGAACTATTCATCTCCTTTATATAGGTATTTACATAGTGGATTACAGCTCATTTACAGCTAAGATCCCTTTCAATTTCGGATCTGAGTAACTGCGACAAATCGCAGTTAGCACCGCCTTTATCTTTTGCAGGTTTTATTGATATATCACAGACATGTCACACTTTCTTCGTGTTTCCGTCGTTTTCAATCATTACGTCATTGTTTAAGTCATCTTTGGATGTCTCGCAGAATATCATTGATGTATCGCAGAACTGTTGTTTATTATTGATGTGTCGTAGATCTGTTGTTTATTTCACAGGAATATTGTTGTAACAATATTCTGATCCTACATGAAGAATCAATTTGATAGATTGAATATTCTTCACACATATTCAATTGACGAGATAAATAATCTCAAGAATGAGAATAATCAGCTAATTTGTGAACGAGATCGCCTAAGTAATGAAGCCACTCAGCTTTTATATTCTCTAAATCAGACTAATTTGAAGGTGGAATCTTTATTAGATGAAAACAAAACCCTATCTCAAGAGAAACATAGATTTGTGAATAAAACAATGGTTTATTCGCAACAATTGAGTAATCTTCAAAAATTGTGTGACAACCAAAAGTAATCTCTTCGTGTATTGAAAGATGAGCTTAAAAAGATAACCGAATCATCTGCCGCTGAACAAGAGAAACTTATAAAAGGTAGATTAGCTCTAAGCGTAAAAGTCAACAGTCTCAAAGATGACTATGCTCTACTGAAGAACTCCCATTCCTCCTTAAAAGAAGAAAATGCTTATCTTCTTTCTAAATAAAAAAGTATAAAATATCGTTTGAAAAGTAAAGTTGGTGATACTTTCGATGATACCATGAATCAATGGAAGAATTGTTTCCTTAACATAATTCAAACTTTATCCTCGCAAAAGAAAGGTAGTCATTTTGACTGCCTCATCTATTAATTATTTCATTGTATTTTCCCATCTTATTTCTTGCGAGAATTCCATCTAATATGCAATTTTTCTTCTGCAGAATCTGAGAAGCATCTTCAAGCTTCAATTTCTGATCTGTCTATGAGGTTGGCCAAACTTCGCAAAAAGAATACCGCGCTTTCTAACTCCCGCAACAGAGCATTAAGAAGATTTGACTATCTTGAATACTTCAAAGATATAGAGATCATAAATCGGGAAAAGAATTGCCTCCGTAAGGCTCATTTAGGCACTGAGGTTCTCGTAAACAATGTTCTATTCTCTCATTCTTTACCTCCTATGAAGATCAAACCCTTGGAGATAGATAATAACGAAGTTCCTCGTCTCATAGATGAAGATCTAAATTATTCAAGTAATGAAGAAGATTTTTCTGAGGATGAACAAAACCCACCTAAAGAAATAGAAGAAGAAGAAAACCCTCTCAATGATGCAGAAGAACAAAATCCTTCTCATAAGGCAATCGCTAATGATGGAGAAGAATATCAAGAAAATCCTCATAAAGAAGTAGAAGAACAGAATCCTCCTCACAAAACAATCGCTGGTGATGGAGAAACCAAAACTGAAAAAGATGTCACTGGTGAAGATAACAGTAGCGAAAAAGAATGATAAAATTAGGGAAGAATACTCTTTGAAGTTTTAACTTTTTCTATTTTTTTTTTTTTTTTTTATTATTCAAGATATTTCTGCGAAATATCTTGTTCTTTTCCTTATCCTGCGAATGATTGTAATTTCTGAATCTTTCTTTTTCCTGCTTCTTTTGCGAAACATTGCAGTTTTTGTAACTCCATCATCTTTTTCTGATTATATATTTATATTAATCTGAATCTAATCTTCGCAAATTCTTGTAACTTGATTATCTTCTTTTTAGTACCTTGATTCTTCTCAAGGAAGATAATGAAATATTGTTTTATAATCCCCATATTTTCCCCTCATAATCTTCCTTGTGAAGTATGTAATATATTACCATTGTAAGAAATCCCATATACTTGCCTATTGTTATCAATCTGCAATATGATAAATGAATTATCGCGAATAATGCTGCGATCAATCTGTTATATGCTTTGCAGATATAATATCTCTTGTGGTCTTATTTTTCCTTCCTAGTTAAAGGTCTTATTATGCCACTTTTATGTGACAAGATCGCAGGACATTCTTAATTTTTCATGTAATAATCCATTGATCTTGTCTTATCATTTATTTTGATCTCTGCGACAATACGATAAGTCTAAGCCATCTTGTGAGATTAATCTCTCTTTGCTTTTTATGACTTATGACATTGGCGTCTTTGCGATGAAATCGCAGGACGTTTTTGCGATTTATATCCTCTTATCATTAATTTCATTTATCTCATATTTTTATCTTATCGCAAAAACCCATTGATCTCATCTTAACATTTTTCTTTAGGTTTTTTGGCCTATCGTGCGGCAATATGACGGGCCTAAATATTCTTGCGAATATAAAGTCCCATGACATTGCCGTCTTTTTTGATACACATCTCCCTAATGGAGGGTATCTATCTTATCTCTCCCCCTGGTTGCCCCTTCAAGGAGACGTACTTCTGCCATACAAGACTAGATCCTCCCATACGGTTCTAGAAACAACCAGTTGTTTTCGTCGCCTCTTATACTTTATGATTATATGGCTTATAGTTACGAGACTACACCCTAGTGGGGTTTTCTTCGGGCCGAACACATCGTAAGTCAAGACTTGCCATGGATGGCCAGGGTAGGTTCATCCGTCCCGGGCACCCACAGATCAACCGTGTACCTCGGCGCCTTGATCATACTTTGCATTCCTTAGGAGAAACTCTCGGGCGCCCAACCAGGGTATAACCTTATATAGTTGGGAATCCAAGTTATCTCTCCCGGATGGATTTTCTATAATCCCAAATCTCCATGACTAGGTTCCAGCAGCAGTATAGCCTTTCCCATAGTCATGCAAAGAGATACCCCCATTATGACGTACTTTAATGACATTGCCTCTTACGGAATAGAATCCAAGAACTAAGGTGTACGCCATAAAGGATCGTCCCGTTCTTATATGTTTTTAGGCGATTTGCGCCCGTCTTATGCATTTGCATTTAAAATTCTTAATTATCTCGCAAATTATTGCGAAAAATTGCTTTGTATTTTGCCAATTTTGTTCTTGCGAATCATCTCTTTTATTCTCTCGCAATTGCTTGCGTATATTCCAATCATCTTAGTCTTTCAAACCTTTATTGATAATATTTTCTTAGATATTGTCTATTCCATGGTCTGCCAAGTCTTTGACCCATATCTCTTCCTTCTGGATCCATTAACTTATATGCTCCAGTTCCAATTATTTCTTTGATAATATATGGCCCGTCCCATTTTTTCGCTAATTTTCCTCCATTTTCTCGTTGATATTCTGGTGTTTCTCGCAGAACTAAATCTCCAACTTGGAATTCACGCTTCTTTACTCGCTTATTATATTCGCGAGCTAATCTGCGATGGTAGTTCTCCATATGTTGTAATGCTTTTTCTCTCCTCTCTTCTACCTCATCAAGTTTGTCTAGAATCATACTAGCACTAAGATTCTTTTCCCAAGCTTCTCTTTTTGTTGTAGGAATAGCAACTTCTGTTGGTAATACCGCCTCAACTCCATATGTTAAACAAAAAGGTGATACCCCAGTTGCTTCTCTTCGTGTTGTATTATAATCCCAAACTGCATTATGAACTTGTTGACACCATGTTCTATGATGCCCTTCTAACTTCTTTTTGAGGATATCTGCGATTTTTTTGTTAGTTGCCTCAGCTTGACCATTAGCTTGTGGGTATAAAGGAGTCGATTTTCCGCATTTTATCTTGAATGCATTAAGTAACATCTCTATATTTTGTCCTTCAAATTGTTTTCCATTATCTGACACCAACCGCCAGAGAATTCGAATCTGCAAATGATGTTTTCAAATATAAATGTAAAAATGTCCTTATCACGAATATGCTGTACTGCTTTAACTTCTGCCCATTTTGTGAAGTAATCTGTTGCGACAATTAAATATCTCTTTTTCCCTGTTCCTGGTACAAATGGTCCCACAATATATAAACCCCACTTCCCAAATGGCCAAACATTTTTTGAGGATGTTAATGTTTCTCCGGGTGCATGTATTCTTTTTGCAAATCGTTGACATTCTTCGCAACTTCTTGATAAATTTTTCGCATCTTCATGCATATATGGCCAATAATAACCTTGCATTTTAGTTTTGTATGCTAAAGATCTTCCGCCGCTGTGATTACCAGCGTCCCCACTATGTAACATTTTTAGTATTTGCTTTCCTTCTTCTTGTGTCAAACATCTGAGGGAAGGCCCATTTAAAGATTTTCGATATAATATCCCATCTCTTAACTCGTAATTTGTTGCTCTACTTTTTAATTTATGTGCTTCTAATCTGTTTCTTAGTACCTCTCCCCTTGCTAGATATGCGTAAATTTCCGCACGCCAATCTGCGATAATTCGACTTGATTCTTCGTCATTATTTTCTACTACCATTGCCTCTGCTTCCTCTTCCTCTTCTTTATTAATTGAAGGTGCTATGAGTGTTTGTATTTTTATATTTCTCGTAGTTGGGTCTACCATCATACTTGATATAAATGCAAAAGCATCTGCGAGCCTATTATCTCTTCTTGAAATATGCCTCCATTTGAGTTTTGGAATTTTCGCAGATAATTCTTCAACAAGTTTCTTATATTTTTTTCAAAGATATATCATTAGTTGCGTATTCTCCTTCGATTTGGTGAATAATCAATTGCGAATCACTGGTAATTCTTGCATTCTCCACCTTCATCTCTATTGCAAATCTTAGAGCATGCACTACAGCCTCATATTCTGTTTCATTATTTGTAGATTCAAATTCTAATCGGAATGCAAATGCCATTTTTTCACCTTCTGGTGAAATAAAAACGACTCCCTCTCCATTTCCTTCTCCATTGGATGATCCATCTACTAATATCTCCCACCTATTTGGTTCTGTTAAAAGATCTCTTGGATCCCCATATTCTTCTTCTATATCCATCGTGTCTTTTACAGCTTCATCATCCTCCAAAGGAAATTCTGCGAGAAAATCTGCGACAATTTGAGATTTTGGCGAGGATAAAATTGCGTATTGGATCTCAAAATGCCCCACTTGTGCGTTCCATCTTTCGATCTTGTAGTTGCAGAATTACCTACAACTACACCCTCAGTAGAATTTGTAAAACTTAAGAAGTTCTTGATGATGAATGACAATTTTCTTATTAATTCTCTCAATTGATTACATAAAAGTATCTAAACGGAACTAGAATAGTTACAACTTTCTCTATTCTCTTTCCTAAGATATTTTCTAACACTCATTAAAAGAACCTCCCGAATTTTACCTTTGAACTCCTATTTATAGTAAAATTTGTACAACTGTATATGTGTTGCGAAGTATCGCAACACATCTTCGCGAGATTATTTTATGCTCGCAAACCTTTCATACTTCCCCGTTCTTCCTCTATCATCGCATTGTTTTGTAACTCTTTCCTCTTATATTTATCACGATGTTCGTAAGCTAATGTCTTGCGATATTCGGTACCTACATCTTGCCTCTTCTCATGTCAATTCTGCGAAGAAGAAATGATCGTGAGAACATAACCGTTACTTATTCTTTTATAATTTGGACACGTCTTTTGTAACCGTCCTTTTCTAGCTATTCCCTTATATAAACTCTTTTATATTCTCTTCCTTATCTTTTTCTTACTTTCTCTTTTTACTTCTGCAATTTTATCTTCTTATCACACTCTCCATTACCATTTTCTCTTCCTATTTATATCATCATGAGTTCTCCAAGGTAATTTTCTTCTATCTCCCGCGTCTTTCACTTGTTTTCCTCTTTGATTTCTGTATAATTTATTGTTTGATTTTGGTTTGTTTCAGCAAAACTATTCCTAAAGCGAAACCTCCAACCAGAAATTCAAGCCCTAATCTTCGAAGAAGGAAATCCGAGAATCAAAAGGTAGTTAAAATACTCTGTCTTCTTTTTTAAACAATATATTGTTGCCTCAGTTTTTTAATCTACATTTTGATTCGTAGGTTGGTGAAAAATCAAACCCCAACAAGAGATCTCGAGTGACTAAACCCACGCCAATAATTTCAATTGATGACTTCCTTCCTGAGGTTGATAAGGAATTTCCCTCTCTTCCTCGTGAAAGCACTTCTTCGCAAACTCCTGCCTCTACTCCATTACCCAGTTTTCAGTCTCCCACCAATGTCAATTTATCAACACTTCTTCAGGATCAACCCTCGCAAAATACTTTTTCAACTTCTTCTCTTGAAAAATCTATCTTAACTCCCAATCCTTTGAGTGCTGTTGCTCCAGAAAATTTACAACTTTCTCTTATTCCTTCAAATTCTTCTCCTCTTCCTCAAGAAATTCGAGATGGAATTTACTCAACTTTCCGAATGTTATCTGAAGTTTTGAACAGTACTGCGAAGTCTACTAATGTTCGTTCGCAGTACGAGTTTCGCGAAGCGCTAAATAGTTTCATCAATCCTGATATTTCTATTTCACGTCAATCCTTGGAAAAAGAAGTTGAATTGCTTCGCCAATCTCTGAAGTCTTCAAGAGCAGAATGTGAGAATCTTCGTAAAGAGAATCATCAGCTTCAAAACGATTCTCTTGACTGTGCGATCCTTCGTAAAAGGAATGATGAATTAAAAGGTATGGTTATTATCTTCATATTTTCCCCTTTAGTTTACTTATATTCTTCATATGTTTGAAACACCCGTTAAAACCCATTCCCCTTTATAGAATCCATCCGGAAATGTAGAATGTTGGTACTTCTCCATGAATCAGATGCAACAGAATATCAAGCCAAGCATGCAAGCCTCTTGAACCAATTCTCCCACTTATCTGATCTTCATTCGTGTTCTCTTGATAATTTTGATGCACTTTTTCAAGAGAATACCCAACTGATTTATGACCGGATTTTTTTGAATGATGATATATCTCAACTTACTTCTTCATTAACTAAAGCCAGCTTGAGAATAGAAACCTTATTAGGAGAGAACGAAACCTTATCAGAAGAGAAATGCTCGTATTTGAATACAATGACCGTTTCTTCGCAATAATTAAACACTCTTCAGAATAAATGTTGCGATCAAGAAAATATTCTTTCTTTGTTAAAAGGTGAACTTGAGGAATTAAAGAAGTCTTCAGATGCAGAGAGAAGTTCTTTTGCCGTTGAGAAGAAGTCCCTTATTAATAAGAATATAATCTTAAGTACTAAGAAGAATCAACTTGAAGAAGATTACTTTGAACTAGAAAGTCTTAATTCCAAACTTGCGAAGGATAAAAAATTTCTTCTTTCTAAAGATCAAAAGCTTCAATCTAGACTTAAAGGATTAGTTGGTGATGGTTTTGATAATGCGATGGATCAGATAAAGAATTGTTGTCTATCTTTAGCTCAATTTCTTACTTCACAAAGAGAAGGTAGTCATTAAAATTTGACTGCCTCTGATATACCTTTAAATTTTGTTATATTCGCAAATTTAACTTTTTTGAATTTTTACTCGCAGAATCTGAGAATAACCTTCGCAATGCTAAGGCTGGACTAGAAGCCTCCTGTTCTGAGCTTCGCAAGAAAAATGCTTTGCTTTCTACTTGCCTAATCAACTCTCGTGATCGTGCCACTCGGAGATTCAACTATCTTGCTTACTCCAAAGATATCGAAGATACCAACCATCAGAAAGCTATACTTCGTGAAAGTCATCTGAAAGCTCAAGTCTTTGTGAATAACATTCTCTTATC
The DNA here is from genome assembly GCA_023529315.1 of Papaver bracteatum. NCBI lineage: Eukaryota > Viridiplantae > Streptophyta > Magnoliopsida > Ranunculales > Papaveraceae > Papaver > Papaver bracteatum. The sequence goes on from JAJJWX010001128.1 coordinate 304,432, forward strand.
AAGATCCTTGCCTCCTGTGAAAATTACTCCTCTAAAAATATCTGATGATGAAGTTGCTCGTGATCCTGATAGTGATTTTGATTATGAGAGCGATGATGAAGGACTTGATGATGAAAAAGAATCTATTCCTCAAGGAGATGTTCCTGTGGCAGACTCTACAAAGGATGATATTACGCAAAAGTCGAATGTTGCTAATGACCCTGCTCATCTTAAAGACCCAGCACAGAGTGTTGATGAAGCATAATAATATTCTTTCTCAAATTATCATTGATTCTCTTGTTTTCCTTTCCTTTGAACTCTTTCTCTTGGCTACTGTTGGTTCTCTTTTTGCAAACAATTCTGCCTACTGTTTTTGTTCTTTTAAGAAGTACATTTGATATTTTGCGAAGATGATTTGACCTTTCTTAAATTGAATGCTTTCTTTGCATCATTTGATCATATGAAGAGAAATAATATAACTTAAAGACTTAGCTTAGTATCTCCTTTCCCCCTATTATTGCTCTTCAGATGATTAAACATTGTTGGAAGTATTAGAATATGTGCCCCAATTTAACTTACGAAGTTTCAGCTTGTTGCGATTGTGAATAAGAAATCCTCCTTTTGAAATATAAGAATAGATTCTTATGAAATATCCTTAAGAAGTATAAAATATCTTTGAAGAAGTATTCAATCCGTGAAGAATTATCCAATGTATGAAGAAGTATAAGAATTATTCAATTCGTGAAGAATTATTCAATGTATGAAGAAGTATAACAAGTATTTAACCTTCGCAAAATTTACTAAATATGAAATATCCGTTGAAGAAATATAATAAATATGAGACGTTTTTGTCGAATTATAAGAAGTATTCAAGTTGTGGAGAAATATTCAATGTATGAATAAGTATAAGAAGTATGTAATCCTCATAAAATTTAATGAATACGAACTATCTGTTTTTGATTGCGAGTAAAATCGCATCTTTTGTTATGTCTTCGTGACATATATTCTTGTAAAAATTCTTAAATGATATTGATGGGATTGCCTTCTTTGTGAGGACTTCATGATATATATATTCTTGTAAAAATTCTTCAATGATATTGACGGAATTGCCTTCTTTGTCAGAACTTCATGATATATATTCTTGTAAAAATTCTTCAATGATATTGATGGAATAAATTTCATTAATTGATGTGGTCTTATCATGCCTTCCTAAGTAAAGGTCTTATTTTGCCACCTCTTTTGTGATAATATTTTTGTATTTGCGATAATATGACAAGTTTGAACATTCTTGCGAATATACAACCTCGTGACATTATCGTCTTGCGATGAAATCGCAGGACGTTTTTACACTTTCATGTAATAACCCATTGATCTCATCTTAACTTCTTTGTTATGTTCTGCGAGTTCTCTTTTTCAGTATTTTTTTTTTTTTTTAGAATGCTCGCAGAAATTCATTTGTTGCACAAATATGACAAGCCTTTATGTTTTAGCAAACAAAAAGCCTCGTGACATTTGCGTCTTATAGCACGTATCAGCTCCCTAATGGAGGGTGCTTCCATTTATCTTCCCCTTGGTTGCCCCTTCAAGGAAGCGTACATCGACCATACAAAGTTAGCTCTTCCCATCCGGTTCTGCCAACAAACAGCTTTTGATCGCAACCTCTTATCCTTTTTGCCTATAGGGCTTATAGTTACGAGGTTGCACCCTATGGGGTATCTTTGGGCCAAGTGCATCATTTGCCAAGACTTGTCAAAAATGGCAGATGTGCTTCAAACCCATCCGGCACTCTTGACTCAACCGTGTACCTCGGCACCTTGATCGTTTTCTGCACTTCTTGGGAAAGACAGTATGCATTAGTCGCTCAACCTAAATCATGTTACATCGCATAATATTGCATAATGTCGTAAGATTAGGTGAGAATCCAAGGTGTCTAACCCGGATAGGTACCCCGTTATTGGGTTGTACCCCGTAAAGTTCCATGTACTCAGGTTCCTTGGTGGTGTTCCGGTGTCCCTGAGCCATGCTTATAGGTACCCCCTTAAATGACGTACTTTAGGACTTTTCCTCTTACGAAATGTTGCTTCGCGAACTAGGTTGTACGCCACAAAGGTTTTCCTGTGTAATATTTCTGCGGCTTTCTTTATTTTTTGAAAGCTGATCACAGATTGCGGTCTTTTCTTCGCAAATTAATGTGTGCGTCTTTCTTTAATGAAAGTTAATCGCAATAAAAAATTTGAAATTCGTAACTTTTGCAAATTTCCTGCGAGCAAACAATATTCGTAAAATTTATCATGAGTTTTATGGATAATACCTTTTCAAATACAGTCTATTCCAAGGTCTACCAAGTCTCAAACCCATGTCTCTCCCTTCTGGATCCATCAGCCGATAAGCTCCACTTCCCACAACCTCTTTGATAACATATGGTCCATCCCATTTTGGTGCTAATTTTCCTCCATTTTCTTTCTGATATGGAGGTGTTTCTCGCATGACCAAATCACCTGGTTGATATTCACGTTCAATGACTCTCTTGTTATACTCTCGAGCTAATCGTTCCTGATAAATTTTCATATGGTGCAACACCTTTTCTCTTTTTTCTTCCAAATCATCCAGTTCACTTAATATCACCCATGTACTTAAATTTCTTTCCCAAGCTTCTTTCTTTGTTGTCGGAATTACAACCTCTGTTGGTAATACTGCTTCTACTCCATATGTTAAGCAATAAGGAGACATTCCAGTTGCCTCTCTTCTAGTTATATTGTATGCCCAAACTGCACTAGGTACTTGCTCGCACCACCCTTTGAGATGTCCTTCTAATTACTTTTTGATTGTATCTGCGATTGTTTTATTTGTTGCCTCTGCCTGTCCATTAGCTTGTGGATATAACGGAGTTGACTTCCCACATTTTATCCTAAAAGCACTGAGTAGCATCTCTATATTCTGCCCTTCAAATTGTTTTCCATTATCAGATACTAACTGTGTTGGAACTCCGTACCTGCAAATGATGTTCTCAAATATGAACGTAAAAACATCTTTATCACGAATATGCTGTACTGATTTTACTTCTGCGAGCTTCGTGAAATAATATGTTGCGACTATCAAGTATCGTCTTTGTCCGGATCCAGGTAAAAATGGTCCAACAATATCCAACCCCCATTTCCCAAAAGGCCAGCAGCTTGTTGAAGAAGTTAATGTTGCCCCTGGTGCATGAATTCTTTTACCATGTCGTAGACATTCCTTGCATCTTCGTACGAACAATTTTGCGTCTGTATGAATATAAGGCCAGTAATATCCTTGTATCTTTGCTCTATACGCTAGAGATCTTCCCCCACTATGATTACCAGCTTCTCCTCCATGTAACATCTTCAATATTTTTTCTCATTCTTCACGAGTTAAACACCTGAGAGGTGGTCCACTGAAAGATTTTCTGTATAAAATTTCTTCTCGCAACTCATAGTTTGTTGCACGACTCTTTAATTTATGTGCTTCTAGTCTGTTCCTGGATATTTCTCATGTTGCAAGATATGCATGAATTTCCTTTCTCCAATCTGCGATGTTGTTTGGTAATTCCCTTTCTACTTCCATCGCAACTGGCTCCTCAATTTCTTTTTATTTGTCCACTGATGGGTGTTGAGTTGTCTGGATTTTGATATTTCTTGTATTAGTATTTGTCATCATACTTGGAATGAATGCAAAAGCATCTGCGAGTCGATTGTATTTCCTTTTTATATGTCTCCATTTTAATTTTGCTATCTTCGCAGATAATTCATCAACGAGTTTCTTGTATTTCTTCAAAGAAGACTCATTTGTGGTATAATCTCCTTTAATTTGACAAATTACCAGCTGCGAATCACTTGTTATCCTTATACTTTCAAGATTCTTTTCTATTGTGATCTTCAATGCATGCACTACAGCTTCGTACTCTGTTTCATTGTTCGTGGATGCAAATTCTAGTCTGAATGAGAATTCTTTTCTTTCTCCTTCTGGTGAAATCAACACAACTCTTATTCCATTCCCCTCGCTGTTGGATGATCCATCTACTAAAATTTCCCATCTATTTGGTTCTGTTAACAAATCTTTTGGATTCCCAAATTCTTCTTCAACATCCATCATTTCTTCTACTGCTTCATCTTCTTCCAAAGGAAATTCCGCCAAGAAATCTGCGACGACTTGTGATTTTTGCGATGATAATACTTCGTATTTTATCTTGTAATGGTTTACTTGGGAATTCCACCTTTCTATTCTTCCTGACCTTTTTGTGTTCTTCATGATTGATTCAATTGGGACTTTGGTTACCACTTTTATCACATGTGCTTGGAAGTATATTCGTAACTTAAATGATGCATAAACCAGGGCTAAGATTAATTTCTCCATTTTAGAATAATTTTTCTCTACTGCGTTAAAAGTTTTACTAATGTAGTAAATGGGTCTTTCTATTCCTGCGTCTGTTCGCAACAAAACTGCGCTTAGAGCATATGGAGTTGTTGTGAGGTATACCAATAATTCTTCGTCTTTCTCTGGCTTCTGTAATATGGATGTATTTGTGAGATATTTTTTGATTCCTTGAAAAGCTTTTTCACATTCATCAGTCCACTTGAATTTTGCTCCCTTCTTAAGTATGTTGAAAAAATGTTTTCACTTATCTGACATTCCCGAAATAAATCTTCCAAGTGAAGCCAAGAGTCCGTTTAGATTTTGTACTTCCTTTACTGTTGCAGGTGTTGGCATGTCACGAACTGCTTGTACTTTTTCTGGATCAACTTGTATTCCCTCTTTTGATACTATATATCCCAAGAATTTCCTAGACGCAACTCCAATTATACATTTTTCAGGATTTAATTTGATGTTGAACTTTCTCATTTGTTCAAATATTTCCTTCAAATCTTGCACATGATCTTTGGCTTCTTTGCTTTTTATCAACATATCATCTACATATACTTCCAAAGTTTTATGTATCCACTTTGCGAACACCTTTTCAACCATTCGTTGATATGTAGCACCCGCATTTCGCAAACCAAATGGCATCTTCACATAACAATATAAACCTCTTGGAGCAAAAAAGCGAGTATGTTCTGATCTTCTTCTTCGCGAGTGATATTTGATTATACCCTTTATATCCATCAAGTGAAGTGACTCTATCATGTCCTGCAGCTGATTCCACCATTTGTGGTATGTCTGGTAATGGGAAACTGTCTTTGGGACAGGCTTTTTTTAGATCAGTGAAATCTATACAAATTCTTATCCATTTATTCTTTTTCGGAACAATGACCATATTCGCAATACATTCTGGGTATTTCGCTTCCCTTATGATTCCTGCATCCAGCATCTTTTGTAATTCTTCTTCTATCTGTGCATGATAACTTTGTGAGATCTTCCTTATTCTTTGTTTGAATGGTCTTATGTTTTTATCTATGTTCAATCTATGACACGCCACTGATGGATCAATTCCTGGTATCTCATCTACACTTCCTGCGAATATATCTTTATATTCTCGCAAGAGATCAATAGTTCTCTTTTCTTCTTCTTCATCCATCTTAGTTCCAATTCGCAAGAATAAAGGCTCCTCTTTACTTCCAATATTTAATTATTTGGTTGGTTCAGCTGCAACATAGCTAAGACTTTGCTCCCCCATAGGTGTTGGTTCTTTGATTATTTTCACTGGAAAAAAAAAACGAAAAAGCTAGGGTTTGGGCCGGCTAGCTCCGGTTTTTTCTCTAATTATTTTTCTCTTGCGTTCTTGAGTTTTTAGGGTTTAGCGTCAAATAATGGCGCTAAATCATTCCATACCACCTGATCTTAATGATCCAAATCAACAACAACATTCACGGGGACGTTTCAATCAGCCCAAAAACAGATTTCGATCGAAATCTAGAACAAGGAAGGATCAACAATCGGGAAACCCTAACGCTGACGCTGTTTGGAAACCGGTTGAAGCTAGGAAACCTAATTCAGCTATAACAGGTGCTAACCAAGATGAAGGTCCATCTTATGCGTCAGTTCTTAAGAAGAGAAACCATGTTTTGTCAAAGATTGATGCTGATTCATTATCTGTACCTCCGGTTCATACCAAGCATGGTGATGTGATTATCAGAATACCGAAGGCAACACATTCAAGAATTATTGAAGTTTGGAAGTATAGTTTGGTTGGGCGTTTAGATTTTAAAACCCTAAGATTTGATGAAGCTAAGCGTGATTTGTTAAGCCATTGGAAATTATCTGGTTCGGTACAATTTATTCCATGGATTCGTGGCTATTTTGTTATCAAATTAGACAATGAGGATGATCGTAAGAGAGTTAGTTATGATGGTCCGTGGTGGATAAAGAAGAAACTGCTGAAAATCCAACCATGGACGCCTATGTTCAACCCTGATGTTGATAAGGTTACTAGAGCAGCGGTTTGGGTTCGTTTTACAAATCTTCCTTGGGAGTTTTGGGATGAAGAGACGCTGTTTAGGTTGGCAAGGGGACTTGGAAAACCTGTTGTTGTGGATCTAAGAACTTTGTGTCATGAATATGGTTACTTTGCTGCAGTATTGATCGATATTTATTTTGCTAAGCCTTTGGGAAATATTGTAGTTAATGATGAAGACGCTACTGAAGGATTCTATGTTGACTACGAAATTATGAATCAGCCATGCTTTTGTGACTATTGCAAATCAATTGGCCATGAAAACAAGGACTGTAGAATTAAGCTTCGTAAGGAGTTGGAGGATCAAGAGAGGATTGAAAAGGACCCAGAGCTTAAGAAAAAGATTAGGGATCAAATTCATGAATTGCGGAATTTTTGGCGCCTCCGCAAGTACAATAAACCAAAAGATGATGATGTTGATGACAAAGATCCACCTAAAGGGGATGATGCGTCTGTGCATATTTCTCCTAAGAAAACACCGAAAGTCCCAGTGAATAATCTGTTTGCTAGAGCGCATACTTACTTTGCTTCTCCAGCAACAAGTGCAGCCAAAATATCTCGTTCAAACAGCATGCCAAATTTATTAACTGCTGTAGCTAAAAATGTCGATACCTCTGAGGTTGAATCAATGCCTCAAAATATTGAGAATGATAGTGATAGTGATAATGAATATAATGAAGAGTTGGATGCAATTCGAGAGTTGGAAGAGTTAAAGAAGAGAGCTACGGAACTTGACAAGTCAGCCGAGTTGGCTGAAATAGAGCGGGACGCTGCTAGTGCGAAGGTTAATCACTTGCGAGAGTTGGCCTTGGAGAAGAGGAAGGCAAAAGAGTTGGAAGCACGCAAGAAGGAATCTCAGGCGCGTAAGGAAGCTGAGGTGGAGGCGCGTAGGGCCAAGGACAATGAGGTGCGAAGGGAAAAGGAAATTGAGGTGGCGGTTTCTAATATTGAGACGACTGCTAAAAATGGAGAGGATGCCAACATTGAGGTGATTGCTACTTCTGGGCGAATTGAATCTGTGGGTGGAGAGTTGCCAATTGTAGATCCTGTTTTAGAACTAGTAGTGGGCGATGGCTTTAGCCCAGCTACTAGAACTTCTCGAAGATCATCACCTGTCAAACCTGATGATGTGGCGACATCAAATATGTTTGATACTGGGACTGACGATATTGAAGAGGAGGAGGTTTACACGGAGGTACCTATTACTTCCGTGGCTACTTCTCCTGTGGCTGCTGCAACATCTGTTGAGGAAGAAACTAAGAAATTAGATTGGAGTGCGGTTCAAGAACAAGAAGAGAGAATGAAAAAAGATCTAGCAGCCAAGAAGAAGTTGGATGCTGCTGCTAGGAAACTGGCAGCAGGGAAGACTAAGCCAAAAGATCAAGTTGTTGTACAAATTGTCAGCACAAGGGGAAGAAGTAAATCTCGTAAGGGTTCGGCAAGCCCTCCTAAAAAAGGGGTTGATTAATGTGTGCCTTTTATTGGAATGCTCAGGGCTTGGCTAAAGATGGTGCAAGGGCCAAGTTGGAGGAGCTTTATCACTTGCATAATCCTGACATCATTTGTATTGCAGAACCGCAGGTTTTTTGCAAGCCACGTTTTGTAAGGAAGTTGAGATTATTGGATTTTTCGGAAGATGTAATTACTAATGAGGTAAATAAGGAGAAAGGTAATCTTTGGGTTCTATGGAGGAATTATTTCACAAGACCTTTGGTTTTATCTTCTTCTAAGCAGGCTATTACCTTAGATTTTGAGGGAGTTTATATTTCAGCGGTTCATGCTTCATATGCTCCAATGGTAAGGAAAAACTTATGGCGTCAATTGGGTTTAGGTATTATTTCTAATCCTTGGTTGGTGCTCGGTGATTTCAATTGTGTGTTGCGCGTGGATGAGAAAAATGGAGGTAAGCCAATGTTAGATTTTTTGATGCATGAATTTCGTAATTGGATTTCTGACAATGGCATGGTTGAAGCGGACTCTCTTGGGAAGAAATACACTTGGTGTAATTCTCGAAAGGGTAACAAACGTATTGTATCTAAGCATGATAGGGCTATTTTTAATGAAGCTTGGTGTGAGATATTTCCAAATTGGAGATGCAAGGAGCTTCTAAGAATCTATTCGGATCACTCTCCTCTTATTGGGTTTGCTGTTGTCAGCCCAAGGCCGAGAAGAGCTCCTTTCAGATTTCAAAAAATGTGGCTAAGTCATCCTACGTTTATGAATTTGGTTGAGGGGGTTTGGAACAATTATTTAGCTGGGGCGCCTCCTTTTGTTTTTATGGCTAAATTGAAGAGGTTGAAGGAAGCCTTGAAAACTTGGAATTTTGAGGTTTTTGGAGATATTAAGTTTCGTTTGAAGCAGGCAGACGCTACTTTAGAGACAGAATCTGATCTGCTGGATTATGAGCCTTGTGATGAGGTTCAGTTTATTAAGGTGGCGGAGGCCAAGAATGCTGTTGATGATGTGCGGAATAACCTGGCTACCATGCTAAAGCTGAAGGCGAGAGTCAATTGGTTGGAGGATGGTGATCAGAACACGCGTTTTTTCCACAATAGCATTCGCATGAGGAGGAGTCAGAACAAAATCTCGGAGATTAAAGTTTCAACTAACTCTACCTTGTTTTTGCAGGATGATATTAATGATTTTATTGTCAATCATTACCATGACAAGTTCAACGGTGGTTGGGTTACAATTGATCCGAAGCTGTTTGATATTCAACATGAGCGCATTACAGAAGAGGAGAGTAGCTTTATGGATGCGGTTCCAACTATTGAAGAAGTAAAGGAAGCTGTGTTTGATTTGGGTGCGGATTCAGCCCCTGGCCCAGATGGTTTTACAGGTTCCTTCTATAGGCATTGCTGGAGCATTATTTCAGGGGGATATTTTTAAGGCCATTACTAATTGTTGGTCTATGCGTAAGATTCCAAATGGCATTAATTCTACTTTCATTGTTTTGATTCCTAAGAATGGAAAATCTGATGCTATTAAGGATTATAGGCCGATTGGTTTAAGCAATTTTTTCTTCAAGATCATTACGAAGATTATGGCTACCATATTGGGTACGGTTCTAAACAAGTTGATTTTTGAAGAAAAAGTTGCCTTCATGAAGGGACGAAATATTCATGAGAATATAGCCTTGGCGTCGGAGATAATCAATGAGTTGAGCATTAAAAGGAATCATGGAAACGTGGGTTTAAAGCTTGACATTGCTCAGGATTTTGATACGGTAAGCTGGGATTTTATTCTTGAAGTTTTTAGGCAATATGGTTTCTCGGAGGAGTGGTGCAATTGGCTTCTCAGCATACTTCAATCTGCTCGGATTTCGGTCATGATTAATGGAAGTTCGGAAGGCTTCTTTAGCATTACAAGAGGTTTGAGACAAGGTGATCCTCTTTCTCCTTTGATTTTTGTTCTTAGTGAGGATGTTTTGAGTCGTAACATTACAAAATTGTTTGATTCGAAAAGAATGCAACCTATGGTTAGCAAGAAGAGTGTTGCCCCAACGCATTTGCTCTTTGCAGATGATATTCTTATTTTCTGTAAGGCTAACTTGCAAAGTTTAAGCATCTTGAAAGAGATTCTAGGTATGTATCAATTGGCTTCAGGCCAAAGTGTTAGCTACGCCAAAAGAAAATTTTATTTTGGTGGTGATAGAGAATCCCGGGCGGTTGCAATTAAAAATTATTTGGGCATGGAGAGAGCTTCTTTTCCGGACAAGTACTTGGGAATTCAATTGAAGCCGGGCATTGTTCGTCATGCTCATGTCCGTGAAGTGGTGGAGAAAATTATGGACAAGCTTGCTGGGTGGAAAGGTAATCTCTTATCTTTTCAAGCTAGGTTGGTTCTGATTAAATCTGTTATCTCAAGCTATGTCATTCATTCAATGTCTGTTTATAAATGGCCGTGTAATATGATTAAGCAAGCGGAGAAGGCCATTAGAAATTTTCTTTGGTCTGGTGATGCGGAAAAACGTAAGTTCTTCACGGTTAAATATGATGCTATTTGCTGTCCAAAGCGTGAGGGTGGTATAGGTTTGAAGAAATTGAATGACGTTAATAGGGATATGCTCATGAAGATATGGATTTCTATTCGTGACTCAAACAAAACTTGGGCTAGATTATTACGAGCGAATTTCTTCAAGCTGAATGGTAATCTAATTGACTACAAGTTGGGTTCTTCGGTTTTTCCAGGTGTGCGTTTGGTATACAATTTTGTTTAGAAACACACTCGTTCAATTATAGGCAATGGTGTTAATACTTCCTTATTCTTTGATAATTGGTGTGGTGATTTTTCGATTGCGAAGAGGCTTGGAATTTCTTCTACAGGATGGAATGATTTTAAAGCAAAGGTGAGTGATATAATTGTGGATGGTGCATGGTCAATTCCGCGGATAACGAGAGATTTGATGTATCGCTGCAATATTGATGTGGAGAACTTGCCAGTCATTGCTGGTGGAGATGATTATAAAATATGGGATTTGGATAAAAAAGGTGTCTTCTCGGTCAAATCGGCAAAGGAGGCCATTAGAGTGTCTGCGGAAATTGAGCCACATGCTGTGTTATTTACACATAATGTTGTGCATCCAACTTTGAGTGTACAATATTGGAAGGTGTGGGCTAATCAGTGTTGTGCTACGGATGATAATGTAATCAAACAAACTAAAAGGTCTATGCCTACTATTTGTCGCATTTGTAGGAGGGATGGCGAGTTTATGCGTCACATTACTTGGAAGTGTAGGTTTGCAAGACGTATTTGGGCCTGGGCAGCGGGCATATTCAATATGCAACCAATGGAAGACCTGGTTGATTCTTATAAGGTTGCAAAGGGTCGAAGTAGGATGATTAAGGATTTGTGGCTTGTTGCTCATCTTGAAATTTCCACAGAACTTTGGAAGTTGAGGAATATCATTTATTTTGATGAGGCGAAGGTGAATTGGCTTGGTTTTAAAGTCCGAGTTTACCAATTAATTCATGACAATTCGATCCACATGAAGGGCTACATGTAAAACAAAGAAGATGACTTGTGGATTTTGAATTACTTCAAGGTGGCTCACAGGGCTTGCCGGATTTCTACTCCTTTGGAGGTTGTTTGGTGTCCTCCAAACCCTGGAGAAATTATGATTTGTTGTGATGGCGCGTCGCTTGGCAACCCAGGGCAGGCAGGTTGTGGCGTGACTTTCCGTGGATCAGGCGCGGAGATTTTGGGCAGTTTGTTGGTAGGCCTTGGCTGGAAAACCAATTTTTATGCTGAAGTTTGTGCAATTATTTATGGTGCGATGTATGCTAGAAGATGGAATATCAATTAGCTTTGTGTTCGTTCGGATTCAATGAGTTGCATTCAAGCTTTACACGAGGGGCAGCTTCCTTGGCAGCTGATGCAGAAGTGGAGAATGGCGAGATCTTTCTATGATAATATTAGATATATTCATAGCTATAGAGAGGTTAATTTTTCAGCTGATGCCTCGGCCAAACAAGCTTGTTTGTTGGCCGAGGATACCTTTGAGTTTTATGAGGGTAGGCCAGTGTCCACGAAAATTTATGAGTGGCCTGGAGAGGTTTATTATCGTTTCACATAAGTCTTCTACTAGTGATAGCCTCGTGGCTATGCATTAGTAAGGCTTAATCCCTGTACAGTTTTTTCGTTTTTTAATATTATTGACCGAGTAAAAAAAAACTTTGATTATTTTCACTGGTTCCCCTTCTTTTTCTGGAATCTCACTTGGTATTCCTCTCCCTTCCTTTGCCCTTATTGTATACACTCTGAATTCTTCTTCCTTTTTTTCCTCCTTCGCAAGTTTTCTACGAAACTGTTTCTTTCTTGCTCTCTCTCCACACTCTTTTACTTCAATCCGATAACAAAATTTTGCACTATCAAGATCTCCTTTTAATTCTTGTATTCCATTTGGTGTAAGAAATTTGATTTTCTGATGTAATGTTGAAGTAATAGCTTTGATCGCATGAATCCACGGCCTTCCTATCAGCATATTATGTGGATATTCCATATCTATCACACATAAGACTATATGTGTTTCGATTTCTCATAGCAATATTCGCAGTGCTATTTCCCCTTTAGATTTTGTTTTAGATTTTCCTAATCCATGAATAAGACATTTTGAATTTGTGATTTCTTCATCTTTAATTCCCATCCCCTTAAGTGCATGATAGAATATGATATTAACAGAACTCCCTGTATCGATCAAAATTCGGTTTAATTTCCATTTTTCTATAGCTTTCTTCTCTTCTCGCATGATCGGAATTGTGACCACCAATGGTGAAGTGTGGTTCAAGTCTTCATTTGGAATCTCTGCTACTGAAAATGTGATTTTCTGTTTTTCCCATTCTTCCAAAGTTGTTATTTTCTCCACCTCCATGATCTTTTTTCCTCTACAATCTCGCTTGTATATCTTTCCCTTCATGTTATTATGAAATTCATCAATCATTGTCTTTGTGATCATATTACATTCTTCTCTTTTGCAAACTTCATCTACTGACTCCATTTGATCTTCAAATTTTCCACAATTCCTTCAAATTTTGGCTATCACAATCCTCAGGTCCCTGTTTCTAGCGCTAATTATGTAGTTGCAGAATTACCTACAACTACACCCTCAGTAGAATTTGTAAAACTTAAGAAGTTCTTGATGATGAATGACAATTTTCTTATTAATTCTCTCAATTGATTACATAAAAGTATCTAAACGGAACTAGAATAGTTACAACTTTCTCTATTCTCTTTCCTAAGATATTTTCTAACACTCATTAAAAGAACCTCCCGAATTTTACCTTTGAACTCCTATTTATAGTAAAACTTTTACAACTGTATATGTGTTGCGAAGTATCGCAACACATCTTCGCGAGATTATTTTATGCTCGCAAACCTTTCATACTTCCCCGTGCTTCCTCTATCATCGCATTGTTTTGTAACTCTTTCCTCTTATATTTATCACGATGTTCGTAAGCTAATGTCTTGCGATATTCGGTACCTACAAATCTGCCTGATATTTTTGAATTTTTCATTACTGATTCAATTGGTACTTTTGTTAGCACTTTTATTTTATGTGCTTGGAAATATATGCGAAGTTTAGATGCCGCATAAACTAACGCCAGAATTATATTTTCAATCTTTGAATAGTTTTTCTCCGCAGCATTGAATGTTTTGATGATGTAGTAAATTGGTTTTTCAACTCCTGCGTCATTTTGAAAAAGTACTGAGCTTAAAGCATGTTGAGTTGTCGCAAGGTACATCAGCAATTCTTCTCCTGGTTCAGCCTTCTGTAAAATGGATATGTTCATCAAATATTCCTTAATTCCTTGAAAAGCTTTCTCGCATTCATCTGTCCATTTAAACTTTGTTCCTTTCTTTAGTATGTTGAAGAAATGTTTGCATTTATCTGATGATCGCGAAATAAATCTTCCTAGTGAGGCTAAAAGTCCATTTAATTTTTGCACATCTTTTACTGTTGCTGGAGTTGGCATATCTCGAACTACTTTCACCTTTTCAGGATCAACTTGTATTCCTTCTTTTGATACAATATATCCCAAGAATTTCCCAGATGATACTCCGAAAGTACATTTCTCAGGATTTACTTTGATATTAAAAATCCGCATCTGATAAAAAAATTCCCTTTAGTCCTGCACATGATTTTTAGCTTCTTTGCTTTTTACCAACATATCATCCACATATACCTCTAAAGTTTTATGTATCCATTTTGCGAACACCTTTTCCACCATTCTTTGGTAAGTTGTTCCTGCATTTCGTAACCCAAAAGGCATCTTTGTATAGCAATATAACCCTATGGGAGCAAAGAATGCAGTATATTCTTGATCTTCTTCCGCAAGTGGGATTTGATTATAGCCCTTGTATCCATCTAACGAAGATATTCGATCATTTCCTGCAGCAGATTCCACTAGCTGCGGGATATCTGGCAAGGGAAAACTATCTTTGGGACATGCTTTATTTAGATCAGTAAAATCAATGCAAATTCTTATCTCCTTATTTTTATTGGGAACTACTACCATGTTGGCGATCCATTCTGGATATTTTGCTTGCCTTATAATTCCTGCGTCAAGCATCTTCTCCAATTCTTCTTCTATCTTGGCATGATAAGTGGTCGCAATCTTTCTTATTCTTTGTTTGAATGGTCTTACATTTTTGTTAATCTCCAATCTATGGCACGCAACAGATAGATCTATTCCAGGCATCTCATCCATATTCCACGCAAAAATATCTCTGTATTCTCGCAGAAGGTTTACAGTTTGTTCTTCTTCCTCCACATCCATCTTAGTTCCAATTTTCAGCATTTTTGGGTCTTCTTTGCTTCCAACATTTACTTCTTTTGTTGGTTCTGCTGCGGTATAACTGGCTTCATGTTCTCACATTTGTGTTGGTGTTTTTATTACCTCCACTGGTTCATCATTTTCTTGCGATACATCGTCAAATATTCCTTTTCCTTTTTCTGATCTTATCATGTAAATCTTGAATTCTTCTTCTTTCTTTTCTTGTCTCCTAATTTTTCTGCGCTGTTTTCGCAACTGAATTTGATTTTCACAATTCTTTACTTCATTCTGGAAACACAACGCTGCATAATCTGCATCTCCTCTAATCTCGCTAATTCCGCTAGGCATAGGAAACTTTATGCACTGATGTAGAGTTGATGATACATCCTTGATTGCATGTATCCATGGTCTTCCCAACAACATATTATATGGTGATTTCACATCCACCACGCACAAAGTTATCTGCGTCTCTATTTCTCCCAGCGGAATTCGCACTACAATTTCACCATTAGGTTTTGTTAGATATTTTCCAAATCCATGAATATGATATGTTGGACTAAGCATTTCTTCATCTTTGTATCCCATTTTCTTGAATGTGTGGTAAAACATTATATCCACAGAACTTCCTGCGTCCACCAGAGTCCTATTCACAGCCCACTCTTCTGTAGATCTTATTGATTTCTCTCTTCTTGTTGGTACAACATACACTGTGATCACCAATGGAGATGTATGACTTAAATTCTCTTTCGGAATTTCTGTTGCCGTGAATGTGATCTTCTGTTTTTCCTAATTTTTTAGCGGTGATGCCTCATCTACCGTCATGATTTTCTTTCCTTCAAAATCTCGCTTGTGTATCCTTCCTCTAATATCTTCATGGAACTTATCTATCATCATCTTTGTTATTACATCACATTCCAATTTCTTTTGATTATCTTTGACTTCAACCATCTTTTATTTCACCAATTTTCTTGATATTCTTCTAACTCTTGAATAATTTCCTTCTTTTACCTAACTTTTGCTATGATTTTTAACTATTCTTACCTGTTTCTGGGCACCAAAATATAGTTGCAGGAATTCCCAAAATACACCCAACTCAAGAATTTATCAATATTTATGACACAATTTGAAGATTAAGGACCTACTTTATTAATATGATCTTAAAAGAATTACAATGATCAAGAACACAAGACACTTAATAAGATTTTCTCTCTCCTAAAAACTTTCTTAGCACTCAAAAATTCATCATCCTCTCTGGAACTATTCATTTCCTTTATATAGGCATTTACATAATGGATTACAGCTCATTTACAGTTAAGATTCACTTTAATTTCGGATCTGAGTTCTTGCGATAAATCGCAGCTAGCACCGCCTTAATCATTCGCATGTTTTATTGGTTCGTCACTGTAGGAGCAGAATCTCACAACAACAACGCTCTTGCAAGGATTTATTCCACACATGGCAAGTGTCGCAGATTGATTACCAAAACGACGCAACAAAGGACAGAAGGCAAAACATGAAGATTTTATAGAGAAAGCTCGCAAGAAATATAGCAAGAGAAATCCTGCGAGATATTATAGAAGCCTGCGAGAAATGACAATGATGTTGCTGCGATATTACCGCAAGAGTTCAGATCCGAAATTAGGGAAAATGTGAGCTGTCATCCACAATGTAAATACCTATATAAAGAAGAGAGCAGGAGAGAGAAAGGAGAGAGATAATTTTAGGAAGAGAGAGAAAGTTCTTTTGCAGAGAAAGATTTTTAGAGAGAGAAAATATAATTTCTTTATCATCTTCTTCCCCAAAACTAGATCTAGAATTCTTCCAAGAACTCCATTAATGGAGATTGTAAACGTAAATGGATGTTGTTACAAATTATTATAGTAAAGATCCGTGGATGTAGATCACATTGATCGAACCACGTAAAAATCTTGGTGTTTATTTATAATTTAGTATTTTTATCACCATTTTTATATTTAGATCTAGGAATTGTTATCAAGATTTGATAAGGGGTGTGTTGTAGGATTTCCTGCAACTACATTTTGGCGTTAGAAACAGGGATCCAGCAACAAAATTTCTCAATAAAAAGGACAAATCTCTTTCCTATTTTTCTTATTTTGTGTTCAATTTTTCAGATCGGGAATTTTTAAACAAAACTGTAAGAAAAATTTCTCAAATACAAAATTTTGTTCTTCATCAAAAAAGAATTTTGGTTCGCAGATTTTTAATCATTAAGTACTATTTTAAAATTTTATTCACTAAATCTCAAAAACGTCGAGTATAAACAATCTTCAATTGATTCAAAGAAATAAAATGAATTTCTGGTAGTGATTTACATTCTTTACATATAAATTAATCTCCACCTAGGCTAATTTGCTATTCGCAATTGTTGGATTGAATGACTATTCTCTCCAAAGCAAGAGATACAAAAGAATTTTATTTCCAGAGATGTCAGAGCTTATTTCGCCAGAGAAACCAAGAGTAGTTCAGGAAATGTAGTAGTCCAACAAACTACCTATGACGAGGAGGCATATCCAGTTCATAAAAAAGACTTTAAGCCAGCAAAATAGAGCAACTTGCGACGTAACGCAAGGGTAAAAAAAAAAAGTAATGCTTCGACGTATTACAGAATGTAGCGCAATTTGCAGAGATGCAACATCAGTTTGAGGGTCTACTATCAAAGCCTAATCTTCATGCGTGATATCACGCAAAAAAATATATTTCTTCATCTGTTCGTCTGCGGCAAATCTATAGTACACATTAGCAAAGTTTTTTGCGAAGAGTTATTCTGTCAAAGCGTAAAGATTCATCATCAATATAACGCAAAAGGAATTTGTTAAAAAAGACTCCAGCTAACAGTGAAGTATACTATTGAAGAGAATTTTGCAACAATGTTTCGCAGAGACACAGGACATGCATAGACGCAACAATGGTTCGCAAAGGCAATGACATAAATATTCTGTGCATTTAGAAATATGATATCAAGAACAACAAGATTCACAAACCCGGATTGATGGCAGATAAATAAACTATGAAGGAAAACTTCATATGCTCAGCCAGTCAAAAGTTGAGGACATATTTCATGAAGGTTCAATAATTTTCAAGGAATTGGTAGAGGAAGATTAGTTAATGACACGAAGAATAAAAGTTTCTGCGTTAATAAATAACACTATGGTTCGTCTGTGTGAGCAACACCGATTTATGCGAAGAAACCAGTTGAGTTGAAGATTAACAAACAAAGATATTAATTATCTCCAGCAACACAAATTCCTGCGAAGAAACAAGTTGAGTCGAAGATCAGCAAATAATGGTTTTTGCGAGAACATCAGGCAACATGATTCATTTCAAATGAGAAAAGAGTATTTCGGCAACGCACTGTAGCAGTTAAAAACACATACAGCTGTTCGTCATTCCAGAGTTTACATTGCGTACAAACCCAAAAACACCAGCAGCCATAACGTGAAGATATTTACATTGCGTGAAGGTCAACATCAGCTATAATATTTTCCAAAAGGGAAAATCAACTTAGAACACAAATTTGGTTCAGCAAACGAAGCATACAAAGCTCTCCATCAACTCAACCATTAATTCGCTACTATTCATTTCAAGGTGGTTAGCCCATTTCAAGTAAACACCAATTCCTACGAAGGGAATTCAGTTCGATCTGCTAGCGGGAGTTAACTCAAAGAATATCAAAAAATTAAGAAGACGAAGGAATGAAACATTAGTGGAACTTCTGGGAAAAGCAAAGAAGAAATTAAAAAATGAGAAACAGAACTTGGAATATAGAGTTATCATCAGCAGAAATATAGAGTTTTTGTTAAGAACTTGGAATGAAGATAGATCATCGTACAGAACATTAACATCTTCATTGAATGTATTTCATAGTAAAGTAATTTCGCAGAACGTTACAGTAGACAAGGGAACAATTTCTACAAAGTTTATTTCGCAGAGAGGGAAAAATTTCTCCCAAGATTACTTCGCAGAACTTCAACAGCAACTCATATATATTAACAGCAGAATCTACACACAACCCAAGTTCTGCTTGGATTATTTCGCAAAGGTTAGAAAAGATAGTTAAATAAGCGAAATATATACGTAGACAAAGACGGTTAAGAGATGATAAGTTTTATGAATTCACCTACCTCAACACAAAATCAAGCTAGCACAGATGGTTAAGAGAGGCATGAAGGAAAACGGCAGGACGCAGGATCGATTCTTGCCTTTCACAACTTATTTTTGATACGAAATATTTTTTCCCTGATTTCTTTCATTACTTCAAGAATGAATCTAACCAACTGACAAAAACAAAGACGCAGAACAGATGGTCACAAGCAAGGCTAGGGAGATAAGCATCGCGGGCTCGAGTCCCTCTCTCCGCAGAAATTTTTTGGAATCTTTTTTCTATTTCCCGCAGAATTTTCTCCTCCTGCTGCAGACTTTCTTCTTTATTCGCAGAGACATACAGCAAGAACAAACAAATATAGATGGTTCAGGGAGTAGCCAACAACCTTGAGGACGCAAGATCAAATTCCATCTTCTGCGTCATTCTTTTATGCATCCTTTTAAAATTTACATTTTTTACAAAGAATTTCGTTGTTTCGCAGAACTTTAATTACTTCGCAAGGGAAAACAAGTACAATTGATAAGGAGTAGGACAATTCATGGAGAAAATTAAGGGTTCAAGTCTCACTTCTCACACTTCTTTTTGCTGCTAAAAAGTTCATACATTTCAAGGAATATATTCCCTTCCTTGACAACAACAACGATTGACATGAAAGATAAGTACCACTTCCTTGAATATTTTATCTATGATTTTTGTGAGAAAGATTTTTTATTTATCAAAAGCGATATATAATCGCAAGATTTCTAATATTTCTAATATTTCAAAACACTCCAAAGATTTTTTATTAAGATTGGCAAACAGCGATACAACCGCAAGATTCATCGCAAAAAATTAAAGATTTCAAAGATTTCAAAATTCCAAAAAAAAAAAAAAAAAAAAATTTATATAAAACATTTTTGATTTAAAGACGCGATATAATCGTAAGATTTCAAAGAAGATTTCTAAGATTTTAAAAGATTTTACAGAAATTTTATTTCATAAATGATATTATGAGAAAGAAAACAGAAATGAAAGAATAAAGAAATGTGAATAAAATTTCGCAAGAGAGAAATGCAAATGCATAAGACGGGCGCAAATCTCCTAAAAACATATAAGAATGGGACGAACCTTTATGGCGTACACCTTAGTTCGCGGATTCTATTCCGTAAGAGGCAATGTCCTTAAAGTGCGTCATAAGGGGGGTATCTAAATTTCGCAAGAGAGAAATGCTAATGCATAAGACGGGCGCAAATCGCCTAAAAACATATAAGAATGGGACGAACCTTTGTGGCGTATCTAATATCTGTTGCAATGTCCCAAAGCCCACGCCATCTCCAGTGACTAAGAGTCTCAAGTACTTGAGCAAATGGTCATAAAAAAGATCAGTGGATTGTTGTAGGGCTGTAGGATTGGTAGTTCGCATCAAAAAATATAATCTGGACATATCGGTACAATTGTGAAGTAATAGCATCTCAATTTGAGGATCCTTGAATTTTTTAATGGCAGACATTAGTTGAACGGTCTTGTTCACCCTACTCAACATCATATCACCAATAAATTTAAAATCCAAACTTACTGGTCCACCCAAAAGTTTAACACCATTAGTAGGTATACCAATATCCTGAGGGAATACATATTCAGTAGTGCTTCTGGGATCAATAGAAGGCCAAAATACCTCCGTTTTCTTTATATTGAGATGTAAACCTCTACTTGGTCCTTCAGTTTCTATTATGCTCAAGGCCTTGGCCACCTCAAGTGTATCACCAATAATTGTACCATCATCAAGATACCAAGCATGTAATCTAGTTTACAAAGGGAATCAATAGACTTCACAAGGGGATGAATAGTCAAAGCAAACAACAAGGGACCGAGGGGATCACCTTGCTGGACTCCGAGTGCAGAGGACAAAATATATTGGTCAATATTCTAGAAGGTGTTGATGGTGGATTTTCGGCAAAGGCTAAAATTGTGAAATCATGATATTACATGTTTCTCGTCTTCAGGAATGTATGTGTTAATTTATATTTTATGATCCGTGAACCATTTCACGATCTCTGACTGAGTGAACGTTCCTCTCGGAGCTATGATGAATATGTTTCTCGAAAAGCCTCTCAGCTGAGCTTTGGATGCTTCACACATTTCATCATCACCTATACATATAATCAAAATGATTGGGCGGCTCCTAGACATATTGCATGCTAGTATCGAGCCTAACGCCTTCAGGACGTCACGCTGATCGTTGTTCCCTGACTACGTAGGTGTTGATGGTAGTTTTTAGTCCAGGGTTAAAATTGTAAATCTTGCATTTAATATGCCGTGACTCTGAAAAGAAACAAAGCCATGTAAAAGCGGTGAGTGTTCAACCTCTCCACTGGCACATTAATTGAGCAACTCAATATTTCCTCATGAAATTTACCTAGAATGGTGCATGTAGCAACAATCCCAGATATTCTGTAAATTTTGGCACATTTCCTGTATTATTCAGTTAATATAAGTTTCTTTGAATACTTTTTGTGCTATGTTCCCCGTCTGAAAGCTTAATGTTGATATGGCGTCATTTTCCATTGTCCACTCCCCATGTTGCCTAACCGGCCCTATTTCCCATCGACCAATCAGGTCGCCTTAAACCCGGCACACGTTGGCTGGGCCCATACTTGATGGCCATATTTCCCATCGGCCAATCAGGTCGTTTTTAATCCGCCACACACACACTAGAAGTGTGTCCACGCCCATGCTTGGCCGGCCCCCTCTTTTAATCGACCAATCAGGTCGCTTAAAACCTGCCACAGTATTAAAAGAGTCAAAATGGCGTCAGATGGTCCCAAATCCAATTGGCTTTCCAAAAACCGCGCCAACATGCCAAACGTGCCATGTTGCGCCAATAAGTTGAGAGACATGCCACTCCGCCACGCCAAACGAGCCACTTTGTGGCAGCATGCCGTAAATAGCGCGCCCACGTGCTAACCTACCTCTTATTCGTGGCCAACGCCATGATGTGCTTAAGTTAAGGTTTTCTATCTAGAAGCATGACTCTGCTCTAGGCACATTAACAGAAACCATAATTTCCAGTAGTAGCCCAAAGTACGCCACTTTGGCCCCACAACAGGCCACGAGCCATGTGGAACCCAGCAAACCCTAAGAATGACGCCATACCATAGCCACTCATAACAACCCTTGCTTCTGTGGACCTTTCCACATTGTAGTCTTGTTATAATTACTTTGGCATAGCTATGGCACCTTTTACACAAAAACACCATCGTGCCGCATGCTCTTAAGGCCTTAAGTTTGATATAGCAACAGGGCCAACGTTTCCGGAGCCATATTTGGGTCTAACACCAATATGCCAAAATAGCTGCCACGGCAACCCCAAGCGCCACTTTTCCACGGATATGCCAGCGGCCACTTTGCCATGGTTACGTCAGGCGCCACTATGCCACAGTTACGCCAGGCGCCATTATGCCACTGGCATGCGTTAAATATGCCATCACACCGCTGGCATATGCCAATGGCGCCACTTTGCTATTATCAGGTGCCAACAGAAGTGGCCATAATCAACGTCCACTCTTTCTCATAAGTTGCAATCTTAGCCGTCCAAATTCTCCACGGAATTGACAGGACTGTGGAAAGTTTTAGGCGACTTTCCAAGACAAGCCTAATAGTATCACATGCTATTTTTCTGTGGAAAGTCTCTTGACTTTGACTTTCCACACGTAGCAAGCTGCTACACGTTTTCCACAAAAATATTAGAGACATCAAAAATGTCACAAACTGGGAGATACTCATCAGGGTATTGGTCTGGAAGTTTACAGCGTGCGGCGTGCAACATGCCCATTATAAGAAAGTGTAAGGAAACAGGGAAGTTAGTGGTGGCAAGAGGTAATGGGTGCAAACAAACCTGTTTCCTTCATCGTGGAAACGTGGTTTCTGGCGGTTACACATTACTCCACCCTTCCATCACTCATCACTCCCACTTTATACGAGACCAGGGTGTGTTCAATCATGACTTGTATGAATAGGTTTCATTTTTCCACCAAACAACAAGTTTTGGTGAGAACAACAACACAGTATCCAGAAAAATACCAAAGAACTGATAGCTTTCATTCCGCAAGCCAGTTCCAAATTATGATACAAGTCATAAAATAGCCACACCTTCATAATTAACCATTCTGGTCTTAACACCTTCTTCGCTTCCCTCCCTAAGACCAACCCTTCTCCTTCACTTTGGGATCGAAGCAAGACTAGAATGACCTTTTATTGGTTTAGTCCAGGATTGTACAGATTGATCTCTAGAATCTAAAGTACTCCCGTGCAGTGTATTTGTTTTACGTTTTGATTTGTTTCTCATCCACACACCTAAATTTACCAAAACCAGCAGAAACAGTTTTTACCCATAAATATAGTAGAGAGACCGTGTATAGAATCTCTTAATGATTGGGAGGATCCTAGACATATTATATGCTAGTATATAGCCTAACGCCTTCAGGACGTCACGCCATTCGTTGTTCCCTGACTATACACCCCCTCAAAACGAGTATGATGCTTCAATTATCTCATATCTCAATTCTGCAAATATGTTAACTCTAGTGTGTTATTCATCAACTTAATTCCTAGAAAATAATCTATTTTATCTCATTACTTCGTTTCATGGTTGATCCTCAGCTGGATTCCATGGATTAGTAATAGATACTCAACTCATTTTATTACTCTATTTCATGAATTATTCTCGGCTGAATTTCATGAATTAGCTAGTAATAAATATCCGCCGATCGGGCATCTGCCAATGATGTAAGCCCCGCGCAAATGGTGCGAGTGTATTTAGAAATAATGCACAAATGAGCACCCGAATACACGTACAAGTATTAAAAAATATGGACAAACTAGAGTATGACCCATGTCGTAACGGCCCGGGATTTTATTAGTTGTCAGTAATAAGCGATCGCTGAACTTTTTTTTGGGTGTTGTGCAATGATAACACACCTACATTTTTTTATTGTTGTTGTGATATATAGTGCTTGTTTAGATGAGCATACTCTTAAAAAAAACAAAACCCACTCTAAAACCAAGAGCGGGGACGATATAGTCTGGGTGAGAATATGAGCATCACAGGGATAAAGCTTAGAACTGACAAAGAGTTCGTCTCGAGATTTTATTAAACCAAATTGAAGTGTTTCAACTAAAGCTTTATCAAATACATTTCAAAATGGTAAGAATCATTTGTATCAAAATGTCTGTAACCAATCATGATAGCTCTCAAAATCATAAATTTCCCTACTTCTTCAAGTTCAACAAATGCATATGCAACATTGGCCATACCTAATATTGGCATCACACTTTCATACCTATATTATCACCCATACCTATGGTAACAATCCATATGTACTTCACCAATCACCATGGGATAATTATATGAATCCCTTTTGTTTCCACTCTAAACTCTGAAGAATGTGCTTCCAATGCGCAAGTTAGTTATTTGAACCAAGCCCACTTACAAAAATGTGGAATTTTCTTAAAGCATTAATTCAAGCCCACTTATAAAAAGTAATTAGTAGAGCAGCAAGTAACTGATACATCCACATCCAATTATGTAGTTACAACGCAATTATGTTTAAGGAAGCTCTAAAAAGAAAAGGGAAAAAAAAAGACTGTAGAGATTGTCAGATTGATATTAGTATGGCAAGTATCTATCGTTAGTGTAGTTGTTCCATTGTTATCATGATATCATAGAAACTGTTACCTAAGGTGTCATCCCTATTGTCTTGCCGACAACACCCCCTACCTTTTAATCTCTGTAGGATCTCCACATCCCAGTACGATGTCTCCTTTGTAAGCCTAAGTTCCATTCGCGTCATACACCTTGATCAACATATCCTAGTGTTGTTATACCTATTCTATAGCTATTTGTAAAATAGTTAACTTGCTTTTACCCACAACCCATGTATAGTGTTTTAAATCTGTCAAGATTGGGAGATAAATTGGATTCAAGCAAAGACTTTATCTAAGCATTCCACCAACAAAGGCTCAAAATAAAATATAAGAAAACCAAACTTCTTTACCTGATAATTAATTGCAAACAACACAACCCTTTGGTGATCCATGATATTAAAGTAGACTCAGGCATCTCGAATCCTACATTAAAAATGACGACGAATCCAAAATTACAGATAAACCGTAAATCAACCAAAAAAAAAACACATGGAAATAAGGAAGTGATGTAGTTTTTACAGTGGTAAGAATAGTGGTTCGTTTAAGACTTGTAAAGATTTGGTTTCATAATTTAATAATAGAAAATATATACAAAATTTTGTCACAATATCGAGAGGTATTGAGACTCGGGATTCTACCATAAATTCATTCATGCGATTCATATATTTAATCCAAACAATTATAGCTCAAATAATATTGACTCTAATTCTTTGCCAAGGTAGATTTTTAAAATATTGACTGTAAATAACTAGCGTGATGTATCAAAAGCACTTAGACCAAGCATACATCATCATACGACATCACAATCAATTAAGAAAAATCATAAAACGATTGATAATAGTGCAAGTAGTCATAAAAGAATTAAATATAATTACCACATGCATGAAATATGGCTTCCTCCGTCGTCCCAGTGATGGGGTTTAGCTCATATTATTCACGTGCTCAAAATAGGTGTTCATAGCTCAAAAGGGTGAAAAACAAAGGGAAACTAATAACTCAGGCAGTTTGCAACGCTCTGTTGGCACTACAAATAGACTGTTACAATGTGTGTTGAACTGTTACAGAGAAACTATACTTTTAAATTGTAGCAGAAAGAGTCTTATATGATGAACAAGCAGCGACACACAGGAAATGTCATCTGTGTCTTTTTCTTTCTCCTTCTTTGCTATGATTGAAGACGCCTTTGTAACCTTTGTTTATTCTCTGCAACTCCCCCAAAGTCTCGACTCCCCTCTGGGACTCGAACCAACTTCTTTTATATACCACAGCTCCAAAAATCTTGAGTCAATCTTTTGGTTTATCCTTCACGACAAGTTATGAGAATATCGCTGTAATGTTATCTGCACGCGTTTGATTTATTACATAATCTTCTCTAACTTGATAGAGTCGAATCCTAAAAGAATATATCTCCCCCAAATACCACGAAATTTCCAAATATAGCAACTGTTCGTACCCAAAATAAATTCTAGGCTCAAAACACGATTATTTGATGATGGTTATATGAAAATTAGGGTTACGAGAAAATTAGAGATAAATAAAGAAGACAAAGATTTACGTGGTTCGGCAAGTGTTGCCTACATCCACGGGGGAACAGAGAAATATTTTATTGATTGTGATGATACAAAGGTTTTTCTCCGGGTTAGCTAACTGTAGGAGCGGAATATCACAGCAAATGATAACTTACGAAATTATGGAGAGAAAATACATTTTGCGAATATAGAATATTTTGCGAAGATAAAGAAATCACGAAGAATGTTTTACGAGTAAAAGAAGTTCGTGAAGTAAATTTGCGAAGGTTCGTATGATGATTCTTTGATCCGAAATTAAGGGAAAGATTAGTTGTTATCCAATGTGTAAAATCATATAAATAGCCATTTAGGCATGAGAGGAAAGAGGGACATATTTTGAGAGAGGGGATAATTTTAGGAGGAGAGAGAAAATTTTAGAGAGGGATTTATTTTCTTTATCATCTTCTTCCCCAAAATTCTAGAGCTCCAAATATTCATTAATGGAGTCTCAATTGTAAAATCATGTAATCACATACAATCACTAGTGAAGCACCGTGGATGTAGATCACATTGATCGAACCACGTAAAAATCTTTGTGTCTCTTTATAATTTTAGTACCTTAATTCTTAGTTTCATATCAAATTAATTAGGTTTAGAAATCATTTTAATGGATTCTAATGAGGGTGTAGTTGTGAGATAATCCACAACTACATAATTGGCGCTAGAAACAGGGACCTAATCTTGTTGGTTCAAGAAAGTTAGAAAAATTGGTTATTGATGGTGATGAATTGTACCGGATTTATGAGTTTTGAAGACAGAAATGGAAGTTCTTTTATTGGCATCTTCAAACAACAAACACATTAGTAGCAGTTCAGGAAGAGAAATGTGGATATGGAGAAATCGTCAAGCAAAATGAAATTTACACATGCTACGTCAACAATCGCTTCCAAAAAGGACAAATTTCTTCTCACTTTTCTTATTCTTTGTTTCATTTTTCAAAATTGGGGAATTTCAAAACACAAATTGAAAAATAAATTGTTTGCGATCTAAACTTTGCTTTTTGTAGAAATTGGATTTATTATGGAAATTTTGAATTTAAAAATGATTTTGCTATAAACTTGTAGTAACCAAATCTCGTTTTACAAATTTGTTTAAATAATTTCTGGCAAAGTCAAATTTCAAGATTTTCTGTTAGTTAGAGATTTACATTTCGCAAGAACAAAAACAAGAAGAATATATGTAAAGTTTTCATTCTTCATACGCAAACATTACTCATCTTAATGATCTATAAACTGCTAACCAAATTTACTAATCGTTTGCAGCAAATTTTTTGCAAAAGTTCTGCGTCACTGACGAAGAAATATCATTCCTACGAAGAAACGGGATAAATTTCATTGTGGGTTCGAATCTTATGAACGGAGAAGAAGAAGAAATTCAGTAGGACGGGGTGAAGTTCAGTAGTTCACTTTGCACAAGACAATTCGAGTTACATAAACTGTCCAGGGAGATATACGTAAGCAAATAGCTGAGAACCCTTTATGCGAAGAAGTATGTTTTCTCTGTCAAATGAAAAGGAACGAATATACGAAGAAGAATTTAGTTCATGATTGCTTTCATGCGAAGAAATAATTTGATATACATATAATTTCACACCAAATGGCTAAGAAGTGGATGATGCATGATGAGAGGAACAAAGGATGGTGAATTCCAAGAAGACTACAAACTCATGAAGTGGACTCAGAAAATAGATAAGAAAGGGAGGTGGCAAACTTCTGCGAAGATGAAAGACCAACTCTACTAGATTGCTATAGGCGAAGATAAATGTGTGCGTTCATTTCGCATGATATAGGAAGTAAAGATGCAGTGGACGTTGTCAGTTTCTTCATTACCAACTAATACGAAGATAGAATAATTTATTAGCAATACATTTGCAGTACAGCGAAGTAGAACAATGATAGATGGAAAGAAGTCGGATTCACGAGCCATAAATGTGAGCCAACCATCCTAATAGTTTAGGCAAAGCTGGCTAAAATCCTAAAGCAACGAGCTAAGAAGAAAAATGCAGTATTCCATCGAATACCAACTAACGAAGACAAGACAACAAACTCGTGTTAATCAGAGTATAGCACCGGTAACAAAGTCTGGTGAAGGCTCATCAGATAATTATTCAACAACTAATAAAGAATGAAGAAAGACATCTTTCCATTTTCCTACCTACGGATGCAGAAAGACATCTGAGAGTTTGTAAAATATTTGCGAAGATAATAATTCCTGCGAAGTTAATAGTTTCTGTGAAGAAGAAAAACCAGCAAAGGAGGGAAATCAAAACGTATATGCATCAGTTCAACATCATACTTCTACTAAGAAACTAAGAATTCAAGGCACGTATTTGTTCAACATCGTTAAGGGAAGCGTGTGAATTCTTGTAAAGTTTCACCACCTATACGAATGAGCTGTTGGTGAAGGTTGCTGCGATTGTTCGTAAAAATAAGGTTACGAAATAAGGTTGTTAGTGAGCTTTGCGAAATTTCTTATACGATTGTTCGTAAAAATTGACGGAAAGATGGAAAAATGGTTGTTGAGAACAGAATATTGACGTCCTTCATGGGAAGTCTTCTTCCCAAGTACATGATACCTCAGGTTCAATTTGAAAGAGTTACTTACTCGAGAAGTTCAGGAAATTCGTGATACCCAAGCACTTCCTCAAGAGGTATTCAACCATAGAAGACAAATGAAGTTTACAATGGTGTTCACACAAACCCTATTGCGAGAAGAAGTTTAAATGTACACCAGACACTACTCATGAAATAATGGTTCGCAGTAAAGAACTTTCCAAGAACTATGAACTCAGAGAACTCAGTAGTGGTTCGTGAAGTTTAATGAAGAAGTTTACTCGTGAAGTTTACAAGATAACTCGAGAAATCACACCGCCTTGCGTGAGAACAATGTTACATTTCAAGAGAAAATAGGGGGTTATGGAAAAACAAAAGTTCTGTGAAATTTATCTTCTCAACAAAAAAAGGATTTAAAATTCAAGCAAAGCTTCATTAACAATCAAATCTAGAAGGAGACGTACGATGAAGATGGGAGACAGTCATATTTCACTCCGCAGCAAAGAAATAAAGAGGGAAATTCGTAAACATTTACTTCGTGGAATTTTACTTTAAGCTTGCATCAACATAACCTACTTCGGGAAGAAGAAAACTACTTCGTGAACAGCAAGCAATCCAACAGAAGTATGAGTTTCATGGCGGGTCAAAAATTTAATTATCATTCTTTCTCATTTTGCAAGCAAGAAATTTACTTCGCAAGAGAAAACAACAAGCTGTAAAAAGGTAAGTAACATTTCCTTGAATACTTTATTTACGGAAGACAAAAGATTTTTGATTTTATTTACTAAAACCGATATACTCGCAAAATTTTTACAATTTTTAAGATTTCAAAACATTTCAAAGATTATTTTTTTTAGATTGGTGAAAAGTGATACGATTGCAAGATTCAAAAATGAGTTTATCGCAAAAATTTAACGATCTCAAAATTTTCAAAGACTTCAAAATTACAAAAATAGAGAAAATTAAATTCCTATATTTCTATAGAACAATTTTGATTAATACTTCTCATACTTTTCATAATTCTTATACTAAACATTTCATGAAAACATTCAACATTTTATGTACATGAAAAATTTACGATGAATTTTTGAAAGGCGAAAAAATACCGCCATTTACGATTAACTTGCGAATAAAAGACCGCAATCTGTGATCAGCCTCCAAAAAAGAAAGAGAGCCGCAGAAAATTTTATACAGGCAAACCTTTGTGGCGTACACCCTAGTTCGGGAAGCTATAATTCGTAAGAGGCAAAGTCCTAAAGTACGTCATTTAAGGGGGTACCTATAACGTGGCTAAGGGTAATCGGAACACCACCAATGGCCCTTAGTACATGGTAAAAATTTTGGGGTACAACCCAATAATGTGGTACCTATCCGGGTTAGACACCTTGGATTCTCACCTAATCTAACAACATTACGCAATATAAAATGCGGTGTAAGAGGATTTAGGTTGGGAGACTAAGGCATACTGTCTTTCCCAAGAAGTGCAGAAAACGATCAAGGCGCCGAGGTACACGGTTGAGTCAAGAGTGCCGGGTGAGGTTGAACCACATCTTCCATTTTTGACAAGTCTTGGCAAATGATGCACTTGGCCCAAAGATACCCCATAGGGTGCAACCTCGTAACTATAAGCCCTATAGGCAAAAAGGATAAGAGGTTGCGATCAAAAGCTGGTTGTTGGCAGAACCGGATGGGAAGAGCTAACCTTGTATGGTCGATGTCCGCTTCCTTGAAGGGGAAACCAGGGGGAAGATAAAGGGAAGCACCCTCCATTAGGGAGCTGATACGTGCTATAAGACGCAAATGTCACGAGGCTTCTTGTTTGCGAAAACATAAAGGCTTGTCATATTTGTGCAACAAATGAAGTTCTGCGAGCCTTCTAAAAAAAAAAAAAAAAAAAAAAAAAGAAAGAAAGAAAAGAATAAAGAACTCGCAGATCATAATAAAGAAGTTAAGATGAGATCAATGGGTCACTACATGAAAGTGTAGAGACATCCTGCGATTTCATCGCAAGACGGCAATGTCATGGGGCTTTATGTTCGCAAGAATATTTAGGCCTGTCATATTGTCGCAACACTTCCTGAAGAGGCTAAAATACTATTCAAAGAAGTTAAGGCAAGATCAATGGGTTTTTGCATGAAAGTGTAAGAACGTCCTGCGATTTTGTCGCTACAAAAGAGGTGCAAAAATAAGACCTTTACTTAGGAAGGCATGATAAGACCACAACAATTAATGAAATTCATTACAATCATTGAAGAAATTATACAAGAATATACATCATGAAGTTTTGAAGAGAAGACAACTTCGTCAAGATCATTGAAGAATTTTGAAGAGAATATATATCAAAGAAGACAATTCCATCAAGATCATTGAAGAATTTTGAAGAGAATATATATCAAAGAAGACAATTCCATCAATATCATTGAAGAATTTTTACAAGAATATATATCATGAAGTCATAGCAAAAGAGGCGATTTCATTCGCGATCAAAGACGAATTTATAAGAAAATACACAAATAAACTTACGAAGATAATTATATGAATAGAGGCAATTCAAAGATATATCAATTTTACCGCAGCAAAATGATCTAAGTAACACAAACATTAGCTATGCATTATAATAGATAAGTATTCACATCATACAAGCATCATACAAGCATCATATTTGCATCATACAAGCATCATATTTGCATCATACAAGCATCATACTCTCATCATTCAAGCATCATATTTGCATCATAAATGCATTGCATAAACATTTCATGGCATAAGAATCGCATACGCATTTCATAACATAATCATTACATAAATATTATATTCGCACAAGTATTGTACAGGAAAATACCACGAAACTTCGCAGAAAAGTTCATAATTCGCAGGACTATTCAAAGTTCGTAACACTATATTCGCAACATTATATTCGCAACACTATGTTCGTAACACTATATTCGCAATAGTACATTCGCAACAGTATGATTCGCAACAATATGTTCGCAATAGTACATTCGCAACAGTATGTTCGCAGCACTATTCACAGCACTATACAGAAGTTCAGAAATGCGCAGAAAAACTCAGGAATTCGTAGAAATATTCAGAAGATAACAGGGTTACCACTTGAGGCAGAGGAAACATAACAATAGAGATACAATTTAATTATTCAACATTTTCTCAAGAATTCTCTTTCGAAGATAAAGAATAGAGGCAACTATGGATACCCAAGAAAATATTTGATGTTCTTTATTTTCTCAGCAAGAATCCTCACCAAAAGTGGAATAATAATTTCACATGAATAGAGGCAATATTTATCACTCTCATCAAGGATATTTTATACTTCTTATATATTTCGAGGATTAAGTACTTCTTATACTTCTTCAAGGATATTTTATATTTCTTATACTTCATACTTCTTCAAGATACTTCACACACTCCATACCTCGCAAGATGATACTTCTAATTACTTCTTAAAGTTTCAGAACTTCGCAAAAGAATAGAGGCAAGTATATACTTTTCGAGTTTGATATTCTTTCGCTTGTTCCTTGAACAACAAAGATCAAAGACTACTACAACGGATTTTTTCTTAAAGATCGCTCTTCAAGCAATATTCAAGAAAAAAGAGGCAAGATGTAGGAGCGGAATATCACAGCAAATGATAACTTACGAAATTATGGAGAGAAAATACATTTTGCGAATATAGAATATTTTGCGAAGCTAAAGAAATCACGAAGAACGTTTTACGAGTAAAAGAAGTTCGTGAAGTAAATTTGCGAAGGTTCGTATGATGATTCTTTGATCCGAAATTAATGGAAAGATTAGTTGTTATCCAATGTGTAAAATCATATAAATAGCCATTTAGGCATGAGAGGAAAGGGGGACATATTTTGAGAGAGGGGATAATTTTAGGAGGAGAGAGAAAATTTTAGAGAGGGATTTATTTTCTTTATCATCTTCTTCCCCAAAATTCTAAAGCTCCAAATATTCATTAATGGAGTCTCAATTGTAAAATCATGTAATCACATACAATCACTAGTGAAGCACCGTGGATGTAGATCACATTGATCGAACCACGTAAAAATCTTTGTGTCTCTTTATAATTTTAGTACCTTAATTCTTAGTTTCATATCAAATTAATTAGGTTTAGGAATCATTTTAATGGATTCTAATGAGGGTGTAGTTGTGAGATAATCCACAACTACACTAACCTAAAATTCCATGTAGGAATAGAAATTCCCTCCTGGCGAGTTGGATTTTTAGCCTCTATTTATAGGCAAAAAACCCTAATCTAGTTCCATAATAACCCTAGATTTGTAGTCATCCAAAATAACCACATGGATTTGTACTTATCCTTTAATATTTGTGTCTATCCTTGAAGATACATGTCTATATTGAGAGATTCTTGTATATCTTCACATGATTTGAGTCTATCTTAACAGATCCTTGTATATCTTCATAAGATTTGTATCTATCTTGAAAGATTCTTATCAATCTCTCAAGATTTGTAGCTATCTTGGATGACCCCTGCTTATCTTCCAAGATTTGTGTCTATCCCAAAATGACTTCTATAATAAGTCATTTGGGCTTCCATAATAAGCTATACTGGGCTTCCATAATAATTCCTCTGGGTTTCCTTAATAAACCCAAGTGTTGGTTTCCTCAATAATCCTCCGGACTTCCTCAATAAGTCCGGTATGGGCTTTTGGAATCTTCTTTAACGGGCTTTTTGGGATTGATTCACGGGCTTCTAGTGTATTTTATACACATTACAAACATCGCCCCCTCTTAACCTCCAATTTGTTGGGGGTTAAGAAGTTTGTTTTTCCTTCTGCGTCGACTGTTGATGACGTAACTCGCCCCCAAGAACTTGTAGAGACATTACGAAGACTCCCCTAACAGTGATAACCTGCACAAAAAATAAAACAAAAAATAAAAAATAAAAAGTAAAATAATAATAATAATAATATTGCTCACGTGCTAGGCGAGACTTTTTGCCACGTGGTGGACTTGTGATGCTCGATATCTAGTCAAGTCTTGAGGAGAATGTAGTATGTGCTTGCTGCTGGGGCAAGGATTTTTGCTCGCAACGTAACAAGGATGTAGCTCTTGCTGCTCAGCCAGGATGTCTGTATTGCTTGTGTTGAGTACGAGTCTTTGGACCAATATCGGGCATTGGGCTCGTGGTCAAGACGAGACTTTATTCTTGCGAAGGTGCAAGTATTTGTACTCACGTGCAAGGTGATATTTTATGCTTGCGAAGGTGCAAGTCTTTGTACTCACGTGCAAGGCGAGATTTTATGCTTGCGATAAGAACAAGACTTATGTGCTCACGTGCAAGGTGAGTCTTTAGGTGCTTGCGATGTGATGCAAGGATAAATATTGGTGGGTCTAAGCAATACTCATCTTGAACTCGATCATGTCGCTATCCACGAACCTCGAACTCGATCATGTCTCTATCGACGAACCTCGAACTCGATCATGTTGCTGCCCCAAGTGCATATAAAAGTTTCTCGAACACTGAATTTTTCACTTCCATGTTGTAGGAAATTCAAAGAGGATTCCAACGAGCCAAAAATCACTCAATTCAGACTTCAAACGAAGAAGTTATTGACGAAACAAGTTTCCAACGAAGCGCGCGTGTTGTTGGTGGCGTGGAAGTGATGACTGGATCACAAGAATGATGTGGCTACCTGCTGTCGTGCTGACTGGACTGGTTGGATCAGAACTGAACCAGTTTGTTGAACCGATTTGGCTCCTGTCACCTTTTTGTCATGAACCTGTCGTACCACAGTCCCTGAGTTGTTAAGGGTTGACCTCGTTACTAGGGGAACCCGATAATTATTGGTTAAATATATGTTTATTAGTTGGTAATGAGGTTTAGTAGCGGCTGTGTGAGTCACACGAGCTGCTGGCTTAGGTTAGAGATTATATTTTCATTTTCCCTGGTTGTTGTGGTCATGAAAATTATTAATAAAAAACTATCTTGTCTCTCTAAAACTTTCTGTTCTCCCCAATCTATCTCTATCCTTAGAGATCATGATTTGCTTATGTGCTAATTTGTAGTGTAGATCACTACAATTGGTATCAGAGCAGTCGATTCTTAGACTGCGCTACCATGAATGGGTTTGAAACTGCTTTCCTTTCTGCCGTGGAGACAATCTTCGCTGAGAAATTTAAGGCCCTTGAAGAACCTTTGTGGAAGAAGAAAATGGGATCCGGTAATGATTTACATGAATCTCCATCAGGTTCTAATTCTCAAGCTTCTTTGAAAAGGGATTTCGACATCCAACCAAGTTTCACTGATGGAATTGAGGGTCAGGGTATAGACTCACAATTGATAGTTGATGCTGGAAAATCAAATTATGGATCTGAAAGCATCGGTTTAATCGGCGCTGGGCTTATTCAATCAAAGATAGTTGAGAACGAGGTTGATGTAAATTTGAAATCGATTCCACATGACTCAAGCGATTCAAGTTCGGTAAGTCAATTAACTCAAAATTATTTAACTCCTAGTCCAGCAGATGAAAGTAATTTTCGACCTACACCAATATTTGCTTCCTCTAATGTTGATGGAACTAGTATTGTTAATAAATTTCATAAATACAATGGGAATTCGATGTTCCTCGACTACCAGGAGGGTAAACCTTTCAATTCTGAGCATAATTTTCTCAATGTTGTTAAGGATTCTCAAGGTACTAACAATGGTGTAGAACTGTTGATTGTGAATTCAAAAGAGCTTCTATGTGTTGTTTCACCTAATTCTGATTATGGTTGTCTGCTATTCGATCGAGGTAAGGAGTGCGAAATTATGAGAAGGTATTTGTATTATTATCATAGTAGTTTTAAACTCAACCTGGATACATTTTGGTGTTTGAGGGTTCTTCATAGGTTGAATTTAATACTACAATGCAATGCAAATTTTGTGTATGAGATTCTAGAGATGGGGTACTTTTTAGATTCTATGTTTACAAATGCAAATAGGATGTTGTTGGTTAACAATGGTGATTATCTTGATGATAGCAAGCTACTTGGTACAACGCCACAACATCATAGTATTCTCTGGAATTTTTTGACTCTATTGATTACTCAAGTAACAAGGAGGATTGGGTATGTTATTTCACATGAGATACTTGATCAAGGGATGGCTAGAGAACTCAGCTTTCTGATTGAAATGAGACTAGTTCAGGAAGGTATTGTTACAGGAACTCCAAATTCAAGTCAGAAGATACTGAACAGCACAAGCATGAGTGATGGTGACAGAGATTATACTTTTCACATGATATTTGATCGCGGAAAAGGATGCTATCCGTTATTTTGTAGTGAATATAGATTTGGTGATATGGTTGCTTCTCGTCGGTATATATTTCACCTGTGTTTGAAATTAATGGCTGGATACGACGGAAAGTTGAGAATGTGTGTGATTGATAGAATAACTAACTGTGTATGGATGCCACCGGGGG
Source organism: Papaver bracteatum (assembly GCA_023529315.1). Classification (NCBI taxonomy): domain Eukaryota; kingdom Viridiplantae; phylum Streptophyta; class Magnoliopsida; order Ranunculales; family Papaveraceae; genus Papaver; species Papaver bracteatum. The sequence continues at coordinate 340,463 of JAJJWX010001128.1, forward strand.
AAATTATGAATGCCTATAAATGTACCTGTCTATGGGAAAGGGTGAAATTCAGAGTGTTTGATCAAAGGCTTGAGAGTTGGGGAGAAGCATTCTATCTTATGCAGCTGCAGTGTGCTCAAATAACTGAGACTGTAGATTGGAACTTGAGTTGCAGTGGAGACGATTTTCTCTTGTTTCTTAAACTGGGAAAGATGATTGTTGCATTCCCAGAGAGAAATAAATTCTTGTTGCTCATATTGGCTAGATTGGTGAGCATTAAGAAGGTACATAAAGGGTTTGTACAAATGCTGGGAAGGAACGAGGCAGAAAAAAATTTCTTACAGCTAACACGTGACTTGTTTGAGGTGGGTTATTCTAATTGGAGTTGTTTCTATTCATTTTACTGTGCTCAGCATCCAAATTTTGGCTGCAACCACCTGATGAGTGTGTATAAATGCGCTTCAACTCAATATTCTCAACTGTGTTCCAAGTTTATGTGGGAAATTGCATGCCAGACCGAGGAGAATGGTTTCTGTATTGACTGTGTACTTGTAAGGATAGTGGAAATCACACATATTTTGTTACGGATAAAATCTAATGGAGTCAATTATGGTGTTGTAATTGGTGTTGGAAGAGTACAAAGGAGTCTTGATTTAACTGGATTTTATTTTAATTCGAGGACTGAGAGAAATGTTTGCTGGGCTTGTCAGCATTTGATCTCAGTGGTAAGCTTGGTAGTGAATTGGAATGGTTGGAGCCACCTATTCTGTAAAGCTGAGGCCCTTTTTGATTACCGGCTGAAGAACTGTCCAACTACGCTTCATGAAGTTTGTCAGATCACTCAAGTTTCACGACAAAATATAAAGGAAGTTCAGTACCCATGCGGGCTTGTCTTTCCAAACTTTTATTTTGTCCAATATCTAGCTTGCCACAGTCAGTGGAGGGGAATTCCAGGTGCTACTGTTGAGACCAATATTACATTAAAGTTGATGATCTACTTGAAATGGGAATCCAATTGGCTGTTTACAGATATTTTGGGTACAAGAATTCTTCTTTCTGTGATTTTTTCTGGTCAGGTGGCTGTTACAAACAAGCCTGTGAGATTACAAGTCAGGCCCAAGGTGATTCAAATTTTAAATGTATTGATGAGGGATGATTACTTGAGGTGGAAGGTTACAGCAAGCTGTTATGCTAAGCTCAGCTATGTACTAGGGAGATGGGAGTTCATAGAGAAACTCGAGAAGAATTTTACATCGTCAGAATGTGTTGAATTTGAATCAAATTAATTAGGTTTAGTACCTTAATTCTTAGTTTCATATCAAATTAATTAGGTTTAGGAATCATTTTAATGGATTCTAATGAGGGTGTAGTTGTGAGATAATCCACAACTACACTAACCTAAAATTCCATATAGGAATAGAAATTCCCTCCTGGCGAGTTGGATTTTTAGCCTCTATTTATAGGAAAAAAACCCCTAATCTAGTTCCATAATAACCCTAGATTTGTAGTCATCCAAAATAACCACATGGATTTGTACTTATCTTTTAATATTTGTGTCTATCCTTGAAGATGCATGTCTATCTTGAGATATTCTTGTATATCTTCACATGATTTGAGTCTATCTTAACAGATCCTTGTATATCTTCATAAGATTTGTATCTATCTTGAAAGATTCTTATCAATCTCCCAAGATTTGTAGCTATCTTGGATGACCCCTGTTTATCTTCCAAGATTTGTGTCTATCCCAAAATGACTTCTATAATAAGTCATTTGGGCATCTATAATAATCTAGACTGGGCTTCCATAATAAGTCCTCTGGGTTTCCTCAATATACCCAAGTGTTGGTTTCCTCAATAATCCTCCGGACTTACTCAATAAGTCCGGTCTGGGCTTTTGGAATCTTCTTTAACGGGCTTTTTGGGCTTGATTCACGGGCTTCTAGTGTATTTTATACACGGTACAAACAACAACCAACTCCGAGACTCTTCCGTTCACTGTTTAACAAAACCGTAACTTCCTTTTCCATTTTTATCTCACGCGTCTTTGCTTGGCTGTGAAACTCTCCTCTTTAGATTGATAGATGGAAATAAATCTGCATTGAGAATATCTTCTAACACTCTCAATGTAAATACCAAAAGAATAATTCTATTGAGCCCACTTTAAATCCCACGGTCAATCCCACCAAGTGACGTGGCATTTTCTCTTTCTGCTTACGTGGTTTTTATTCAGTTTCATTCTGTTCAGAACAAAAGAGGGTTTTCTTCTCTGGTTTCGTTCTTCCCGGCTGAAAAATAAGTTAAAAGTCTTGAGAAAGATAATTTTCTTTTCGTTTCTGAGTATTCTAGGGTTTAGGTTATGCTTTTGGATTTAATTTTTGAATTTATAGTTTGTTTCCACAATAGTTGTTCATTGAAGAAGAATTTAAACAGTGCAAGTGGGGATGGATGACATTGATTTAAAGTACATGTTACTTTGGGTATTCTTTTTGAGTTTCTTAGATTTGTCCTGTAAATCCTGTGATTGGAATGCAAATTTATTTTTGGTGGATGGTATGATTTTGATCAACAGAACTTGTTGTTGCAAAATCTCAAAGATTACTCTTTACTATTAAGTTCATCAGATGGCTATCATGTTGACATATTGATGTGATTTAGGAAGCTATCATGGTGCATGAAATTGATGATATTATTAGAATCATAATAACACGTGAACTCATACATAATGAGTAATTATATACTTACAAGAAATTATGTACTTAAAGAAATTTTGGCATGTTGCGGATTTATCATTATACTACTCCCTCCGTTCCATTTTAGATGATGTTTTAGGGTTATTTTTTTGTTCCATAATACTTGAAAGTTTTCATATTTTTCCACAAAACTACCAATAACACCCTTACATTTTGTCTTGGAACTATAAATTTATTTTTAAATGAACTAATAGCATTTAATGTTTGAAGACTTTTCTCAAGGGTATAGGTGGAAAATCTTTATATCTCTCTCTATTTCTTAATCTGCGTGAAAACTCCAAAAACATCATCTAAAATGGAACGGAGGGAGTATGTTACAAGAAATTATGTACTTGAAGAAGAATTATCTCCATGTTACATGTATGTATTCCTAAATGAGAGACGCCAAGGAGAGGTTGGTTGTCATTGGGAAGGAACACTGTTGTGTATCACATGTGCAAGATTGTTTTCCAGTGAATCTTGTTTCTTTCTTACAGGTTCGGAAACCATTTTTGCTGATCTTGGAGCATACATGGTTTTCACTAGATTGGGTTCGAGTTGGAGTTGAATGCCAGAACAAGTTGCAGCGACTGTACATCTCCAGAGGACTAGAGATAAAGCTAGTGAATACGTAAATCCCAAAGTCCCATTGTTGGAAGACATAATAAGTGTCATATCATGTGTTTGGAATGTTTAATCCAATATGTGAAAGTTATGATATTTATCACCATGTTTAAGCATTTTCCTGCTTTAGCTAGTGAGATGCTTTCAGAATTTGAGTAATGATGAACAAAAAAACAGTATGTTTCAACAATTTTAAATGACAAAGGAAAACAGAACTATAGTAATTTTAAACAATATGAAACTGATATTGGCATCACATGATACATAAGGTTTTCAGTAACGAAAAAAGAAGACTGAAAAAAAATGAAGAGTGCATAAAAACCCACTGTAAGACACCATAAAACATTTTAGGTACACGTTTTCTCTTTTAGTTATGTTGCACAGAAACAACGCACTGCATTTCTTTGTGAACCATTAAGAGTTACTAATAGGGAAATGCTTGCCTCACACGTCGACGGAGCTCTGACATTGCATATCTACCTGTTAAATAGAAATGCTCCTTAACACGGGCTTATCTGGCTCGAAAGTTCGCTAAGCTTCATTAGTTGTATTCACTAATACCATTTCACGGAGTGATAGAACTGTTCCTTTGGGAACTAATTTGCAGAAATGTACCTTCTCAATCAAATTTCCTATGCATCTTCTTCACATCCTGAAATATTGATATCAAAATCAAATTATGGTCAAATTCTTCAACAGACAAATCTATCCCCACTTACACTTTTTAAATCTCTTCTTAAGTGAACATCTAGGGTATTGAGGAAACAATTCAAAAGTTAAATCTAATAATAACATAACCTAAATCCTAGAATGCTCGGAATCGAAAATAAATGTACCTTGATCGAGGATTTTTGTTTAGAACTTATTTTTCAGCCGGGAATTGGACGATCGAAAGACGAACCGATAGAAGAAAACCCTCTTTTGTTCTGAAAAGAATGAAACTGAATAAAACACACGTAAGCAGAAAGAGAAAATCTTGAAAAAGCTAAAATGTCACACCATGTCATGGGTGGGGTTGACTGCGGCGTCTCCAGCATACTTCCGGGGTACCTGTAGTACGTCTTCTGGATGCCTTTAGTAATTTTCTCCCATGACCACTTTTCGAGCTAATTTCTCCGCACAAGTGTATTTCTCCAAAAACACCTACAAAGACATAAAAATCCATAATAAATACGAAATCGAGCACTAACAATACAAACAATTGAGATTATATTAGACACATAAATGTGTCCATCAAATACCCCCAAACTTATTATTTGCTAGTCCTCAAGCAAATCTAAAATAGTAAATAAAATCCTAACTCACTGTCGCAGGCATCACGATTGCACTTAGCATGTGCAACAAGCCTTTAAACCCCTAGGTGGCCCTAGTGGCCGAGTTATAGTCTCGGGAAGGCTTACAAGAGATATACCCACAAAAACTTTAATTCATACCCTATTTATCAACACAAAACCTTAGAAGGCACTAAAGAATCTCCTTGGCTGGCATACTTATTGACTACAGGAGGAAGTACCCTGATGCAAAATTCCAATTGATGTACACGAGTTTGCACTCAAGCATACTAAAAATTCATATATAAGTGACAGATCTCTACTTAGATAGTCGCACTATGGACATCAATATACGGAGTCAACAAGTCACATGGATAGATTAAGAGATGGATATAAAAAAATAGATGGTTTTGATGTTGACTAGGTGAACGGTGTTTCTCATATCAGTTTGAAGGCCACTGCCAAAATAAACCTATCCTAATGGACTGAGATACAGGTCTGACTAATATCAACACAACTGGCACATACAAGGAAACCAGTGGTCGATAATCCTAATTCTAGATCAACTCAACTGGCATATACAAGGGAACTAGTGGTCGATTTTATTGAACAATTTATTCCGTATGGTCCGATGGTCTGGTCTCAATTTCTCTTTTTTTTTTTTTTTTTTTAATGATATCTCAATCGCTCTATTTCACCCTAGCAGTGGTAACAACTTGAATCGTGAGCCCCACCTAATCACTTAGAGAAACATATTTTAAAAAGAAAACAAAATAAAAACAGAAGTGAAAAGGACTTAACGAGATATGACGAAACTACCATGTTATTTCTAACACCTGAGATCTGTGCCTTTATGAATAGACTCTTTAGATGTTTCCATCTAATCAGATTGGTTCCTCAACTCCTACAACCAAGATGCTTTCATCCACTTAGATTGGTTAGTTCCATCCTTAATAAGCATAAATTTCTAGGCTCTAGAGTTAATTATTCAACTAAAAGGTTTCTCCCATACCACCAAACTTAAATCTAACATTGTCCTCAATGTTATAAAGACAAAATTAAACACATTAACAAGGAGAAATTGTTACCATTTGAATCAAAAGAGTTAAGGAAAGATATTACCGTGTTGCATGAGCATGGGTTACCTCCCAAGAAGTACTAATTTTAACGTCTTCAGCCAGACATAAGAAAGAATTAATCACCTCATATCATAAAGAAATAACCGGAACATCTGTGGATCATCTGCATCAAAAAGTGTTAACACGGATAAAAGGAAACTGCAACAAACCAAGAATAAACATAGCACACCCTTGCCTAGTTTTCTGTTTAAGACAACTACATCTAGTTGTGGTTCAGGTTCAGGTTCTATAAAGGGGTCTAAATAAAATATTTTCATGGGATGCACCTCCTCATAAGTAAGATTTGAAATATCAGGTTCTAAGGTCTGGAAATTTTTTGAAGCACACAATAATAACCTGAATAATTGAGGATCCTCTAAGTCAATCAGATTTGACTCACACAGTTGACCACAATGAGAGTGGTGGCCATTCTTAAGCAAATGTGTCAATTCTATTTTCCTAAAATAATTAGGTTTAGTCTCAGAACTTAATAATTGACACATACAAAACTTATACGTTCCCACAATTGGTTGAAAATTTTTTGGTGGGAAAACAAAATCAATTTGGGTATTATCGCATGGGAAAACCACATCAACCAGAGGATGGGTTTCTAACAACTGAACTTCTTCCTGGACATCATTAGGTTTGGGAAACGTGTCTGAAGATAATCTTGTAAAATGGTAGAGGAGGTACATATGTCAAGTCCCGAGTGAGGGATCTCTTTAAGAGCTAAAGGTAAAGCACAGGGTGAATGATAATCACCAAAAAACGTAGAGTTCTGGGTGTCTCTAGATAGACTAGCTACAATTTCCCTAATTTCTAGATCATCAGAATCCTGAAAACAGTCAATTGCTTCTTCTAGTTTATACTCAGGTGACGCATCCTCAAAAAGCTTTACGAGTTCATCTTCTTCATTTAATACTATTGTTTCTAAATCGCTAAACTCTAACATAATATTCTCAGAATAAACTCGGATGAAGAAATCCAAGGAACGTTTAATAGTATAAAACCTAATAACAAAGTCAAAGAAAATATTCCGCTTAAAAATTATATCAAAAATTCTTTGAAAGTAACTCGAACAGAGCAAACAAAATCGTATTGAGCTACTTCGTTTTTAAAACGTATTGAGACCATTGAATGAGGATTATTTTTTGGTGTAACGGATGAGTTTATGAACTCGACACACGAGGAAACATCGGATCGAGGAATGAAAATGGGAAGCATTCTCAGCCTGGATTTATCTTTCCTAATGACAGAGGAATGGGAACCTATCTCAAGATTTATGTAATCGAACACTTTCAAGGGGTTCCTGTAACGTAAGAAACTGATTATTAGGTACGAATCAAATGGATGGAATGTTTCTAATGGTTTTGATATTGACTTCTGTAATCGGCGAACAATGGGAGGAGAATCGGTGGAAGAAAATCTCTAGGGATTAATTGGATTTTGTAACCGAAAAGGAGAATCAGTGAATGAAACAATCTCGGTCGTCGGATTAGGAAGAAAAGAGGGGCCTCATTTTCAACCACGATTAGTGTTTTCCATTCAAGAAGAATGAGAGCCGTCGATGGCTCAAAAAGGCATATTTACAACCGTTAGATGATTGAAAAACCATTTGTTTTTTTAAGATAGACGAGGAAACCTGTGCAAAATAGGGAGGAAAATAATATCAATAAAATAATAAAGAGGTTCCTAAGGGGATCGGGCCCACCGGCCGGCCAGTCATGCCGCCGTGGCCGGTCCTGCACCTCTTTCTATTATTTTGTTATTTTTCCTTATCTCATGAAGACTCCTTCATTTGAGCAAACTCCATCATTTGAGCAAAACTCTTAGTTTCTCCATATTTTCCTTCAAACGATGAAAAATAGTAAAAAATAATAGGGAAATGTGTCACGGGACCGGGCCACCTAGCCGTCCGGCCATGCCCTAGCCGTGACCGGTCCCACACCTTACAATTCCTTATTTTCTCATGTTATTATTTCCATCATCTCATGAAACTCCATCGTTTGAGCAAAAACCCTAGTTTTTTAATATTTTCTCTAATATTGCTCAAACCATGAAAAAGCCAAAAAATCAAATGGTCACATGAATGACTAGGCTTCTCACATCAAAAATTAAAATATTATTATTTTAATATTCTCAAAATACTGGTCGCACGAGAAAAGTTCAACTTGATCATTTGACCAAAATTGAGACTTTCAGTCAAGATCAAACTCTTCTGAAAATCCAAAATATTGCTCAAACGCGCACCAGAAAAATACCAAAAACTCTCAGGACTGAGACACGTGCAGTATGGTGACACGGGCATGCCATCTTGACCGACCAAGGTTGGCCCTTAGGCTTGCAAGGAGCCGATCCCACACTTTTTCATAATTTTGACTTAATTAGCTTTCAACAGTTCATATTGGGTCCAAACTCTCTCCAACCAACTTGGAAATCACTCAATCGTCCACCAGCTGGTCCCACGACCACCAAGGACCAGTCCCATGACCCCTAGGCTGGTCCTCATCTCTCCATAATTAGGCTTTATTACGTAATGCTCAGACGAGCACTATTTTAGTAAATGATTAAACCAGCATTTGATCATCCTTTCACCAACTGGTCAACAAAGGACTTTGGTGCATGCTCACTTGAGCGCCTGGGCACTACATGGTCGGCCATCATCCCATGTAGACGGTCCCTCATTCTCTCAGTGACTTATTTTCAATAAATTATCAACTGATGGACAATCAATCAAAATTAGGGTTTTGAACTGAATGCTCTGCAAATCATAAGTCTGAGAAAGTTCAAACACATAATTTCATGTTGATCCAGCAATCAACATCTTGATTAATTATATAATATTCGAGCCAGATACCAATATTTTAATTAACATTTTATTTGGTCATACTACCAATAATTCTTCAAATGAGCAATATCTGCTCAGACAAGGAATGTTGATTCAACTATTAATATTCAGTATTCATCAAATGAGCAATATTTTCTCAGACAAGGAATATTGATTCAACTATCAATATTAAGTAATTCATCAAATGAGCAATATTTGCTCAGACGAGGAATATTGATTTAGCTACCAATATTCAGTAATTCAACAATTCATCAGCTCAGACTATCAATATTCATCACGATGATCCAGTTATCAACGTTCATTCGAGAACTATACATCCCAGCAGACATGTTCAATCCAAAAATCCTAGAGCATTTGGCAATCATGCTCGACTAAACAGTACTTAGACTCATCGTCCAATCAAGTCGACGACGGACTAATCAAATAAACGTTTGCCTTGCAGACTCCACGTTCGTGAGACATCAATCATGTCACATGGGGTGATATTAATTAGGATTTTGGTCTATCGGCCTATGACACGTTGTTCATCCACGATGAGAAATGTGACTAAGTCGTGCAAGTGGTTGAGGAAGTTAGCAAATTGGTGGGTGGACGATCAACCCAGTCTCCGTACGACGTGGAACTGGTTAAACCACGATCTCCCACTTTCCCACTCTTTCACTCAAACAACCTTCACACTTATTAGAGATAAATGTGTCCACGTTCTAGCAATATAAATAAGTTCTTTGAATTCATGATCAACAGAACAGAACAGATATATGGGAATTACACAACAATTCTCATCTAAACAATCACTCTCAACAGAGCAGAATTCAAACTTATTCAAACCTAGCAGTTCCTTTGAAGAAACCTACAACACATTCAAAATCATTGATCATCATTGATCTTACACAATTCTTAGCTTCTCTCCTACAGATCGACCGTTTTTCCTCTTTGTGACCGAATTGACTCTGGAATGACCATTTCTTGGTTTAGGACGGAGTCTTATAGATTGATCTATAGAACTCAAAGCACTCACGTATAGTGCATCTGTTTGAGGTTAGGAAGTTTGCTCGGTTGAGGAGCCTCCGTTCGCACGGTCGTCTCTCCACTTCCTGAAAAACCAACAAATCATTTTCCCCTATCAACAACAGGCCGCATGTAACAAATTCTACCCAGCAAGAAATACCTAGACAATGAAGTTGAAACTCCTTGATGAGATGAGATCTACACACCATGTTGAACGCATTAGAGAAGTCAATGAACAACATTGACATCTTCTCCGAGTGACCTTTCAACTCTAGTAGGCAATTTACAGCATGTAAAATACCTTATCCCCCAGCTGGCACACCAACACCAAATTGGTAATCACCTAAATAAGATGTCATGTCTTTGCTGACGGAGAAAAAAGCCACCTAAGATACTAATGTTCGCCAAAAAGTACCGACTGCAGTAGGCTTGAGTCCGCCACTAGGGTTGAGGGGTGCACTACTGATAAACTCGCCTAAAACCTTAGGGAATTTTCCTACCAACAAAAGGTTAACAACACCTTTAATGGAATATAGTAAATCGTCTGAAACTACTACAGCTGCCCCACCCAACACGTCAACTAAATATTGTGCACGTAAGCCATCTCGACCGCACGATGTACCTTTTGGGAAGCTCTTGATAGCTCCAAGAACATCCTGAGAATCCATAGTCATAGACTCACAGGGTCACCCTTGACAGTATCACAAGGAATAGCAGGTAGAGGCGCAACTAGTTTTTTTCCCATGAGCTCAGAGTATGTAGCTTCATTACAGGAAGCAACCCCGTTTGAAGAAAGTACACGGATTGCAGCCGTAAAATGACCACAACTCATTTTCTTACAGCAAGCAGTCATATTAGCTACTTTCTATTTCTTCTTATCTGCTTTCTTAATCACCTTTCGAATGGGCAGTTACAATAGTTTTTTTTCCAAATCGAAACAACCATTGGTCTCCTTCCAAACCGATAAAGATTGATTAATGGCCACGACTTGAAGTCATTTTTTGTTACCAGACCGTTCTTCAGCTGTATTTTTTGGTTTTTATAAGGTCAAGGTACAGATTAGAATAAGAATAAGTTGTAACCAACTAGGCATACTAACTAGATTAACGAGAACCTTGTCAAGGCAGGCCTTTAGAGACCTCGAGAAATTGAGTCTGCACTGATGGGTTATACAAGTGACTGTTGTGAATTGTCTCTGCAACACAGCATTAAGCATTTATATAGAAAGGGAAACAATGGTCCCTTATGTAGTATCACTTCCTATATAATCCATGTAGTATCCCCACATACAGCCTCACCTGTAATACCCAGACAATCGCCTCTTACCTCGACAAGTCTTGTCATACCATGGATGAGAAAATCTGCAGTTTCACCATTGAGAGGTCCTGCAATGACATCTTCGTGCATAACCCCTCCTTGACCCTTACACGACATCCTTCAGGCATGTAGGTACATGCATCGATAGCATAACCACATCCGTAAGTGACAACGAACCTTCTCCCAAGCAATATATACATGAAAATTGTTCGAAATCAACTCCCTGGAAATGGTTTTGTTGTCATCGGAGAAAAGATGCTTGTCGTGAAGATGTCTTAAGATAAACCCTTTGGCATAACCTTTACTGTTCACCCCATCCTGACATCCATCAAATCCCTTGAATGGACAATGTCAATAGCCATCATAATGTGCAGTTTCTTCTGTAAAGGGAGGAGATGGAGATGAACTCAAAGACACTTGAGAAGAGGGGGTGTAACCATTCAGTTGCGAGAAGATGAATCCCTAGTTAACCTAGGCATGATAACTGTACACAAAACCTAGAAGAAAAAAACTTGTGCCCTAAAAAGTGAAAATCAAACCCAAAAAAGTAAGGGAAAAATAAATTTGAAAAACAGCGACAATAAAATCAAACGTAAAACAAAAGTGAAAGATAATAGTGATGAAACCATGGTGATTCCAGTGAATAAAACTGGTTTTCATTCGCCAAGGAAATCGCCAAAGACACCATGATTGATAATAATAATACTTTTAAATAATAATAAAAGCCCCGTGTGGCCCCAACTGTAACATGTGTTAGGACGCAACTTGTTGGTCGGCTCCCGACTATTCCTGTGTAAAAATACTCTTTCCTTTTTAATAAAAGGTCCATGTGGCCCCTTTTTAATAATAATAAAAATAAAAATAAAATCCAACCAACATTGTGTAATGTGTTGGTGCTCAGCTTGTTGCTAGGCTACCAACCAACATTGTGTAATGTGTTCTTTTTTTTTTAATAAAATCCCCTGGTGGCTCCTTTTATTATAATAAACATATTATGGTTCTTCTACTCTTTTTTATGCACAAGGTGTACAACATGGAAACTCTTTGGGGCCATTATTTTCCTCACTAACCTTGCATCCCCTTGTTTTAAAGATCTCTCAATAATGTCAATTTGATTTGCAGACATGGTATTTAGATGATTGTACTATCATAAGATACCGTGCAGGTTTTTAAGGCCTTTCATATTATTAAGAATGCGGGTGCGGCTATTGGGCTTCACCATAATATACAAAAAAAATGAGTTGTTTTGGCCCTCTACTGATGTGAGGAGTCTGCAAGATAGTATTTTCCCTGCTGATATATAAAGATATTCTATACGTGTTAAACTTTTTGGTGGTCATGTGAGTTTGAGTGCTAATTTTTGTAGTCAATTGGCTATTAACAACGTACTTAAAAATATACAGTTAATGGCGACAGTCCGCAGACTTGAAGATCTGAAAAGTGAATTGCTACTTCTTCGAAACTGTACATGTGTTTTTAAACTCTATTTTACAATACGTACTATTGATCCTAAGTTTTTGAATGATGCGCAAGTTGTTTTTGATAACTATCTTTCCAATTATATGAGGGAACTGGTGACTGGAGATGGTCCGGGATACGGTTTATTATAGGAGAGGATTACTTCTTTACCCCTCAGATATGGTAGCCTAGAAATTTTTATATGTTTGATACTATGCAATATTGTTACTTAGCGTCCTGTTCTTAAACCTTACACTTACAGGGGGACCATTTTACAATTTTCTGACATTAATCAAGTTAAAGGTCAAGTATATCAACGAGCCTTTGACAGTTTTCTTGAAGTTTGTGGTATTGATTCGTTCTTATTACTGCCCCCATCATATGCATGTATTGCCAGTTCAGTACTTTCCAGGTGCGACTAAGAAAATGTCGTATATGTCAAGGCAAGATTTAGCTTTATGGCAGTGTAATAAAACTCCACATGCGCATGATTACCTTCTTGCTATTCCAGATGATGGGCTTGGACAGAAAATTGGGCCACATCAGTTTTGTGTTATTGACTTGGTATTCCCTTGTTTGTTGAAAATAGTTACTTTCTTTGATGCAACAGGGATATGGATGTGTATGGTTATCATGCACTTCATTGTGCTAGTGAAGTTGGTCTTAAGTTCCGACATGATCTTGTTAGATATACTTTGCGGATATTTATTACCATGCTAGTGTACCTTCTAAAGTTAAGGAAGCTTTGTTTTTTTTCCTCATGATGGTGGTGATGCTAAGCCGACGGATATCTTGGTCTACAATTGGGATGAGGGTTGGGATACTTGTTTTGATGTGACTGGGGTTTTCCCTTTTGTTGGGGGTGATATGCATGCAATTACACCGGGCCTCGCCATGGTTAAAGTCGTTGACCGAAAGAAGGTTAAATATATTGATATATGTAGAAACAATGGATATAGTTTTGGTACCTTAGCCTCTACTACCATGGGTGAACTTGGTATTGAAACTATTGAGTTTTTGAAAAGATTGAAGAACTGCATAGCTATGCATGATGTATATATTAGTGTTAGTAATTTTATTTTCATCAGAATAGGTTTAGAAATTCAAAAAGATATTGGAGACAAACTTGTTGCTAGGCTCCCAACTAGTTTCTTGTAAAAAAATACTTTTTGCTTTATATAAAATCCTTATTCATAATAACAAAATAAATAATAATAAAAAAGTATGATCGGTGTCGGTCGGCTATGCCGCTAGTGCATGGTCGGTCCTTTTATTTTTAAAATATAATTTATTATAATAACTATTTTATCAAGGGTTTTCTTTCTATCAAACTTTGTGATATTTCTATTGTATCTTACCAAATCTTGCTTTAAAGTCATATGATATGCAAATAAAATGGTCCCGCTACCATCCGGTCTTTATATCGCTTAATATATTAAAGTATTTGTAAATATTGATCTTTACACCAAAGTCCTACTTGGTATTTACTTCAAAATTAGGTCTTTCAGTCAAGATCAAACTCTTCTGAAAAATACTATAATGATGTTAAAAAGACCAAAAAAATATAAAATAATCATGAATGGTTCCGCTATCACCATGGTGGTCCGTGGACCAACATGGTCGGTCCTCCTTACAGCATCATGGCCGGTACTCTTTAAACCAATGGCCGATCCAATCACCACCAATTATCGGTCCCTCTCCCATTAGTAGGTCCTCATTCTACCACTCTTTGGTTGCTCATTCTACCATATTGTTGCCTAATGCATTAACGAGCATAAGTTTAATTAACTATTTTATATTAGCCTCGTAACCAATATTTTCATCGACAAACTAGTTGGTTTTGCTATCAATATTTGATTGGTCTATCTACCAAGACTTTGATTGGTCTTGCTATCATTTTTTTTTATCGCTAAAGAATTTGATACTGACGACGGATAAATTTTTGATGGAGGCAAAATTCGAAGTAGGCATGAGGGACCAATAAGAAGTTGACATTTGTTTACCAAATTTTGATACTTTGCTTACTGATATTACTAATATATCTAGTTGTTTTGATGTAATTACCTTTCATCACCAGTATAGGGAAGGAAACTCTGTTGCGGATACTCTAGATAAAAAAAATCAACTAATGATAGGCTAAAAGGAATTTGGATTTCTAACCCTCCTAGGTTTTTGTGTAATGTTTTGTATGATGACCTGATGGAGAGAGCCTTCCGCAGACTTGTAAGGTTCTTTTTTTTTTGTCAATACATTCATGTTACCAAAAAAAAAAAAATCTTGGTAATCTCATTAATTGCTTATTTTTAATCATCTCCTAAACTAATGGTATTTTTTTTTCTTCTTTTAGTACTCAAGGCAAGATCCTAAACTGATTTTTCAATATCTTTTACGGTATATAATATTCATCAACAATAAAGGAAGACTATAAGAAACTAGTTGGAATCCTAGCGACAAGTTGGGCTACAACCCTTTTTATATAAAAAATGGGGTTTAAACAGATATATTAAAAATACCGATAAAAAGGAAAAAGATATTAATTACATTCATAACTTGCGGTAATTATTATAGTGATTATCTTTTCGACGTTGAATTATATTTATGTTAACATTTTTGGTTTATTATATTTACACCTAGCAAAGTTGTAGTATCAAAAATAGGTTCTTGTATTTTTATTTTATTTTCTGTTTTGTACCTTAATGAGTTAATTAGTGACTAATGAAATTTTAGATAGTGGTAAGAAAGGTTGTCGTTCACTCAGACTTGATGAGATTGATTTCAGGTTTAATAAATGAAAATAAATAAAAATAAGAAAATATATACACAAAATAATAGCAGGATGGATAGATACCGGGACTCGGAATTTCACTGTCTTTCATATAAATGGGTTTTAAAAATTAATCCTTGACATTTATAGCTCCAAACACAAGAAATGTTAACTCTATTCTTTGACAAAGTATATTTCATAAAACATTAGTTGTAAGTTGTGAGAATGACGCATCAAAAGTAATTAAAACTAAGCATGCGACATCAAACAAAATAACAAATAATTAATAGAAATCATAATTCATTAAAAATCAGTGCAAATAGTAATTAAGGAATTAATTAAATTTACCACATGATGAAATTCAGCTCCATCCGTCGTCCCAGAGATGGGTTCTAGCTCCGCATAGTAAAAACACACTCAAAGGAATTTTTCATTGCTCAAAAAGGTGTTTGGAAGGAGAAAAGGTACAAAGTAGTGCGTTTGTAACATATATAATTGTTACAAATCCCACTGTTACAGAGAAACACTAACAGACTGTTGCGAATCCAAAATAATTGTTACAGAAATTGTTATAAAGATAATGAATTTGAAAGTATAGGTAACGGTTTCTGCGACTGTTTATATGTGTTGTTCTGTGTTCTTCCTATTTCTTCTTCACTGCAACGATGGTGATTGTCTGCAACTCGATTCTAAGCACTATGTTTTTCTCCCAATCTCTCCATATCTTCTCCAATCAACTCCAGAACCTTAAATACCCCTGTAGATACACTTATTTACCTCCCTCACCACGTGTACTAGCATCCCCACGTGGAAGCCACGTCACAAAGGTGGGTGACACACAGGATCATCCGTGGGTCTAGATAGTGCGCCATCTGTCAAGATAAGCGATCGAAGATGAAGGAGCATCAAAGGAAGGTATACCCGCGTAGCACCAAAGAACTTCCCTATTACACTTTACCCCCTCACGAGGCAAGATGTGATCAACGGCTAGGTGAAGCCCTACTGACAGACGCGACAGGGAAGGACTGACACCTCCTGGCGCGAAGGGCATGTGTCGGTTGGACTGACGACAAGAACAAATGCAGGCCAGCGTGATGAGCGTAGGAATAATAGAAGCCGCGGGATAACAGAGAGGTCCGCGGACTATGCACAGAACACAAGAAGATAAGGATACAACAACTCTTTCCCAGTCTTAGGAAGAGAGAGAGACATAGATTGGTCAGCGTGATGATCTTAGGAAGCATAGAAGCCGCGGTATGACCAAGAGGTCCGCGGACTATGCAAAAAGCACAAGAAGATAAAATTATAACATCTCCTTTCTAAGGGACCCACGTAGAAGAGCTATATATATGACCCTTCCTGTTACATGGAAGGGGGTCGAACAATTGGAGAGAGAGCGGGAACAATTAGAGAGAAAGAAGGGTAGTGTAAGTATGAGCGTTAACCTTCGGGTTCCATGATCACCCAAAGTCTTTTGACTAATCTTGTAATATTTTACCATCATAGTGAATCACCCTCAGACCTGTGGATGTAGGCCTTAGAGCCGAACCACATAAATCTTTGTCTTATTTACATTTCGTATTGATCTACCCTAATATTTGTATGCATCTCTTAGATCTGTCGTTATGGATGTTGAGGAGATCATGAAAAACCTGTGGGGTTTAGAATCAATGAATCAACATCTATCCCAGCATCTCACAATATATTCGTACTTTAATGCATGCACTCTGTACATGCGAAGATTGGTTGTGGACACGTTGATGCTTACGTGATTTGCGTGTTCACAATTTGGCGCTAGAAACAAGGACTTTTGTCCCTATCAAAAGATTTATCTCTCTGTGATTTTTTAGACAGATTTGCGCTTTAAACTTGTTTTTCGCATCATATCTATGTTCTTTGTATTTTCTACTCGCAGATCTGGGCCTCTTACGACTTTTAACCGGCAGATCTGTGTTTTGGGCTACTTTTTGCATATATTTATGACCAATGTATTTTCTACCAACAGTCCAGGCGTTTTATAACCTCCGGACCGACGGACTTATGTTTTAACTATTTTTTATACTTATTTTCTACCAGTAGCCTCATAACGACCCTAGGACCCCATTATTTCAATTGAGTCGGTACATCTACCCACGTTTTTTTTATATTACCCGCATGATCAGTAGTTTGAATGCATTCTTTGCCGCTAGGAATCCAACTTGTGGGTACCGTGAACTAATAGCTAACTCGTGAATCTTGCCTCGTTTTATCTCCGTGCCATATCTGCAGAGTATTGCAATGGAAAAGAGCAAGGACGTAGGAAAATCGAAGGTACCATCAAAAGAGACGCCTAGGACTATGCCAATAATAACAAGGAGCAAACAGAAAGCGAAAGACTCATAGCCGGGGCAAAACGCAGAACGGATCGGAAGAAGCATTACTCTCAGAAGCGGGCATCATTGCAATGGAAGCACAGAAGGCTGCGGCGGCAAAGGCTACGTCATCTACAGTGGTAGCTTCTCAAGTGGTTGTCTCCAAAGCGATGGCTACGGCCAGACCTAATGAGCCCCAACATGCAGCAGTAGGCTCGGTGATCCAAGACCCTCCGTACGGATGCCGCCGGTTAATGGACGAAATACACAACTACGAGCAGGATACCACGGGGTGGTAGAACCCATTGTGCATCTGGTGGAAGAAGTTAATACCGCAGTCCCCGACGGACAAGCCCAACTTCAAGCAGGAACGCTAAGTCAAGAATCAAACCAGTCTGCGCATATATGGGCGGAGATAGAAGAGCTGAAAAGGAGTCAAAAGACATACGCAGACGCGGTGACCTTGCTAGCCCAAGAAAATCAGCAATTGAGAGAAAAGATCCTCCAAAACGCGGAGCTAGGGAATCAACAAGACGAGGCTAACTCTGCGATGCAGAATGCAGACCGAAGAGCGATCCTCGAAAACACCCCTGCGACAGGTAACCAAAGAAGAATACCCCGAAGAGGTGCACGTAGCAACAGGAGGTCTGACCCAGACTATTACCCGGAGACTTCGGACTACTACGACGAAGATGAGGACACGTTGCTACAGCCTACGAAGAAGGCACAGTCATCCATGCAAGACGAGCACTATTTGGCGATGGAGAGTCTTCGTGCAGAAATGCTAGCATAAATCAACCAAATCAAGACCAGGCAAGGAGGCGGAAGGCTAGAGCAGGTTATGAAAGAAGCCAGTACTACACCCCTAACGCACCAGTTAGCTACGGCTACTATTCCACAGAAATGTCCAGTCCCATCCTTCGAATATTACGACGGGTCCGCGGATCCCGCGGCCCATCTACGATATTACAACAGGGTAATGGCCAGGTGGGACTATGATGAATCTATACTATGCAGATATTTCCCCTCCAGCCTGAAGGGATCCGCGCTATCCTGGTTCGATAACCTCAAGCCAGGATCCATCGATTCGTATGATCGGCTCACCGAAAAGTTCTTGGCCACCTACATGTATAACAAGGTCGTCAATACAGGAATGGACAAACTCTTCTCGCTTGCAATCAAGTACAGGGAATCCATTCGGGAATACACGGATAGGTGGCACAAGATATGTCAAGCCATAGGACAGGTAGATCCCGTAGTAAGTATTAATTGTTACAAATGGGGACTGGACAGGATGAGCCCATTGTTTGTCGAAATCCACGGCATCATCCCCGCCACAGAGGGAGATTTGAGGATAATCATCGAAAAACATGCAAGGTTGGAAGAAATTCAGCGGGAGAACCCAAGAGCGCAGGCTCAACGACCTCCACGGACCAATTCCGCGGAACAAGCAAGCGGATCTAAAAGTTACCAAAGAGATTCGAAAGACGACTACAAGAGGTCTGGTAGAAGGTTCGAAGATCAAATCTACATGAAACTCAATACCAGCTACTCACGCATCTTAAAGGAGATCAAGGATCGCGAAAATTTAGACTGGCCTTGGACTAAGGGGAAACAACCACCAGCCTCAGAGAAGTCCAGAGAATACTGTGATTTCCACTGCTTCAACGGGCACCCAACAGAGAAGTGCAAAAACCTCAAGATAGTGATACAAAAGCTGATAGACGCGGGGGATCTCAAGAAATACATTGAAAAGACTGCACCAGAAGACAGGGCCAAACGCAGCAAACAAGTCCAATTACCAGAAGGCAACCGCACAGTGAATACTATATCCTGCTCAGAGAATAAAGAACCAACCCTAACTGCACAGATAGGAAAAAGACTGAGGAAACAATTTGAGGACTATTGTGATATTTACAATTTGGAGTGGAAAGAGGTGAAAGATTATCAAGAATGGATGGACGCACCCCTAACCTTTGAAGCCGAGGACATTGAAGATGACATGGAAGACCACAACGATCCTCTGATCCTCACCTTGCCAATTGCAGGATGCAACATAAATAAAATCCTCATCGATGGGGGGAGTTCCGTAAACGTCCTATTTTACGATACCTTCAAACGTATGGAGCTCAATGACGAGCAACTCTCGGCCTCACACCACACCATCCACGGATTCAATGGTACGTCTACGAAGCCTATCGGAGATATTGTTCTGCAAGTGGATGCCGGCCCCATGAAAGTTGACGCTCGTTTCAGTGTGGTAGACGCACCTTCACCTTACAATGCCATTATTGGGCGGAGGTGGATCCACAAGCTTAAGGGGGTCGCATATACCTACCATCAATACCTTAGGTTTCCTACCCCCTAGGAGTGATGGAGATTAAGGGTGATCGAACTTCCGCAAAGGAATGCCAGGCAATGCATATGCAACTCAACAATGAGGAAGACGAGAAAAGGATAACTCGTAGGACTCGAAACAAAGCAATATCAAAGGACAAAACCATCGATGAATACTTGAAAGAAATCTCAGGGAAAAGCTTATCCAAGGGGCACTCCGTATGAAACACGGAAGTATCAACATCAATTGCTGACCAGGACGCCCCTACGAACAAACAACCCGAGCCTGCCAAATAGCAATTACAGAAAGTTCCTCACCTTGGGGAACCAAAACCCACGTTCACATCCTTGGAAGCGGTGAAGGAAGTTAACATCGGGACATAGGGGAGCCCGAAGAAGATCAAAATAGGAACTCTGATGGATGAAGAACGCGAAGCCTCTCTGGTGAAACTGCTCAAGGAGTACGCGGACGTCTTCGCGTGGAAACTATCTACCATGCCAGGAATAAATCCAAAGATCGTACAACATGATCTGCGCATTAAACCTGGCACACCCCCGGTAAGACAGAAGGTGCGAAAGGTAGCCACGGAGTTTCACAAAGCAGTGGAAACGGAATTGCGAAAGCTGTTGGAGGCTGGTTTAATAAGAGAAGTCAAATATCCCACCTGGATATCTAACATGGTGATTGTACCAAAGAAGAGTGGCGGGGTCAGAATCTTCATCGACTTCACCAACTTGAACAAAGCGTGCCCCAAGGACAGCTACCCACTACCCAGTATCGATCAACTGGTCGAAGCGGTAGAAGGATACGAAGAGCTATCATTCATGGACGGATACGCCGGGTACAATCAACTATTTTTAGCAGAAGAAGACCAGCAACATACATCATTCTACACACCCCACGGCCTCTATTGCTACGTAAGGATGCCCTTCGGACTCCGGAATGCAGGGGAAACATACCAAAGGATGGTCGACGCTATTTTCAAGCCATGGATTGGTACTACCTTAGAAGTCTACGTTGAAGTTATGCTCGTAAAAAGCAGATTCAAGAAGAACCATCACCAAGACTTGAGGGACATCTTCGAAGCTATGAGGGGGCACAACATGAAGGTAAACCCGGAGAAATGCACCTTCGGAGTAACATCTGGAAAATTCCTCGGATACCTGGTAACAAAAAGGGGCATTGAGGTAGATCCCGCAAGATCCGAGCCATAGTAGACATGCCATCCCCAAAGAACCTAAAAGAAGTACAAAAGCTCAATGGATCCATAGCCGCTTTGGGAAGATTCATCTCCATATCCTCGGATAAGTGCAAGTTCTTTTTCAACATATTGAAGAAGGGAACAAAATTTGAATGGAATGCGGAATGCGAAGAAGCCTTCCTAGGAATCAAACAATACCTAGCGGAGATCCCTATCCTTCAGAAACTAGATCCTGACGAAGTTTTGACGTTGTACATCGCAGCAACCGATGACGCGCGAAGCGAAGACTTGTCAGGACCCATACAAAGGAAGAACAGCCAATATACTATGTCAGCAAAACCCTGAACTCCGCAGAAAGAAATTACACAAGGATCGAACAACTGATTTTAGCCATCGTATGGTCCACCGTGAAGCTGAGAATGTACTTCTTGACGCATGACATACGTATCCCGTGTCAATCACCCTTAGAAGCCATCCTCAAAGGGGCAGGAAAGGTAGGACGCATAGCCAAATGGAGCACATACCTCGACCAATTCAGCATCCACTATGAGCTTCAACACTCTCAGAAATCCCAAGTACTGGCGGACTTCCTAGCATACCTACCTATGGACAACGAAGAAGAAGTGCGCATACAGGGATGGAGAGCCGCGGGCGCCCAGAAATTGAAAAGCAAAAGGAGCCAAACGATATCCTTGAACCAGTGAACCCACGGCAATGGGAGGTCTTCGTAGATGGCTCCAAAAAATAGAGAAGGCGCGGGATTAGGCATCGTTATCACTACACCCACGGGGGATCGAGTCATACACGCATTCAGGTTGGAATTCGAAGGCCATACAAATAACATCGTAGAATACGAAGGAGTGGTCCACGCCCTCCGCTTGATAATCGAGATGGGGATACCGAAGTACGGTTGACCAAAGTGACTCACAGCTAATCATACGACAGATAGGCTACGAATACAACGTGTACGACGAGACACTAATGGCATACATGGATTTGGTGCAAACGTTGGTTTCCCGAATACCAAAGATCAAATTCCGACATCTACGTAGGAAAGAACTCAGGCACGCAGATGCCTTAGCTTATGTTTCGTCCATGCTCAAGAACAAAGATGTCAAATCAATCAAGGTGACAAGAGTGTACGAACCATCCATCAAGCTCCAGGAGATATGCGCAAGTAACCAACGCAAGTCTGCAATGGAGGATGTCCCTGATGATGATATCGGAGAACTCATATTCGACGACTTCCAAGACGACGATATAATGAAACAAGCAGGTGAGGACGACGACTACAGTCGGGAAGAAGACTGGAGACTAGGGGTCCATTCTTTCCTCCAAGAAGGGAAGCTACCCCAGGACATCAAACAATCTAGGAAAATACAATCCAGAGCGGGGATGTATGAGCTAAGAGACGGAACCTTATACATAAGATCATTCCTAGGGACACTTCGTCGTTGTTTGTCCCGATCCGAAGGACACGGCATCTTAAAAGATATCCATAGAGGAGATGCAGGAAATCACAGCGGAATGAGGTCGCTTGCAGATAAGGCAAAAACGCAGGGTTACTATTGGCCAATAATGATCCAAGACACGGCTAGAATGGCGAAAAGGTGTGAGGAATGTCAAAGATTTGGCAGGCGAATCCACGCCCCAGCCACTAAGTTGAATACGGTGGACAGTCCGTGGACCTTCGCAAAGTGGGGAATCGACATTGTGGGCCCGCTTGTATCAGGAACCGGGAAAAGAAGATTCCTAATAGTGGCCACGGATTACTTCAGCAAGTGGGTAGAAGCCAAGGCACTTGCGAGGATTCGTGATTCAGACGTCTTCACTTTCATATTTCAAAATATCATTTGCAGGTTCGGCATCCCCGCGGAGATAGTTTCCGACAATGGTCAACAACTACAAGGAAAAAATATCGACTTGCTGTTCGACACCTTCAAAATTCGGAAAAACAAGTCCACCCCTATATACCCTCAGAGCAACGGACAAGCGGAAGCCACAAACAAAACCCTAGCGCTCATCCTCAAAAAAAAGTTAGACGAGTACAAAGGGCGATGGTGTGAACAGTTACATAACGTTCTGTGGGCATACAGGACAACTCGAAGATCAGCTACTGGGGAATCTCCATTTCTACTCACATACGGAGCGAAAGCAATAATCCCCACGGAAGTTTTACTACCCACAACAAAGACAGAAGCGTGGGAGAAGAACCTCACCACGGACATGATGTTAGAAAAGCTTGATGACCTCGAAGAAAGAAGAGAGACTGCACTACATAAAATGGAAAACTACCAGCGCAGGATGGCCAGAGAGTATAACAAGAAAGTAAAACTTAGGAATTTTGTAGAAGGCCAGTATGTGTTAAGAATTATTCCCCAATACCAGCGAGAAAAGAAGTGGGGAAAATTAGCACCAACTTGGGGCGGACCCTACGTGATACACGACATAGCCGGAAATGGCTCCTACTATTTACGTAATCTGAAAGGGGAAATACTCAGGCACCCGTGGAACGCCAAATACCTCAAGCCATACTATCCATAATCCATCACCTTCGTATGCATTTCAGAAGAAGAAAGTTGACTTACAAGTCCGCATGTTTCTATCTCTGATGGAGGAATAGCACGCCTCAGCTTTTCAATCAATACAAATTTTCATCTTCAATTGACACAACTCTACTCGTTACCTATACGCATCTCGATGCGCTCAATACCCTACTTCGCCAATACCCATAACCAACACCGTATGAGACACATGTATATACCCATAAGCATTTCAATTTACACATGTATATACCCATAAGCACTTCAATTTACTCAGACTACTCAATACCTATCCTTACACAAAGAGATCAACAAAATAACCGAATACGAATGTACATTGAAAATCATTCCGTATATTAATAAAGTGTCAATACTATTGTTACCCCGTGGACGTAGGCCCTAGGGCTGAACCACGTAAACTTGTGTGCAGTTACTATCATGGTACTTCAATAAGGTGAATGTTCCGCACAAAACGCGGAACATACACACTACGATACACCGGGAACAAACCGGACAACGCATACACATGCCATCTCTTGAACTCCCCCATAAGCGTCTATAAGTGTACGACCGGGGGGTGACTTCCTAAGGAACGAGATACCCAAGCAATAATTATAAGCCGCGTTACTCTTGAACGCCGGCTAGACCCCCACCGCTCAGTAATCCTCTGGCCCAGGAATTAGCTGAGCGGGGTGACAGGTCGCAAGACGATTCCGAGGACACCAACCTACGGAATTGCATTAACACTACAATTTAACAAATCTTACAAATCAAGATCCACGGATAGCAAAACCAATCCCGTGGACAACGCAACCATTCACGTGGATTTCAGAACTAATCCACGGCACTGTTTAAATACAAAGTTTACGGAATTACTTACTATATTAACAGGGATATATAAAAATAGACGCGAATTCAA
This sequence comes from Papaver bracteatum, assembly GCA_023529315.1. Taxonomy (NCBI): domain Eukaryota; kingdom Viridiplantae; phylum Streptophyta; class Magnoliopsida; order Ranunculales; family Papaveraceae; genus Papaver; species Papaver bracteatum. The sequence goes on from JAJJWX010001128.1 coordinate 364,930, forward strand.
CAAAATACAAGTTCAGATTTGCACATTGAAGTTTGATCTATTACAGGGAGGTTGATTACGAACCTAGCAAGAAAAGTAGCAAAAACGCTAAGAAAATTAAGCAACTGAGATTAATCCCCAACATACGAGTTACGATCTATTGGGAAGGAGCACCATCCGCTGGTTTCTCCTTTAACGACGAAGGAACACTACCACCAGACGAGGGGCCAGAGGAACCTGAAGGGAGACTGGGAACGGGACGCCGAGTATAATTCTTGCTTATTCCATGGGTCTTCTTGAGATCCAGCTCAATCTCACCAAGAGTCCTGTTAATCTCCTCCGCCAACTGCTTACGCGCCACGAAGCCTATAGATACGCTCTTCATCTCGGCTTGAGTTAGGGAAAGGGAAAGATGCTCCGCCTTCTCGCAGCATGCTTCCTCGCTTCCTCTCGAGACGAAGCCAGACCCGATGATAGCTAACCTGCTCTTCCAATTGAACTATTTTAGCCTGTGCTTCGGCAAATTTGTCATTTGCAGCTTGAAGCTGTCCTTGGAGCTCTGCAGATATTAGAAGAAAGTGAGTAATAACAAATACAACAGGAAGCACACTCGATAACGAAGACATATACCTTCACAGTGGTTAACCGCGGAGTCTCGTGCTTCTGCGGCATAATCATATTCATTCGAAAGCCTATCATAGTCTACCTGCAGGAGATTATGAGCATATTGACTCGTGCTAAGATCATCTCGAAGCATTGAGTTCGAGTGATGATATCGGTTAACCTCATCATTCTTCGATTCTAACCCCTTGTTAAGACGATACATAATCACCTCTAAGTTCCTCTCATACTCGGCCTGACGAGCCACATCAGTTCGAGACGCGGATAAGGCACTACTAAGAGCGCCAGATTCCGCCCTAACATCATCTCGTTCCTTGGCAAGACGTCGCATATAAACCCGCACATCAAAGGGATGAGAATAACGTGCTCGCCGCAATTCTTCTTCCATATCATTAAGCCTAACCTATAGGGCGGAAATCTGGCCACGGGCTTCCTCGAGCCTATCCCGCGTCCATAAGAGAGTCACGTTGAGCAACTCACGATCGTGATCGTTTCGATTTTGCAAATCTACCCAACTAAATTTTGTCTGACGCCATTCTTCGGCCATATCGTTATGAACATCCGCGCGAGCATTCCATTTCACTGCTTCGCTCTCAAGTTTCTCAACTAACTCAGCAATACGCCCCTTTTGGAGAACTCTCTCACTACGAAGCCACATCAATTCAGGGACTCCGCCCACTGAAGACAATACCGCGGGAGGAGAGAAGAAGGAGATGACTCAGAACATATAGGGAACATCGGAAAAGAAAAGTAGGGGAGGTTCAAAACTGAAAGGGACGAAGAATTCTGCTCAGAAACCTCTAACTTTTGCTTGACTAAAGCTAGCTCGGAATGGAGCGCAGCCTCATCCACGCCCTGTTGTTCCTTGCGCTTAAGAAGATCCCTCAGTTCAGTTATCTCCCTATCTTTAACAAAGGCCGCAGCTTCGACGCTCGAAAGCACTCCTTCACGGTGGCGGAGTTTCGCCTCTAGCTTAAGAGACTTGGCCTTGAAGAGCCGGTATAGAGTATGGTTACAATACTCACTCCTCATCACCTACGGATCAAAAAGAAATTAGTTCAAATAACATATCCAAGTAAGATCAGGGTTACGAAGAATGAGACATACCTCCAATAGTCGCTGCTGAGGATAATTATACTGGTACCCATCAGAAACAACCATCATACCAAATGGCAGTAGAAGGAGGATTCACCACCAAATCAACCCCCGCTGGACACAAGATCCTTATCCCACTCTACATATACAATCTCCGCAGAGATCGACTCCATATCTTTGGCGAGTAAAAGAGTCCGAACTCTTTTCCCCTTCAATCACAAGGGGCAGGATGCGGCACGACGAGCAAACCCTTCTCTCTAAGCCAACCTAAGACAGCATCATCACCATCCGCGATTAAGGATTGCGGGAAATCATCAGAGGGAGAACCCAAGGGATTCACACCAGGTGCGGCACTAGCTTAACCTTGCGTAAAAATACCCCCAACACCGGAGGAGGTGCCACCATAACCCTCCGGATAAACCAAAGGAACCTCAGCACTAGGCACAGCTGTCGCGCCACCACCACCGCTACCTTTAAGCACATCCCAGTCATCACTAGGAGAAAGAAGACTAAAATCCAAGACGAGTCCCATGGCCGCGGCCATATCAAAAGACTGATCCCCGGACAGAGTATTACCAAAAGAAAACTCACCACAAGCACCCACGTCCTGACCACTGCTAGCCACAAAAGCAACTCCCTTGACCTTGTCCGTGACTGTCTGCTATTGACCGACCTCCATGACCACAGCCCCAGTAGATTTTGCTCCATCACTGGTCTGATCACCATCACCACCGAGGACTTGATTACCATCGCCACCTCCAACTCCGCCACCAGCGACCTCATTAACAATACCACCATCACCACCTGTGGCTTGATCACCAACGCCACCATCACCGCCACCAGCAATATCTCCTTCTTGCAAAGGTGGAGAAGTCTCAATCCGCTCCTCTTCATCGGACACATCCTCTCCAGCGTTCACTGGACTGCTCACATCTTCGAACTGCGTAGAGTCTCCAGTAGGAGAATTTGACGATTTCTTGGGGTTGATCTTTTTCTTTCTAACCACCTGCGGGACATAATAATAAATAACCTTGAGTATCTCCTTTCCTTGGCATAATCCATATTACTTAAGAAAAGGAAGGGGCATATATACGAAGAATACAAACATACCTTAGAAACACTAGCATTCCGCGGAAGAGGGTTTGCGTCGGAGTTACCCTCCTCGTCCGCGTCATCAACATCACGGTAGTAATCAAAATTCATACCTTCGAAACTCATCTGCCAAGGGAAATAATGGGCATAACGAGAAGGAGAGGTTTCGCGGTAGGAGCTGTCAACACTAGGTTGCCAACCATGTGGCCCAGGAACCCAGCCATATGCCCACGGACCAACAACCTCAATAACGGTGGAAGACCATTCGTAATCATGATCACGCTTGATCCTCTCATCAGCAGGAATAGGAAGACCTTCGGCACCAGGAATCCTTGCCATCTTGGAGTCACTTACTTCGCTCAAGAGGCGAATTTCCCCCTTAACAGGAGCAATATTCCGCAGATTCACAGACCAAGGCTTGCGCGTCTTCCTGTTAACATAATCTCCAAAGGATTTGTTAAAGTTTTCAGGAGTATACCACCCTTTCTCCTCTTCTAAGTTGGGAGCATAGCAGGTCATCATCGTTTTCCCCTTGCTACGAAGATAGCACTCTCGGAGATGACGAAGGTAATTTCCCGTCAATTGCTGCACCCCACGGTTATGGCTCTTCTTAGCAGTACCGCGGCTAGATAAGACCCGGTAATAGAAATCATCACCAGCTTTATATAAAGGCAACATCATACCAACCTCAAAAGCGCCCACGGTCGTCAACAGATGAAAAGCATCGTACTGATAATTAAAAACCATCTCGTAAGTTATGTCTTTATCAGGGGCATAGAAACTCACTTGGAAGTGCTGAAGACCGTGCTTCACTTTTAAGGCTTCAAGATCTATGTGCCTGAAAGTGAACTTCTTATTACCCATGGGTAGGGGACGAAATGTGACAGCAGAGTCATCTTCATAAGCATCCCCCGCAACATCTTCCGCAGAATCTGCTACCTTCTTCTTAGGAGGAACCACGTCTCCCAAAGACTCCATCTCTGAGGCCTTCCTCTTCGCGGGCTGGTTCTTAGTTGTTCTGCCTGAGCTAGGCACAGATGAAGACGAAGGAAGATTAGCCCGCAAAGGAGGCATGGTACGAAGAGGCTGCACATTTAAGAGTTCGGTGCTTGAGTCTGCCGCCTCTTAGAAGACTCATCTCTAGGACGGCTCGAGGCGTATTTCGACCCCCGGGGGCGGATCACCTCTTTGGAACGGAGGCCTCTGGCTAGAAGGCGAGGATAGACGCCTATCCCGAGGGTTACCCTGAGCAGAGGAAGGAGAAGCCCCTTCCCTGATGTGAGAATCTCCCCGAGGAGATCTATGAGGACTCGGCTGAGGATTTTGATAAGGTACCCGCGGATAATCCGACATATCTGCGAACACAAACACAAACAGGAGGACTAGTCAGTCAAGGAAGATCAAAAACGAGGAAATCTCAAGAACAGTGAAGAACACGAAGAAAACCCTAAGTTTCACCAGCCGCCGATTAAATTCTCAATTCATTACCCCACTCAAAAAGGATCAAAACGTAGCCGGTAAAACACCCAGTTCAGCAGGGGCAATCTTCGATTCCATGACATGCATGGGATTAAAACCCATCGCGATTCATCACCAGAAAATCAAAAACTCCACAGGAACAAAAATGGCGAACAAACGAGACAAAAACCCTACCTGAACCTCAATAGTTGTACGAAGCAGCAGCGACGGCAGCAACAACAGCAGCAGCGGAAGCAACAGCAACAGCGACGGCAACAACAACGAACGACGGCACGAAGAGTGAAGCAACAGTAATGGTAGCAGAAGAAGTTAAGAGGGTAAAGAAGAAAATGGGGCAGAGAATAAAACAGAGAATGTGAGTTTAATTCACATTCCATCATTCTCTCCTCTTTTATGTCTCCAGAAGAAACCGCCCACTACCCAAGGGGCAGTCATGACATGCATGGGAAACGTGCACAATAAATTCAAATAACTCCTTTTTAGGAGAAGTTATGAGGAGGGAGATAAAAACATATCACACGGTTCTTCTTCCAACTATAGCTGGCGCCTAGTCACAAGAAGATGGGAAATTGTAGATACACTTATTTACCTCCCTCACCACGTGTACTAGCATCCCCACGTGGAAGCCACGTCACAAAGGTGGGTGACACACAGGATCATCCGTGGGTCTAGATAGTGCGCCATCTGTCAAGATAAGCGATCGAATATGAAGGAGCATAAAAGGAAGGTATACCTGCGTAGCACCAAAGAACTTCCCTATTACACTTTACCCCCTCACGAGGCAAGATGTGATCAATGGCTAGGTGAAGCCCTACTGACAGATGCGACAGGGAAGGACTGACACCGCCTGGCGCGAAGGGCATGTGTCGGTTGGACTGACGACAAGAACAAAGGCAGGCCAGCGTGATGAGCGTAGGAATAATAGAAGCCGCGGGATGACAGAGAGGTCCGCGGACTATGCACAGAACACAAGAAGATAAGGATACAACAGCTCTTTCCCAGTCTTAGGAAGAGAGAGAGACAGAGATTGGTCAGCGTGATGATCTTAGGAAGCATAGAATCCGCGGGATGACCAAGAGGTCCGCGGACTATGCACAAAGCACAAGAAGATAAAATTATAACATCTCCTTTCTAAGGGACCCACGTAGAAGAGCTATATATATGACCCTTCCTGTTACATGGAAGGGGGTCGAACAATTGGAGAGAGAGGGGGAACAATTAGAGGGAAAGAAGGGAAGTGTAAGTATGAGCGTTAACCTTCGGGTTCCATGATCACCCAAAGTCTTTCGACTAATCTTGTAATCTTTTACCATCATAGTGAATCACCCTCAGACCTGTGGATGTAGGCCTTAGAGCCGAACCACATAAATCTTTGTCTTATTTACATTTCGTATTGATCTACCCTAATATTTGTATGCATCTCTTAGATCTGTCGTTATGGATGTTGAGGAGATCATGAAAAACCCGTGGGGTTTAGAATCAATGAATCAACATCTATCCCAGCATCTCACAATATATTCGTACTTTAATGCATGCACTCTGTACATGCGAAGATTGGTTGTGGACACGTTGATGCCTACGTGATTTGCGTGTTCACAACCCCTTACAGGCCCAATAATCACGCCCAAAAACTCACAGAAATCTCTCACTTCAATGCTGCCATTTACAGGAATAATTCCCCTTCTCTTTCTCTGCATGCGGTAATATCAATGTTGCACAAGACAAACACATTGAATACGTGTTTCAGAGGTATTTAAACTCCCCATACACAGGCAATCACTCCGAATATAACCAAAAAAATCCCGAGAATCACTCCATCCCATGTTTTAGATCAAACTCCAAGAATAAACGAGTTTTGGTTCTTCAAATCACGTGAAAGACGTGTTTACAAGGTGAGCACATAATATTTGTTTAAATCCCACGAAAATATGCAACAAAATCTTCTCATAACTGGCGTATCTTCCAATCAATAAAACCAAAATCCGAGTTCTCTCTGCCATTTTTCTGTGCTAGGGTAAATAAGGGAACTCCTTCGTTTTGAGAAAATCTCTTCATTACCAACCATGTATTATGCTAACAGGTTAAACCCGGTCCTAATCTGACAAGAAATCCCCGGAAATCTCATCTAAAATTCTTCCAGGAAGTTACGTATTTAACTGCAGCTGTGAACAATAGTTTCCCGCCAAAAACGAAATTCAAATGGAGAAGAAAGGGTTGCCCCTTATCCGTCTGTAGAGTGTAAATAGCAGATTTCAAATTGAGCTGCCCCTTATAAATTGAGGTGCCCCTTATCCAAAATTGAGTCCGAATAACATGTGTCCTCCAGGTGCCTTTAACAACTTTTCGAGCTGATTTTTCCAAAAATGTTTATTGCCCAAAAATACTTGCAAAGAAGTTTATTAGTGATAAAATAGGCCCCAGCTAATGTATTTATGGGTAAAAATGCGTCACACTTGCGTGCTCATCAGTAACCATTTTCATTCTTCCAGTTCCTGAACATTATTCTTCTTCTTTTCGTATCTTTTTTTTTTTTTTTTTTTTTGTATTCCTATCTACGCATATTATGCAACTGTTAGATCAAAAAGCTAAATAATTAAAAAACTAATTGAAACTCCAAAAATTATGCATGTCCGATGTAAACATCTATCACTGCTTACGAGTGGTAAAGCATCAAATTCAAACGCTTTGTTTGTGAGTAAGCTAAATTATTAGAATACTCGATAAAGTTTAATTAAACTTAGAGTTTTTAGATTAAGAACTTACCTTTACCCCTTGAAGAACCCTAAATAACACATCAAAAGAGAGTTTAACTTTTAATAAAAGTTAACGAATCTCGTTAGTTATGTGATATCATTTTTTTCTTCTTCTCTTTTATGGCCGGTTTGTGTTGATTATAATTTAGGTTAGTTATTATTTATACATAACTAACAAGATTTGTTTTGATTTGGAAAAGGGTAATTTGGGAGTATAAGACACAAACTTAAATTAGTTAGAAACTGTCAAAATTTAGTGAAAAATGTCAATTTGTTATTGGTCCCCCTTCAAATTTTGCCCCCGCCAAAAAAATTATCCGCTGAGAAGTTTGGAACTCAGGTCACTAATATCACTACTCAATAACTTTACCACTATATCATTAATATTATAATCTCTCTATTTTAATATTCATACCATTCTTGATATGGTGGATTGAGTTACATTTTTTACAATAATTTCCAACTTTAACACTATTCTTCGTATGATTTCCTTTCAAATGCTTTACGCATCAACCTATCAAAATGTGTAAATGCATATAATCATAGATATATTGTTCTCTGCTCGATCCAGTAATCTCAAAGACCCATTTTCATCGATCCAGTAGGATCATTTAAGTATCATTGCTGCCTCAGCTGACAGTATGATATGTCACGATTACCGATTTTTCATCAGACTCTTTACGTCTATGGTTTGCAAAGCATCATTGTTGTCTCATCAAGCACTTTATGCTTCATTCACCAACATAAAAAATCTTTAAGAAGCACATCAGACTCGTCATTAAGAATCATGCTAGACTCACCAAGATGCTAAGACTAGCATCTAGGTCAACCATTGACCAAATAAATACACGTTTGCAAAGAAGACTTTACCATGCTCGAGAATCAATAATGTCACATGGGGGATATTCAATAGGTTTTTGGTCTGGCGAACTACAACACGTACGGTTTAGCAATGCACTCATGATGAGAAAGTGAGCAAGTCGTGCTGGTAGTTGAAGGAGTAAATGGAATAGTGGTCTGACAACCACCAAGTTTCCCTAACAAAGAGGAATTGGTTTTACCACGATTTCTCACTTCCCTATTCTTCAACTTATCTGCAATTATCAACACTTAACAGAGATTAATGTGTTAACTACCTCTGCTACAAATAGCCATATCCCATAAACGCCATACACAAGATTTTTCTCGTCAAACATAGAGAAATCATCTTCAAAACAGTAAAACACATCGCAGTCAACCCATTAATCTCACACCTTCTCAGCTTCCCCCCTTGCAGATAGACCATTTTCCTTCCAATGCGACCGAAACGAAACTGGAACAACCATTTTTTGATTTAGGCCAGAGTCGTGCAGATTGGTCTCTTTCGAACTCAAAGCACTCTGTGCATTGCATTTGTTTAAGGGTTCAACCGATTTGCTCTTACCATCATTTGCAACCGTTTTACCTTTTACCCAGTAAAATATTTTTTCCACAAACAACAGGCATAACAGACACCTTCTACTTTAGCATTAATTTTTGGAACACCTCTGACAAGTTCACGATTAATGAGCTTACCAAGCATTTTATAATTGATATGACCAGCCCGTTCATACCATAAATGGATAGATTCTACTTTGGTCAGGTTACAATATAAATTCGATTTAATATCAAGGAGATAACAGTTATTTATACTACGTCGTCTACGAAAGATCATTTCCAGGATTATCTTCAATGTCACAGCCTGTCATATTGATGATATCCCTATGACCTTTATCACAAATTTGACTTACGGAAAGAATATTTGGCTTTCATTCATTTGACATAAACAACATCATGGATTTCCGGTATACCTGGTAGTTTTCTAGTCCCCTTTTTGCTGATGAGACATCTGCTTCCATCTCCGAAATACCCTCTTTTGTAGTTTTCGGTCTTCATAAATCATGAGAGGTCACCTGTCATATGTCTGCAACATCCACTGTCCAGAAACCACTAGAATGGAGAGGTGGATGTGAATCCAAAATCACCCATACGGTTTTCAACAATTTTCTTACTACAAGAAATATCTTCTGATAGTATCTTATAGTTATCTTTGCTCTACGTATTTCTCTGAGTTCTAGTGAAGTTTTTTAACTTGCAGCAAAGAAGCTGTCACGGACACCCAAAAATTACAAGGGCAGGTTTCATTTGCAGTTTCGAAAGCGAGAACTATAATGGATCTTGCACATAAACTGGGAATAACCACTACCAGAACTACGACAAAAAGACAATGAACAAAGGTTCTTTTTGAGACGGATTTGGAAAATCTCATGCGTTCTATAAGATCATCTGATGAACCTTCTTGATATGGAAATCAAACCGAGAATGCAACAAACTCCACTTTACAACATCCGGCACAACTATATAGAAGAAAACCAAGCGGCGGATGGACTAGCAAACTATATAGCGGATAGAAGCTAATTGGATAGCCACTTAAGGACATCCTGGGACCAGGCAGTCCCATTTTTTCTTGACCAGATATTCTACTTCATGATTCTATGGGTACTAGATACCCACGTGTAATAACTTTTTATTTGTTTAAGAAAAAAAAATGTGAATCAAAATGCACGTTCAAAGACTCGAGGGAAATCGTCACATCCCACTTTCATTATTATATTTATTGAATATAAAAAACATCGAATTTACCATTGCCAGAACTCCATGTGGTTAATCTCAGGTTACATTTCAACCTGATTAGTTCTTATTCCTGCACTTTAATTCTTACTCCTTCACTTGAAATTTCTTTTTATGGGTTGAATACGACATCAAGCCACTTTGGCTAGGAGAGATCTTAATGTATTTCATCACCAAGTGTGATCAAGCCTTCTTTAATCTACTCTGTTTGAGCAACAAATACTTACTTAATGCGAGCATCAAGACCCATGTTGTTTTAGTGATTTTTTCCTTAATCATCAAAAGCAAGGCCGAGCTCAACACAGTTTTTAGGATTTGAGCTTGCAACCCTTTGAAGAAGCCTAGTAATCCTTCTCTTTTCCAAATAGCAACTATTGCACCTGATATAGTTTTTGGTTCCTTTAGCTGATGAGGTTCTTCAGTCCCATCATCATCTGGATCAGCAGCCTGGATAGTGACTTTACACCTATCCGTAGATAAACATTCCCTTGCTTAAAGAAGAGCCAAAAATAATGAGAACCACGAGAGAAATGATTGCTTACCTGATGGCTGGATACGTTAAACAGGTGGCGATACTCTTTGAGACTGCACCCAAAACGAAAGCTGAAAAGGCAGACAGTGCTTCGGGTGATGAATTTGTAAAGCTGCCGGTCTGCTGACCTTTCAATAGCCTCCGCTTCAGCTGATCAAATACTGTGTACTACAAAAAACAAATACCAAGTTTCAGCTAATACATAACACACATGCATACATAAGATGGTAACATTCTTCCTTATAAGTTTTTCACATTCTTCACAACATCTAGAATGGATTAAGCAACAGCTCATGTGTCTCAAAAGATTAGACTTGATGGTTAAGAGGTACCTGAATGGATGGGTTAGAGGTAAGAAGAAGAGAGATGCCGAGGCCATCAAATGCTCCACTCCAGTTGCTTTCACTAATGGTTTTCCAAAGTCCTTTAGATTTTCCAAAATTGCTTGTTTGCAACTTCGAAGTTACTGTATCGAGAGGCTACAAAGTAAAATCAGATACTGAAACATGGAACCTTTGAGAGTGAAAATCTAAGGGAATTGAAAATGGAATCTCATGGTAGAGTTAGCAAGCTGCAAACATATGTAGCTGATTCCAAGCAAATATATTAGAGCTATGAGAAGTTGCGATATGTTTGTAAAGAGAAGAAAATTAAGTAACTTGTCTATATATCACGTAAGATCCATGTCGATGGAACACATACTTGAGTCACTATGACAGTGCAAGCCCCTGCAGCGGCAGCAACAATCAAGTTTGCTCTGGTGCCAATGGATTTATTTCCACTCCACTCTAGATACAACCTCTTAAAGTAACTATATCCATAGAAGTATATAAACTGTGAGATAAAAGATTGCAGGTTCTTGATCCCAAGCCCCTGGTACAACGAAAGAACCTGATTTGTAGAAATTGCTTCCCATAATACATCAGAGAGATTCCTGCAGCAACAATGACAGCTCATATCAATTAAACCATTTTAAAAGACACAAAATCACATAATTTAAAAATTAGTAGCCAAACAAGAAATGAATGAAGAAACCCTACTAAAGCCTACTGCCGGAGTCTTTTTTGTAATACTATCTCTTCTGTTGAGAAGTTTTAAGACAATTGACGGTGGAAATATTTACCCTAGACTCTCTGACACTGATATTTTCCTTCCGCCCCTTTTCCGAGAAATTTTTTGATGGGGGCAAATATTGATGGGGGCATGGGGGACGAATAGAAATTTAACACTTGTCTCTCTTTTTCATACCTTTTTTAACAAATTAACATTTTGACATCATAAACCGGAATTGCCCTTCCCCAAATTAGCATGGACAGATATTAACTAATTAAGGTCTAATCTAATAATGGAGGAGCCAATGCAGGAGCGATGATTACTTGGTAATCAGCAAGATTAATTTTGTAACGAAATAAAGTCATGGAGTGATCAAGAAATATGTGAGATTAGAATAGTGATTAAAATAATGATATGATCAAAGGAAGAAAAAAAAAACACTGATTTTTGATTTACAACAGTGATTTGCAACCTTGGTCTGTTTGTTCCTTAATTGATTGGACTATGCAAGAACGGAATTAGTCACATTAATTTTGAGGTATTGCTATCTGTAGTGGGAGAAGTTCATCAGTGGGATAGAAAATCTCTGATCATTTTAATTTAATAGACCTATATTAAATCTTTGAATCTTTAATGGGAGACCTAGTTAATTTTTGGTTAAATCCAATTCTTTTCCCTCCCCGTGTGGTGCAAGCTGATAGCGGAGACTAGTTAAACAAAAATCATAGGATAAAGCAAGAGAAAGGATTCAGAAGACTTCAGTTGCCATTGCTGATGATTTTAACAGTTTGTATCATAGATCTTTAAAAGCGATTTTACCTCGTGAACTATTCGAAAATGGGTTCATTTTTTTTTCTTTCCTTTTTAACTTTTTGATCATATGTTTTGCATGTTTCTCTGTTCATGCCTTTTAGATATACATAAGTATACCATTTTTCCTTATTTGGGGATATTCCGTCCGTTTTTAAGATGTGCATAACTACCATTAAAACGGCAGAAGAAATCACCGGCAGTGAATAAGATCAACAAAATTTATGGAAGGGTAAAACGGGTTTGAAAACTGAAGATTCTAATTAGTTAAAATAGTAAGGAAAAGGGGAACAAGTGTCGAATTCCTATTCGTCCCCCATGCCCCCATCAGTATTTGCCCCCATCAAAAATTTACTCCCATTTTCCCCTTTTCCAGGATTGAAAACCCAAAGTAGTGAATTCAATGTCAGTTTACCTACCACTATATCAAGATTATCTAATACAAGGGACACTAATGATATGCTGAAACTAGAGGCACCACACATGGTTTTCCACTTACCACTTGTGTCAGTTCCAGAATCCCTCAGACTATAATTCTTCAACTCAAGAGGTTTCACATACCTACAATACCATATGTTCATCAAAAAATATACATATACCATCTCAATATCTAAATGATTTGATCACTGACAGTTGTTATTCCATGGCCATAGGAATCAATACAAGGCATTAGCTAAAAACTATACGATTCAACTGAGCGACTGGTACTAGATTATTACACAATTTACAAGTAGAAACTTCCACTTTTAGGTCATAGAACATTAGCTTCAAAAATCTCTCTTTGTAATAATACAAGCAATTTATCTAAGACTTCTACACCATGATATTTCAAAGTCACCCTATCGAATCCAATACTAGTCATCCTCAATAAAACCCTCCATGAAAAAGATACCAACTTTACGATCAAATTTCACAATTCAACTCAAACCCACAATTTTAACCTCCACAACATATTTAACAAATCCAAACTTGACAAGAAAAAACTACCCACGACCCAAAATGAAATATACACAAATACCAAAACACTAAGAAAAACTCAAAATCATATAAGAACATTTAAACTGACGATAAATAAAGGGTTTTTAATTAAAATGAGAATGATAATCAGTTTACCTGTAACGTTGATGACCTTGAACTCTAACTTCAGCTTGATATTTAGTTTTACAAGTATCTAATGGATAAAGAACTGTTGTACTAACTAAAGCTCCAATTGCTCCCGAAGTTGCTTCTGATAATGAATCCAAATCAATATTGCTACCCATTTTCTGCAATTGTCCAAATCATACAAATGAATAACTTTTTCTGTTATGGGCTTATAACAACTCAGATTTCATCGGTGGAGTTGCTGGATGCAGGAGAGAGAGAGAGAGAGAGAGAGAGAGAGAGCAGGGTAGGTGGTAGCGTTTCTTTTTTCTTCTTGGAATTCGGAATTTAGGGAAAGTCCTCATTTGTAATTCTCTATAAACATTTACTTCCTGGGACGTGCTGTGAAAAAAATTTACAAGGATCCAACGGATGCAACGCTCTTAAACTTCGGACCCTAGTTAGTAAGTTCGCGAATGATTCGCGAATCATTCACGAATTTTTTCCGTATCAAGAATTTTACCGTTTTATTCGCGTACGTTTGCAACTCCAAACCCAAGTCGCGTATTATGTGGCATTCCCGGATTATTTGCGAATCGTTCACGAATTTTACGTATCCCGAATCCCAAATGATACGCCCGCTTAATTCGCCATAATTATTTTAGCTTTTACGTTTTTAAAGACCCAACTTTTTGGGGTATACTGCCTTCCGGGCATACACGACCCAATATTAGACGTTGTTGTAATTTTTATGAAATAAAAATGACTGAAAAATTTTGAAGGTGAAGGTGAAGGTGAGAGAGATCTCAAACTCACTGACCAAGCATCTAAACCACTATACTACGTCCTCTTGGATGACTAATGTTGTATATATTATTATATCATCATATTAATTTTATTTTTTCTTTAAATAACTCACACATATGCATAAAAATTGGTCTATGACCTTATAAATATAAATTATTTAGTATATATAGATCTAGAATTTTAGAGCGAACTCACATTTATAAATCGAATTATACACGTCACGTATGCCGTTAAATTCTTGTGAATCACGTCCGTTGTTGAATCTTGGACTGAATCTGAATTTTACAAAACCGTATAATACTCGTACGTTTACCGTTCCGTACGTTTTCCGAATTCCGAATTGCTAATTAGGCTTCAGACACCGATATATTGTTTTTGTTTCTGTTTAGGCCGTTGGAGCACGCACTATAGTTGGCTTGGTTAGCCAAAGCCAATTATTAGTACAAATTGACGTTTAATCCCATATTTGTTGGGTTTTGGATGCTTTAGTCCTACCCTCTCAGACCTAGTACACGTTAGTAATTTACTAAATCCAAGACGAGTTAGCCCTTCTTTTAACGATTTAGTCCAAATCAAATTTTTCTGATGACAAATATAACCCTCTTGTAAAACCAGAGTACTAATTTGTTCTTATTTCATTTATTCGCTCTTCCATCGGCAATGAAACCTACCGCGAAGAACCAGAATTCTTCCATTTTTCTTTAATATGGAACGAAAGCGATGAGAAATCTTCCATTTCTTCGTATCTTCATCAATTTTCTTATCTTATATCAATTATTCTTCATTCAATTTACAAAAATCTTAGATTCTCGGTGTTAATGAAGTTCGCTGAAATGTAAATTCCAGGAGTAAGTTTAGTTGTAACTAAACGACGGAGAACGAAGAAGATATGATTGAATCTCTTAATAAACGTAAGTTCCATATCCGATTTCAATTCCTCCGAGTTCTGATATACTTTTTCTATGTTCAAGAACTGTTTTTATTGAATTTGTTATTATTTTGTTAATTTCAATTGCTAATATATATGCATTTAATCTCATATATCCATTCAGATTTATAAGTTTTCTACCCAAATCAGCTAAGTCTCAGTTTTTGTGATTGACATAGACATAATCACAAATCCCTAATTTAGGACCCTCAAGTTTAACATGGCTGCAAGCTATTATGTTGTTGCCAATCGTATCAGCTAACAATATCAGTACATTGAATGAATTTTGTTCCCAGATTATCTCGTATATGTACTTTACACTAGTTAAGAGTGTTGTATTAACAAACATTTTAAAACACCCTGTATGTGCACAATAAAGGTAGATTAAAACAGTTAATTAAATTTCAGTGATTAGTTGAATGCATACAACGTATTGGTTGAAATGTTTGTATTAAAATTGGTATGGTTAGACTTGTTAGACTGCACTTTTGGCCCTCTAAGGATTCCAATTAGCTACTGATCTTGTGATTATGTTATTGGATATCTCAAATTGAGTCAAGTTCTCTTTGATTCTATGTTAGGACGAATTTAGGGATGTTTTCCCTTTGAATTAAACTTAGAAAAATCATAGGTTCTGAAAAAGTTAAGGTTAATCTCTTTTTTCTAATGTGTGGTTGACTTTGTTGTTCAGTAGGCATAATAGCTTTGATTTTGCCTTCGTTTGTAGTTGATACTACTTTTTACCAAATGAATTTTGTGATAATATATTGTCATTTGGATACTTCTGTGTGGTTTGTTTTGTAGTACATTTTAAGTTGACTATTATTTAGAGTTAGTAATCTCTGTTTTGTTTCTTTGTGTGGCCTCACCATCAGAATTTGATTGAAAACCAACTGTTGACACCTTTCAGTAGGTGGTATAACGAATATAATAGTCGATACAGATAATAGGATGTATGGTATTTGAAATTATGAATCGTGCACTTGTGTTATTGTTTAGCTCTATCTTGCGGTAGTTGGTGATGGGCTATCTATAAGGAAATGTTGTAGTCTTGGATTTGAAGCCACAACATCACAACTACTAATTTGGCACAAATATGTTTATCGACTTAGGTTCCTCACCTTTGTTTTCCGACATTTGTGCATATATTCCTTCTCTTTTGAGAGGTTTTTTTCCCCTGAGACCATCACCTTAAGGATAATTTGTTCTATGTCTTTAATCTTTGCCCACTGCTGTTACTATAAAGCTGAAGACATCAAGACACCATGAAGACTGACATCCTTAATTGTGTCCTTCCAATCGCAGAAAGTTTAGTCGATAAAGTAGTTATGATTTTATCTTTTTTAGTTGGATTTCATAACAATTAATGAAGTAATTAATAAAATATTAAAATTTAACCATCTGCAGGCAAAGAAGGTTACATCTCATTGCAAATTGTCTTGATGCATAACTACTTTAAAGGTTGTAGCAGGAAACATAGAGAACATTATTTGGGCACTAGGACTGCATAAGGAAAGAGTAGAAATGATATTCAGTGCTTCTCTTATGATTGTTTGGTGGATGTCTGGACCCACCTAATCCAATGATGTTTGCAAGTAAGTTCTGCATAATTTACATTCTCTGAAGACTGAACGTTTTGTGTGTGTGTGTTCTGTGTCATATTTTAAGGCATTTCTTGTTTCACAGGTCCCATTGGCTGGCGGAAATGGGTATATGCTGCTGATGCATAAGCAATATTCTGCACAGGAAAGTAGATCAAGTAAACCCTGAAGATCATATGCTGAATAAATACTGGGAATGACTTGGTAAAGAGTCATGAGACAATTTAAAGTGTCAGATGCAGAAGTATTGACTGAGATTGGTCACAGGACCATCATAACTCTGAGTTTGTGATATTGAAGCGTGCAATAATGGAGCTGCGAGAGCACATAAGAAGATGAAAGATGCAAAATATTATACTCTGCCTCGTTACAATTATTCAAGGTAAAAATATCTCACCTATTATCGCTTCTTAACTACTAGATATATACACATGATTTACGCGTTGCGTATATGTATATAGTTGTACTTTTGCTGAATATTAACGTGTACATGATTATACAAATGTTTATTGTCAATGTGTACATAGTTGTACACATGTTTATTGTTAATTTCTAGATAGTTTTTATACTCTCATCAGTAACATTCATTATTAACAAAAAACGATGCTTACTAGGGGTTGCCATACTCCATCTGTAACTTGTTTTTTCTTCTTCTTCTTCTTGCATTCCTCAATTATCTCTACCTTGCATTCCTCAATTATCCCTAAGATTTCGTATAAAGGCTGTTTTTGTCTGAATTTACAAGTTGAGTCTCAGAAATTCACAATTGTGCAGCTAAGAGAGGGTAGGCGCCTAAATGCTACCTGAACTTTCAATATATAATTGTTTTGATGTTCTAGATATCCTTGGATGTTGAGGAGTACACATGCCCTGTGTCATCTTTTGTTTCTCAATTTCTTAGCATGATTTTGACTCTATTAAAAAAATTATAGATATATGATGTTCAAGTAGCCTATGTAACTAAAATATTTCAATGCATCCTAATTGTCCATCGAAATGCATAAGGTAAAATGTTTGTTACATACGCAAAAGTGGTAGTTAATGCTGCTGGACCACTTTATGATTCGGTAAGGAAAATGGTCGACAAAGATGCACCAACCATGATCTGTTCGAGAAGTGGAATATTCTCCCTGATGATTATTCTCATGAGGGCATGGGATTAATAGTTCCCAAAAACCAAGGATGGGCGTGTTCTTTTCATGCTTCCTTGGTTTGGAAGAACAGTTGCTGGAATCACAGATTCGAACACCGAAATAACAATGCTTCCTAAACCACGTGAAGATAAAATTCAATTTATACTGGATGCCATCAGTGGTTACCTTATTGAAGGTTGGTAGTCCTCATCGGATATCCTTTTTACCTTAATCTAGTACTCATCAGACTATAAAACTTATATTTGCAGATGATATAACGACGAGAGTTGTTCAAATGGGCATTTCGAGATCAATTGATGTACTTGAGGTTAGTTTGCTAGGTTCATTTCTTGAGTTCAGTTTTCATTTCATATATATTTGAGTACATGATAAATGTTTACAAATTTGATTATTTATCATTCTATATATCATTGTAGTTGCTTTGTTTCGTAACAATGAACTAGAGATGTTAGTGATTGTACATATTGGTGAACCTGTAATGCAAGTGTACATATTGGTGCACATGTGGCTGTAGGGAATGCAAGTGTACATATTGGTGCACCTGTACGTAATTCAAGTGTACATATTTGTGCACCTGTACGTAATCCAAGTTTACATTTTTGCATTTTAGTTCGATAAGATAATATTACTTTGTTGGTTCATAGTCCATTTGATTTAGTGGAATTTGAGTTTTGCTAGACGATAACGTAGTTAGGGTTCAAATTTGGGTTCAATTTCTATAAGGGATTCACATTACGTTACTTAACGATATATAGTTAAAGAAAGATTCATTTTTCAGTATATATTAATTTATCATTTATTGTATTTAACGTTTTTAATTGAGTGATGTGATTGTGGAAACTAAGGTAAAGACAGAGATGAACTTCAGTTGCAGTGCGAGCCCTCCATCAATGCCTCACATGTATGTCCACATTATAGAATTGTGGTTGAGCTGTGATTATCTTATGGTTCTGTTTCAGTCCGGAATGCAGGATAGGTGAGTGGACTAAACTTGATTTTTCTGCTTTCTTTTAATTCACCGTCTCTTACATTTTAAAACTTCACATGAAGGAAAATTCTATGACCAGGAAGAAGGTAAAGTAAGCTTATAAGAACAGTGACGTAGTTAGACCTCAATTTGAGCCTAACCTTACCTCTAAAGTCATGGTAATCACTGTGTGTGATTGTACATAATTGTACACATGTTGAGTTTTAGTGTGCACATAGTTGTACACATGTTTTCTTAATGTGTACATAATTGTACACATGTTTATTTTTAGTGTGCACACAGTTGTACATCTCATGATGTAGTCTTTTAGTGTGCACACAATTGTTAGTTATATAACCCAAGAATGTAATGGTTACGCCCTACTGTGTGGAAGTTGGCTGACATTACCTTTATACCGCATAGGCATGTGAATCATTCAGATTCTTATGTGTGTTGTTGTATTGATTGGAATGCAGACATCAAGGACAGAGTACAATCAAATCCTTGTGAAGATTTCTGGGTAGTGACTTCCGGGGAAATTAGGTAAAAACATTCTTATTAAATAGTTTTTCATTTATGTGCAGATATGTGACATTTTACATGTTTATATTGATGTGTTGTTGAATTTTAACCAACCATACGTCGGTCTCCTCCAAGATTTAAATGAGGTCTTATCTTTTTGTTCATGCCATAACTTTTTTTGAGTATTGCACTACTGTCGACTGTCTAGTAGTGCTCTTAGTCAAGGTTTTTAAAAATCAAAATATTTTCCTAAGCGTATATTGATGAAAGTAACTAACTTAAAGTACTACCAAAAGTAGTCGTCTATTGGTAAAGATTTGGGACCTTATAGGAAAAAAAAAATCATTAGACACGGTTTAGAGAATTAGCTAGAGTTTGAGTACAATAGTAAGCCAGCTTTCCCAAATAACAAGGCTGTGCTAATGCTATAGATAAGTCTTTATTGGAAAATATCCAGAGCCTAAATTAGGCGATAGACAGCGATTGGCATTCCTCAGAATACGACAAAACTTGAAGCCTAGATTTGGCAATAGTTAGTTACATGAGTTTTCAAAATCGGCTCAAGCCCACTCTAGGATTCTTAATCAAATTTTAGTGAACAATTTTTTTTTATTTCTTGGACGAGTGATGCTAGAGTCACTAAATGTTGGTTATGAAAAATATTAAAATTACATGTGTACATATTGGTACACCTATAATATGAGTGTACATTGTGATACACATGTGACAGAAATTACACGTGTACATAGTAGCCCACTCTAGGACTCTTAATCAAATTTTAATGATCAATCTTTTTTCATTTCTTGGATGTCGAATCAGTGATGATATGAGCCAATGACTTTTAATTATGACAGAAATTACATGTGTACATATTGGTACACCTATAATGTAAGTGGACATTGTTGTACACATGTGACAGAAATTACCACTGCTTACCAAGACATTTTACTTTCTACTATTAGCTACTTTGTGTTTGCTTATTTTTTGTTCGGTTTTGGTTTCCCCACCTTTACTTGGTTATACCGATTGATTGCCTCAATATTGTTTCCCTGTTTCCATGCCCTATCCCAAAAGAATTAAAAATAAATTCACATGTGGTATTCTTACTGAGTATAAGTTAGCCACAGACTAATGCATTGTTTAACCATATTACATGTGGAGTACATGTGTACGTAGTTGTCCTGTTGATTTTTAATATGTGCTTAGTTGTACAAATGCTAATTATTAGTGGTAAATAACTATATTATACCTGTTGCACCATTGACATCATTTTTTTTTATGTATTAGAGACTCATAAGTTCATAATGGTAGAGTGCCCAAGCCAACCACAAGGGTTTGCGGAGGTTGATGGTTCAAATCCATCTGAGTTTCAATATATATTGGTTCTTAGGTAGTCGATTCAAATTTTATGTGTGTACGAGCTGGTGGATCTCGTCTTGTCTCATGAATATATAGCCTGTTTTGTGCATATGAATATTGAATTTTCTGGATTTTGTACATAGTTGTACACTTTATCTTGTCTCATCAGTATATGGCATGGTTTGTTAGTGCGGATGTTGAATTTTCTAAATTTTTGTAGATGTGTACATAGCAGTACACCGTTGTCCTGTCTCATGGATATATTGCATGTTCTGTGAATACGAATGTTTTGGACTTTTGCAGATGTGTACATATTACATAGTAATACACCGGTGTAAATTAAAATTTTCTAAAAAAATGAATATTATATGGTCATATGGGTACTCTTTTTGTAGATCTCGGAATGAGCTTTCCGAATATATAAAGTTTACAAATTTTGGACGAGCGGTTTGAAAAATAAACTGTTTTTTAATTATTTTTATATTATTTAAAATTAATGATATCATCATGAGTTATTTTGGACTAAACTGTAAATATTTGGACTAAGTTGTAAATCAGAAAGGTTATTTATGTATTTTTGCATATTTTAAATAACTTTTGGACTAAAGTGTACCTAGTTAACCCGGGATGGACTAATCCGTACTTTTTGACGCGTTTTTGGACTAAATCGTTTTTCTCCCCAACTATTATTGGGGCTGCACTCCCAGCTAAGTTCTTGGGGTTTTAATGAGTCATGAAGTAGTAATTTTTATAATCTCTTATATCCAACTATTTTATATAATGGCTAAAATACCCCCCAATTGGATTAATGTTAATTAGGGTGATTAACTATTTTCTATAATGACCACATAGATGTTGCTTGCAAAAAACTAGCTCAAGAACAATGTAGGATCATAATATCGCAAGAAGGACATATTTGCGAAGCTTAGCTAACAAAACTTTGCGAGCGTTGCAGAATGATTTGAAGAATGACATAACAGATGACGATTGCAGAAACATGAGAAAAGTGTGATGACTCTGCGATGTTTGTAGTGCTCGCGAAGATTGACAATAGAACTCTTGCGAGAATATCGCAACTCAGATCCTAAAATAAAGGATATATTAGCTGTCACCCACTATGTAAATCCCTATATAAGGAGGTGAATAAGCGTAAGGAAGAGAGAGATCGTTTTCAAGTGTTGAACAAGTCATTAGGAGAGAGAAAGTTTAAAGAGCGATTGTATTCTTGTTTTCTTCCATTTCTAGTAACATTTCCGTGAATCAATTAATAAAAGTGTTGTTCTTAATTTTTAAAAGATGTGTTGATTATTATGAATTCTTGTGAGGGGTGTAGTGTGGGATTTCCTGCTACTACATATTGGCGCTAGAAACAGGGACTGAAGATTATCAAATCAAGAAAATTTGATTAGAGATTGTGGAGATTATTGTGAAAACTGTTTAAATCGAGAAAATGATAAAAGAAAACAACAAATCAGTTGGAGAAAAGATGGTTAAGATCAATGAGAATAAAAGAAGATTGGAGTGTAATGTAATCACAAAAACGATGGTTAATGAATTTCATGAAAACATTAGAGGGAGGATACTTATGACGGTAGAAAAAATATCTCTATTGAAGGATTGGGAAAAGCAGAAAATTACATTCACAACGGCAGAGATACCAGAAAAAAATTTGAACCACGCATCTCCTTTGGTAATCACAGTAACAGCTATACGAAAAGAAAAGGAGAAATCAGCAAAATCTATGGAAGAATGGGCGGTGAATAGAACTTTGGTAGATATGGGAAGCTCAGTGGATGTAATATTTTATGATGCATACAAAGGAATGGGATACAAAGATGAAGAAATGTCTCATCCAACATATCATATTCATGGTTTCGGCAAGTCCACAACTCAACCAAAAGGAGAAATAACAGTGAGAATTTCGTTGGGAGAAATTGAAACACAAATAACGCTATGTGTGGAGGATATGGAGTCACCATATAACATGCTGTTGGGAAGATCATGGATACACGCAATCAAAGATGTAGCATCAACATTACATCAGTGCATCAAGTTTCCTATGCCAAGCGGGATTGGCGAAATTAGGGGAGATATTGAAGGTGCGAAACTATGTTATCAAATTGAAGTAAAAAACTATGAAGGACGAGTGAAGAAGCGAAAAGCTCGCAGGAAGATGGCGAAAGAGGCAAAGAAAGAAGAGGAGTTTAAAATCTACATGATAAGAGCAGAAGAAGGAATAGGAATACCCAGCGAAATTTCGCAGGAAGGAGATAAACCAAATGAAAATTATAAAAGAACCAACACCAATGGGAGAACTTTGAAGCAAGTTACACCGCAATGAGAACCAACAAAAGAAGTAAATATTGGAACTGAAGAAGAACCTAAAATGTTGAAAATTGGAACTAAGATGGATACAGATGAGGACGAAAGAACCGTCAATCTCTTGCGAGAATATAAAGATATTTTCGCATGGAATATGGATGAAATTCCTGGAATAGATCCATCAGTTGCATGTCATAAATTGGAGATCAACAAAGACACAAGACCATTTAAACAAAGGATAAGAAAAATTGCAACAACTTACCATCCAAAAATAGAAGAGGAACTGCAGAAAATGCTTGATGCAGAAATTATAAGACAAGCAAAGTACTTAGAGTGGATAACAATTATGGTTGTGGTTCCAAAGAAAAATAATGGGATAAGAATTTGCATAGACTTTACTGATCTAAACAAAGCTTGTCCTAAAGACAACTTTCCATTACCAGATATGCCTCAAATGGTCGAATCAGCAACAGTAAATGATAGAATATCTTCTCTAGATGGGTATAAAGGATACAACCAGATTCCTCTCGCCGAAGAAGATCAAGAACATACTGTTTTTTTCGCTCCAAGAGGATTATATTGTTATACAAAAATGCCATTTGGTTTGCGAAACGCAGGAGCAACATATCAAAGGATGGTAGAGAAGGTATTCGCAAAGTGGATACACAAAACATTAGAGGTGTGAGTAGATGAAATGTTGATAAAAAGTAAAGAAGCTAAAAACCATGTACAAGATCTGAAGGAGATTTTTGAACAGATGCGGAATTTTAACATCAAGGTGAATCCAGAAAAATGCATCTTTGGAGTTGCGTCAGGAATTGTTTTAGGATACATTGTATCCAAGGAAGGAATACAAGTTGATCCAGAAAAAGTACAAGCAGTTCGCGATATGCCAACACCAGCAACAATAAAATATGTGAAAAAGTTAAATGGACTCTTAGCTTCGCTGGGAAGGTTCATCTTGCGATCATTAGATAAATGTAAACATTTCTTCAGCATACTAAAAAAGGGAACAAAATTCAGATGGACAGATGAATGTGAGAAAGCTTTTCAAGGAATAAAAGAATACCTGGCGAATACATCTACTTTACAAAAGGCAGAACCGAGAGAAGAGCTGCTAATCTATCTTGCGACAACTTCACATGCATTAAGTGTTGTGTTATTGCGAGCAGATGCAGGAGTTGAAAAACCAATTTACTACATCAGCAAGATGTCCAATTCCGCAGTAAGAAATTATTCTAAGATTGAAAAACTAATTCTAGCATTGGTGTATGCGACCTTTAAGCTCCGCATATATTTTCAGGCACATAAAGTTAAAGTGTTAACAAAGGTACCAATTGAATCAATAATGAAGAACTCAAAAAGATCAGGCAGAGTAGAGAGATGGAATGCGCAAGTAGGACATTTCGAAATTAAATATGAAGTGTTATCTTCACCAAAGTCGTAGGTTGTTGCAGACTTTTTAGCAAAATTTCCTTTAGAAGATGATGAAGCTGTTGAGGAGATGATGGATGTAGAAGAAGAACAAGGAGATCCAAAAGACCTGTTAACAGAACCAAATAGATGGGAGATATTGGTGGATGGATCCTCAAATGGGGAAGGTAATGGAGTTGGAATTATCTTGATTTCACCAGAGGGAACAAAGATGGCTTTTTCATTTAGGTTGGAGTTCGCATCCACTAATAATGAAACAGAATATGAAGCTGTGGTACATGCCCTAAAATTCGCAATAGAAGTGAAATTAGAAAATGCTAGAATTACCAGTGATTCACAGCTAGTCATTCACCAGGTAAGAGGAGAATACACAACAAATGAACCATCCTTGAAGAAATACAAGAAACTTGTTGAAGAATTGTCAGCGAAAATCCCAAAAATAAAATGGAGGCATATATCAAGGAAGGATAATAGGATCGCAAATGCTTATGCTTTCATTTCAAGCATGATGACAGATCCAAATGCGAGATGCATAAAGATACAGACACTTTTATCGCCATCAATCAATAAAGAAGAGGAAGAATAAATAGATGTAATGATAGTAGAGGTGGTGAAGAAGGGACAAATGACAATATTGCAGATTGGAGAACAGAACTTCATGCATATTTAGCAAGAGGAGAAATACCAAGAAACATATTGGAGGCACACAAATTAAAGAGTCGTGCAACAAATTATGAATTAAGAGATGGTATATTGTATAGAAAATCATTTAATGGACCATCACTTAGATGTTTGACACGAGAAGAAGGAGATAAAGTGTTAAAAATGATGCATAGTGGAGATGCTGGCAACCACAGCGGAGGAAGATCTTTGGCATATAAAGCAAAAATACAAGGTTATTATTGGCCATATATGCATGAATATGCAAAACAAGTATCAAGGCGTTGCGAAGATTGTCAGCGACATGGAAAGAGAATACATGCACCTGAAGCACCCTTATCATCCTCAACCAGTGTGTGGCCTTTTGGAAAGTGGGGGTTAGATATTGTGGGACCATTTGTACCAGGATCTGGACAAAAAAGATACTTAATTGTCGCAACAGATTATTTCACAAAATGGGCAGAAGTAAAAGTGGTACAACACATTCGAGACAAAGACATATTTACATTTATATTTGAGAATATCATTTGCAGATTTGGAATTCCAGCACAGTTGGTATCTGATAATGGGAAGCAATTTGAAGGGAAGAATATAGAAATGTTGCTTAATGCATTTAAGATAAAATGTGGAAAATATACTCCTTTATACCCACATGCTAATAGGAAAGCAGAGGCAATAAATAAGACAATCGCAGATATATTAAAGAAGAAGTTAGAGGGACATAATAGGGCATGGTGCGAACAAGTACATAATTCAGTATGGGCTTGCAACATAACTAGGCAAGAAGCAACGGGAATGCCACCTTTCTGTCTAACATATGGGGTTGAGGTAGTGTTACCAACAGAAGTTGCTATACCCACGACAAAAAGAAAGGCCTGGGAGAAGAATCTTAGTGCTAGAATGATCCTAAGCAAACTGGATGAATTAGAAGAGAAGAGAAAAATATTTACAACATTTGGAGAATTATAAACGGAGATTAGTACGAGAATACAATAAGCATGTCAAACCACGTGAATTTCAGCCAGGTGATTTGGTTCTTCACGAGACGCCAAATTATCAGCGAGAAGGTGGTGGAAAATTAGCGAGAAAATGGGATGGACCTTACATTATAAAAGAGATAATTGGAACAGGGACATACAAATTGATGGATCCAGAGGGTAAAGATGTTGGTCAAAGACTTGGTAGACCATGAAATAGATTATATTTAAAGAGATATTACCCGTGAGGAACTTTGAGAATCCCTAGTTGATGAAATGATGTATGATGCAACAAAGTAAGTATTAACAATTGTTTTTTTTTTATGAAACAAAAATTACTGCGAGATTATTCAAGATCAAATTAAAATAAGAATGTGCGAAAATTTCGCAAGAGATGATCATTTAAGATCCAGAATGGGACGAACCTTTATGGCGTACACCCTAGTTCACGAATAAAATTTCGCAAGAGGAAAATGTAAGACCTAAAGTACGTCATAAAATGGGGTATCTGTTGCATGGCTCATCGATAACGTTACACCGCTCCTGGAACCTGAGTCATGGAGATTTAGGTTCAATGAAATCTCATCCAGGAGAGACACCTTGGATTCTCAACTTGAGCATATGACTTGAGTTGGGCGACTAAGGTAATAAGATCTCTCCTAAGGGGTACATAATATGACTAAGGCGCTGAGGTACACAGTTGAGCCAAGAGTGCCCGGGGCATATGAAACTACCCTAGCAATTCTTGGTAAGTCTTGTCTATGATGCACTCGGCCCGAAGCAAACCCCACTTAGGGTGCAGTCTCGTAACCGTAAGCCATATAGGCAAAAGGGATAAGAGGCTGCGAACATAACTGGTTGTTGTTAAGACTGGATGGGAGGAGCTAGTCTTGTATGGCCGATGTACGTCTCCTTGAATGGGAAACCAGGGGGAAGATAAGGGCGAAACCCTCCATTAGGGAGCTGATAAGTGTCTAAAGACGCAAATGTCATGAGACTTTTTACTCATGGGAGTATTAATACTTGTCATATTTGTGCAACATTCCTGAAGAGGCAATAATACAAAATAGAAGATAAGATGAGATCAAGGGGTCATTACATGTAAGTGTTAAGAAATCCTGTGATTTCGTCGCAAGACGGCAATGTCACGGGGCTTTAATTTCGCAAGAAAATTTAGACCTGTCATATTGTCACAGAAAAAATACAAAAGAATAAAAAGTTAAGGCAAGATCAATGGGTTTTCACATGAAAGTGTAGAAACGTCCTGCGATTTTGTCGCAATACAAAAGATGGCAAAATAAGACCTTTCCCTAGGAAGGCAAAATAAGACCACATAATAAAATAAATTCTTTTTATAAAGTACTAATCATTTTTCATGCAGATCATATATCACAAGAAAGATAATGAGAGGCAAGTATGGGAATTAATAAATAAGATATCATTATCTTTCTCGCAAATTATTACAATACCAAAAGAAAAATCAATTCCAAAAGAGGTCCAAAGTACATTGTTCGCAAGAGGAGAAAGAGTAATTTAAAAAAATAAAACTAGAACTCAGACTTCAATATCTTCTTCGCCAACCTTATCATCTCCACCAACTTTATCATCTTTGCTAGTATTTTCCTTATCCTGGTCGAATCTGGTTTCTTCTTCATTTGGCTCATCACCAACAATTGCTTCATCACCAGCATCTCCTTCTTTAGTAGGGATTTCTTCTTCTTCTTTTAGAATTTCTTGGGAAGCGCTTTTTTCACCACTTTCATAATTAAAGTCACTGTCACCAGCATGATAATTTCATATTTATCTACTTATAGATGTTTGAGTGATACAGGAGAAAGATATTTAGACAACATAACCTCATTCACAAGAACTTCAGCACTGAGATGAGATTGACGAAGGAAAGATCTGTCACGGTTTCTAATCTCCATGTTTTTGAAATATTCAAGATAATCATACTTTCTTTCTGCTCGATCGTGAGAACGGGCAAGATGAACAGCAAGCAAACTATTTTCTTTGTGAACCTTGGCAAGTTTAGAATCCAAAGTAGAAATGGAAGACTGAAGCTTTCTTTCAGATTCTGCGAAAGGTAAAACCAAAAATTATTCAGGCGAACACCTCGCAAGGGAAATATTGTGAAGAAGTTTAACAAAAGAAAGATGTTTGAGGCAGTCAAAATGACAACCTTCCTTTTGAGATATTAGATTTTGAATTAGTGCCAAGCAAGTATTCTCCCAGTGATTCATGGCATCATCAAATTTATCTCCAACTAGACCTTTCAGACGAGATTTTAATTTCTTTTCTTTAGAAATGAGAAAAGTGTTTTCCTTCGCAAGTAAAGAGTGAGATTCTTCTAATTTGGAATATTGTTCTTGAAGCTGATTGGCCTTTACACTTAAAGTTATCCTACCTTGAATGAGTGTATTTTTCTCAGTAATAGACGATTCAGTTACTTCTTTAAGTTCATTTTTCAACGAACGAAGAGATTGTTCTTGATTATCACACACTTTTTGAAGAACACTTAATTTATGCGAAGCGATCGCGACCGTATTTAAAAGGGTTCGCTTTTCCTGAGAAAGAGTTCTGTTTTCATCTGATAAAGTTTCCATCTCTAAGTCAGCTTTAGTCAAAAAATAAGAAAGACGAGATATTTCGCTGCTTAATGAGTTTTGCTCTTGAACTAATTGAGTATTCTCTTTGGTAAGATTATTTATTTGATCAATAGAGTATGTATGATGATTATATACTCGGTTATATTGATCCATCCAACTATCTCTATCAACGCGAATTTCTTTAGCGGCAGATTCAAACTGAAATCTCTCTATCATTCGTTTCTGGTTTAAAGCTTAACAAGCGAAAAAAGCCTTTAAGAATGAATAGCATGAAAAGAACAAATTTGTTAAGAGGAAAGTTAAGAACGAAGAAAAGAAATTCATACCTTTTAATACATTATTTTTCTTGCGAAGAAGTTCGCAGTCCAAAGAAACATTTTGAAACTTCTGCTTTTCAAGGTGAAGATTCTCCTTCAAGACTTCAACTTCCTTCTCTAAGGATGTTTGCGAAGCTGTCCTATCAGAACCAAGATATTTACCTAAAATTTTGCAGACACCAGATTTGACAGGGTCCATAGATGATTTCTTGGCATCAACTAAAAGATCAGATAAGACCTTTAAGGCAAGAGCCACTCTGTCTGCAGTTTCCTTAGAGAAAGGGAGAGACTCATATAAAGAAGTAGTAACAATAGAAAGTTGATGATCGTCATCTTCTGGTAAAGAGACGTCATTTGAGGGTAAGGTATGAGGCAGATCAAGGGTTGAGATTATGGTGGAATTAGCCTGAGAAGTATTGGTTACAGGGAGGAAGAGATTTCATTCGCAACAGGTTGTGCAATAAGTATTTCATCCATAGAAGGATTAGTTAAAATATCAGAGCTTATTGCGATATTTTCGCAAAAAGGAAGTGGAGGTTCAGTTTGCGAAGAAGAAGTTGAAAGACCAAGTTTGGGAAAAGAAACAGAAACATCAACAGTTTTAGCTTGACGAGATTTCTTGGGAGGTTTAGCGGCATCCCCATCACCCTGCGAATCACAACTCAGATAAGAAACAGAGGCAACAATATTGTTATTAAAAAGATCCATGTTTCTTACTACCTTGTCATTCACAAACTTTCTATTTTTCGCAAGAACCTTGGGATGCGATCCTTTAGGAGCATTAGGGTTTGGAACTATAAATTTGGTACTGGAAGCGCTTTTGCTGAAACAGAAACAGTATGGGAATTACACAAAGAACAAACAAGATGATCTCAGCAAAACAAAATCAGTTTCAGCAAAATCAATAGAAGAAAAAGAAGAAGAACTAACCTTGGTGACTCCATAGAAATAGAAGAGAACAGTACCAGAAGATGAATTTGGTAAATAAGGAAATTTGCTGATGATGAAGATTTGCAGAAG
The DNA here is from genome assembly GCA_023529315.1 of Papaver bracteatum. Lineage (NCBI taxonomy): Eukaryota > Viridiplantae > Streptophyta > Magnoliopsida > Ranunculales > Papaveraceae > Papaver > Papaver bracteatum. Next base: position 394,753 of record JAJJWX010001128.1, read on the forward strand.
ATATGAAGATGAAGAAGATAAAAAAAAACAAAAGAAGAAAATTCTCTTTCTTCCAGATCCCTCTTTAAATAGGCAAAGGAAGATGACCGGTTAATGATAAAACGTGCCAGTAATTAAAGGAATATTCAACACGTGTTGACGGTTATGCTTACGGAGCCTTGTCGATAGAAAAAGAAGTTCAAATAAAAAATGGAAAGCTGCGGAATTTTGAAGAACAGTTTCTCATGACATTCTCTCCTTCGCAGAGAAGACATGAGAAGAGGCAAGATGTAGGATCAGAATATCGCAAGAAGGACACATTTGTGAAGCTTAGCTAACAACACTTTGCGAGCGTCGCAAAATGATTTAAAGAATGACATAACAGATGACGATTGCAGAAATATGAGAAAAGTGTGATGACTCTGTGATGTTTGTAGTGCTCGCGAAGATTGACAATAGAACTCTTGCGAGAATATTGCAAGTCAGATCCTAAAATAAATGATAGATTAGATGTCACCCACTATGTAAATCCCTATATAAGGAGGTGAATAAGCGTAAGGAAGAGAGAGATATTTTTCAAGTGTTGAGCAAGTCATTAGGAGAGAGAAAGTTTAAAGAGCGATTGTATTATTGTTTTCTTCCATTTCTAGTAACATTTCTGTGAATCAATTAATAAAAGTGTTGTTCTTAATCTTTAAAAGATGTGTTGATTATTATGAATTCTTGTGAGGGGTGTAGTGTGGGATTTCCTGCTACTATAAACAAAAAGTTGAAGCAATGACTGAATAGGACTATGCGGTTTGGAGTCAAACTAAAGTGGGTAAAGAACTTTTGGCTCCCTATATAACAAATACGGGTGCGAATATGATGGATAGTGGTGCTGAAACACAAGAAGTCGCTATTAGTAATTCTACCCTAAACGTTTCTTTATCAAATACTCGAAAATCTGAATTAAAGATAATGGATGAAGCTGATATGATGAAAAGAAAGAGAACCAGAGAAGAATATCCTTTGGCCAACACAACACCTAGTAATCTCAATTCAATTAATATCCACAGTAATCTTATCTACCAAGCCACGATTAATGGATCTGAGGAACCAATTGAAGATTGTGATCTAACTGAAGAACATAGGATGGAGTACCAGCATAATAGTGTTGAGGAAAACACTGCAAAAGCATTTGATAGAGCATAATTTATTTCCAAAGGGAAACTACAAATAATCACTATGGAAATCCTGCTAATTATCACCAGGTTTTTGTTCTAAAGCCTAAATTTTACTTTTCATACAATTTTAAGTTAAATTTTGGTTGATTTCTTTTTCCCAATTTGTAACTCAGGTTTATTGCACTCTGCAGTCTTGCTTGTAATAACAATATTGTCTTGTTCTTCAATTATTGTAGTGATTTGGGTATAAGTAATAATTGGTTTATCAAAATAAAATTCATAAAGACTAGAAAGAGTTTTTTTATCTTGGAATGTCTAGGGGTTTGGAAATAAAGACACTAGGCCTCATTTAAAAACTCTAGTTAGAATAAATGATCTTGATGTCATATTTGTTAGTGAGACAAAGACTAAGAACAAAAAGATTGAGTCTTTCATTCAACCTATTAATTACCATAATAAAATTATGATAGATCATGTGTGTCTGTCTGGGGGTATTTGTCTGCTTTGGAAGGATAGTATAAACTTGAGAGTTTTAAACTGTCAATTTTATATGATTAACTGTGAGTTGAATATTGATGCTAGGACTAAAGTTTGTCTTACTTTCATGTATGGTGCTCTTCCTAATGGGAATAAGAATGATCAATAAGACTATGTTCATAAGTTTAGTCATACTATAGTTACTCCATGGGTTTTAATGGGTGGTCTGAATATAATTCTGTGTAACTCTTAAAAATCTGGTGGTATTCCTCATACTCAATCTACTTTTGATGTTGTTGTTGATTTCATAGACAGACTAGGATTGCATGACATTGTGTTCTCTGGTAATCCCTTTGCATGGTAAAATAAGAGATATAATAGTGAAATTCATTCAAGAAAATTTGGATAGGGTTTTGGGAAATGCTCAATGAACTCAACAATATCCTAATTCTCATATTTATCATCTGGCTCCTATAGACAACGATCATAGCCCCATTATCTTCACTAGCTCTAAAGAAAACAATTATGTGGAAAGACCTAGGAAATTTAATAAATGTTGGTTAAGAGATAATATTTGTAGAACTGTTATCAAGGATAATCGGCAGCCAAATGACCAAGGATCTTTAGTATTTAAGCACAAACATTCTCTTAGGCAAGTAAAATATGCTATAGGCCAATGGAATATTCATAATTTTGGCCACAATCAAACTAATCGCCAAGATTTAATAATATGGATAATAGTTTATATGAGTAGGGTATAGTTGATATTATGGACCCTAGGATTGTTAATTTGAATACTCAATTAGAATATTGGAAAAACAGTGTGGAAGATTTCTATAAACAGAGAGTTAAAGATGATAACATTAAGTTTGAGGATAGAAATACATGATATTTCCATACTAGGGAAAATTTCAAAAATAAAAAAACTAGCATTGAGGCTATACAAGATAGTAATGGTAATTGGTTGTCTTCCAGAGATGATATTGCTGATAATCCTTTTCATCATTTTGCTAATATGAGTAGTATTAGTAATCCATGTTATGATAACTCTTTATGAATATTTTGTCTCCATGTATTACTGATAATGATAGTGCTGCTTTAATCAGAATGCCTACTCATGATGAGAAAAAAATGTTGTTTTCAAAATAAAACCATGGACCTCACCAGGACCAGATGGATTCCCCCTAGGTTTTATCAAAAAATATGGGACATTGTTGGAAATTACACTGTGAAAATGGTTCAATCATTTTTCCACAGTAAGCATATGTTGAGAGAAAACAACCACAACTTTCTCTCTCTAATTCCTAAGACCAATTTCCCTAAAACTGCAGATGATTTTAGGCCTATTAGTCTTTGTAATACCTCTTACGAAATTATATCTAAGTTAATAGCTAATAGATTAAAACCTTTTCTTAGTAAAATTATTTTACCTTACCAAGAAGCTTTTGTGCAAGGAAGTCAAATGACTGACAATATAGTGATTTCCCATGAGATAATAGATACTATGAAAAAAAAAGTAAAACTAAAAAAGATTTGTTAGTTATAAAACTTGATATGAGTAAGGCCTTTGATAGAATTGAATGGCCCTTTTTTCTAGACTACCTCCAGACTATTGGTTTCAGCAATGATTGGTGCCAACTGATTATTCAGTGGGTCACTACCACCTTAAATTTTGTGCTTCTGAATGGAGCTCCTGGTAAGCAATTTTTCCCTATTAGAGGCCTGAGACAGGGAGATCCCATGTCTCATTATTTATTTATTCTTTGCTTAGATGTTTTTCCTAAAGCTCTTAGTCAAGCTGAAAAGAATAACAAAATTAATGGTATTAAAGTCTCCGTGAAAGGTACTTATATATCCCATCTCTTTTTTGCAGATGATATGCTTAAATTCACTAGGGCCAATCCAACTCAGGTAAAATTTCTCTATGATATAATTGATAAGTTCAGTAAATCATTTGGTCAATCCATAAATTTTGGTAAATTATGTCTTGCCTTTAGTCCTAAAACTGATGAGCATGTTAAGAATGTTGTAATAATATTCTAGGCATTCAGAGAATTGGTTTACAAGACAAATATTTAGGTGTTCCCCTGTAACTGCAAAAGAACAAAACTGAATCGTTTTCTGGCATGCTAAATAGTTATGGTAGTAGGTTATATGGATGGAAAGCAAAAAAATTTAACCAGCTAGGAAGAATAATTTTTAAGTCAAAATGTTCATGGTACCTTAGGAACTCATCAAATGTCTGTTTTCCATATGTCAAAAAAAAAATACTAGTAGAATTGACAGTATTCAAAGGAGGTTTTGGTGGAATAAAACAGATCATAGAAGAAGTTTATTCTTAATCAATTGGGATATTATGGCTGCTCCTAAACATAAGGGAGTTCTTAATATTAGAAAACCTGGTATTTTTAATCAGGCTTTACTTATAAAATTGGCTTGGAGAATGTGGAAGGAACCTAATGCTCTTTGGGTGTAGGTCTTAAAACATAAATATTTTCCATTATGTGAACCTTTATCAGGTAAAGTAAGTATTAGTGGATCTTGTATTTGGAAAGGTCTTTTGGAGGGTTTAGAAATAGTGAACAAAAATCATTGTTGGGAGTTAGCTAATGGTAAAAAAGTCCACATTTGGACTTACATTTGGGTACCAGAAATAGGTACAACTCTTCCTACTACTTTTATGTCTTCTAATTTGGAGTTTGTTAGTCAGTTAACGTATGAAGACACTAAGAATTGGAATCATAATACTCTTAATGCCCTTTTCCCTAAGAATGTATTAGATAAGATATGTAAGATTAAACTACCTATGATTGGGAATGACCAAATAAGATGGACTGGTACTGAAAATGGTGTATTCACAGTTAAGTTAGCTTACAATATTTTATTAGAAGAGTCTCAATCTAGGAATTTAACTAATCATAGTCAATTTCCTTGGCAGAGACTGTTGAAGGTTAAGTTACCTCATAAAATTCATCATTTGCTATGGAATACCTGCATAATTGTGTTCTCGCTAGGGATAAACTATGTAGATTTGTTAACAACATACCTAGTACCTGTCCTTTTTGTAAAAATCATGTAGAAACTATGCATCATTTGTTCATAGGGTGTCCTTTTACACTTAGCATTTGGAATGCTATAGATGCTAGTATTACTGTCATTTGCAGAAATGATAACTTTATTGAATGACTTCAAAATATTTTTAAGTCTAATAAATATTTTGTGGCAGATGAGCAGAAACAGGTAAGATTGCTTAGTTGTATTCTTTGGCATATTTGGAAATTAAAATGCTCAGTGGTTTTTGATAATTATCAATTTAGGCTTACTGAATACATACACTTGGCTTCAAAATATTTTTAAGTCTAATCAATATTTTGTGGTAGATGTGCAGAAACATGTAAGATTGCTTAATTGTATTCTCTGGCATATTTGGAAACTAAGATGCTCATAGGTTTTTCATAAATCAATTTAGGCCTACTAAATACATACACTCTATTAAAATGTTTAAATCTGAGTGGGAAAACTCTCTGAATAATATACATGACTCTAACCAACTTATGCGAGAAAACAGATGGACCCCTCATAAGGAGAATGACTTAAAAGTGAATTTTGATGTATCCTTTTGTTTGAGGGTGAAAACGGTTTCTGCTGATTTTGGTAATTTCGGGTGTGTGGGTGAGAAATGAATGTAAACCCTAAACAATGTACTGCAAGGGAGTACTTTAGATTCGATAGATCAATCTGTACAAATACGGCCTAAACCAAGAAATGGTAATTCCAGACTTGCTTCGGTCACAAAGTGAAGGAGAAGGGTTAGTTTTTGGGAGGGAAGTGAAGAAAGTGTTGAGACCAGAATAGTTGATTCTGGAAGAGTAGTTGTTTTACGACTTGTATCAGAAAGTGGGAAGCTAACAGATGGAAAGCTAGAAAATGTTTTCTGAGTATTGTATGCTCCTGACCTGAACTTGTTGTTCGGTGGAAATAGGTAAGACCCATTTATACAAGTTGGAATGAAACGTACTCTGGTCTCATTAAGAAATGGAAAACGAGTGAGTAAATGTGAGGAGGTGGTAACCGGTAACGCTTGGAATTGATGTTCCATAAAAGAAAACGTTTCACCATTACTCCCTGTGTTTACTAACTGCTTCATCCTTATGACACTCTCTTATAACGGACGTAGTGTACACTGCATGCCGTAAACCGCCAAACTAATACCCAATGAGCATCCCCCAGTTTGTGACACACATTGTTTTCTCGAATGTTTTTGTAGAAAACATGTAGCATGTTTGTTGTTGCTTGGCAAATTGAGTTTGGGAGACTTGCGTGGTGACCTTCGACGATTGAGATTTTGCATCTCAAGAGTAAATGTGGCTGTTAATTATTAAAATCTTTCGTTTGGTAGCCAGTGGCATGAAATCATGACCGATCATGGCTTTAACATGGTTAGGCGTGGCTAAGTTAAGATTTTGGCGTTGGGCCAAAGGTGGCCATGCGTCAGCTGGTGACCTTGGACGACTAAGATCTGTATCTTAGATGAAAGAGTGGCCATTGATCGTCGTAGGCCTTTGTTTGGTAGCCAGGGGCATGGTTTAGGGCCGGCATGGCTTGGAGGGGAATCGCCCGTGGATTTGTCAAAATTAGGGTTTGGCATGCTGAAACCCTAATTAGCGCCCTTTACTAGAATCAATGTAGAATTCTCATACGAACTCGAATTTTGATGGTCCGCCCCTCCATTCTGCATGGAAAAGAATTTCCTATCTTCCTACGTGATAATATTTAGGTTTTGATCTCATTTGGGAGGTGAAAACATCCCGAAAGTAAAACTCAGGAAGATCTCAAGAGAGGTATTGGTAGCCAGCAGCATGATGGCATGGCCAAAACTAGGGTTTTGGTCCAAAGGTTACCATGTGTTGTTTGGCGACCTTGGACGGCTAGGATTTGCATCTAGGATTGAAGGGTGGCCATTGATTGTTGCACGCCTTCGTTTTGGTAGCCATACAGGGAAGGTTGGCATGGTATAGGTTAGGTGAAACAATGTGGATGGCATGGCATGCCATTGGCACATGTGGCATGGTCAGCATGCCTTGGCGTGGCCAAAACTAGGGTTTTGGCGTTGGGCCAAAGGTTACCATGCGTTGGTTGGTGACCTTGGACGACTAATATTTTCATCTTAGATGGAAAGATGGCCGTTGATTATTGCAGGCCTTTTTTTTGGTCGCCGCATGGGGAAGGCCAACACGGTATGGCGCGGCAAGGTGGCTGGCACGACATGCCATTGGCACATGTGGCATGGTCGGCATGCCTTGTCGCGGTTTAAGCGTGGCCAAAACTAGGGTTTTGGTGTTGGGCCAAAGGTTATCATGCGTTGGTTGGTGACCTTGGACGGTTAAGATTTGCATCTTAGATGAAAAGATGGTCGTTGATTGTTGCAGGCCTTTGTTATGGTAGCCGCATGGGGAAGGACAACACGGTATGGCGCGGCAAGGTGGCTGGCATGTCATTGGCACACGTGGGTCCAAAGGTTTGGCGTGGACAGTTTGGCATGGTGGGGCCAAGGGTTTGGCATGCCATTGGCACATGGTGCGACTAGCACGGTTAGGGCCAAGGCAAGGTGCGGTTGGCTTGGCTAGCATGATGGGCATGCCTTGGCGCGGTGGGTGTGGCTGTCATGGTTTTCCATTGGCACAGTGGTGCGACTAGCATGGTTGGCATGCCTTGGCGTGGTAGATGTGGATGACATGGTTTACCATTAGCACAATGGTGCGGCTAGCATGGTTGGCATGCCTTGGCGCGGTAGATGTGGCTGACATGGTTTGCCATTGGCATAGTGGTGCGGCTAGCATGGTTGGCATGCCTTGGCGCGGAGATATGGCTGGCATGGTTTTTCATTGGCATAGTGGTGCGGCTATCATGGTTGGCATGACTTGGAGCGGTAGATGTGGCTAGCATGGTTTTCCATTGGCACGGTGGTGCGGATGGCATGGTTGGCATGCATTGGCGTGGAGGTATGGATGGCACGGCATGCCATTGGCACATGTGGTGTGGGAATTAGGGTTATCGAAACCCTAATTAGTTTTAAAAAAAGGTACCCTGGTAATTTTCTCGCAGACATATTAAGGGTTCAATAAATGCGCTTAGTGGAGACATTATTACTCAAGTTCGGTGAAGTCACTGTCTGATTAGGGTTTTACGATTTTAACCCTAAGCTAAAAACCACCATCAATATTAAGTCCCTTGCTTAGCTCGGAACATGAGCATTGTTGCGAGGTAAGCATAAGATGGTGACAGACAAAGACAAAATCGAAACGAGAAGTCATGGAAAGATGGTCAGGAATATCCGACTAACCTTTTCGAGAGGTAAGGAGGATTCATGATTCTTGTGTTGGTGGCCTTGCATAGCTTCTATTTGTGGTGTAAACCGTGAAGGGGTGAGATGAGAATCATCGGTTTAGTCTGGCTACTCATCATCTTGGCTGGGTTAGGGAACATCATGACGCTGGCTTGGCAAGTTGTCAGTGTTTGCGCGGCAAGTCATGGCGCGGACGGCTTGGCATGATTGGGCCACGGTAATAGAGCAGACGGCTTGGCATGGTGTGGCCATGGAAAGGCGTAGTTTGGTTAGTCAAAGCGTGCACGGACGTCTTGGCGTGGTGGGGCTAAGACATGGTGCGGATGGCTTGGTGATTTGTCTTCTCGAGCTCGGTTGCCTCTTTCCTTTCTCGACTCAAATGGGAAGTTCTTTTCTCTTTCAAACGTTAAAGTATCACACCCTCCCATCTCATCTGGCTTTCATTAGGGTTTTTGATGAGGGGTTTCATTTGAGGCTGATTTCCCGGTCGTGATGCCATCATCTTCCGCCTATTTAGTCCGTGTTTCTCTTTCTTCCTTTAGGGTTTCCACAATACTTATGCCGGTGAAGTTGCATCGTCTTCCCAGTTTTATAACAAAGATTTCCTCTCGTTAAGTCCACCTTTCTTCATCATGTCGATCAGAAGTGAATCACCCTCGAGCCATCTAGGTTCTTCAGTTAAACGCGCGAGGCTTGACTCTTGCAACAATTCCCCCATCCAGGTCATTCGGGTCAAGAAGATCATACCGGTATGTTCTTATTGATCAACATGTGTTTCATTATTTGTCGATGAATGACAAAAGTTTTCTTCTGTGTAGAGATATCCCGTTGGATCATGTGTTACCATCATTGATGAAGATGATCTGGCTACCCCTTTTTCTTCAAGTCCGATCCTACCAACCGCTGCAGACCTGGAGAACTCCGACTTAGGAATTTCTTGTCATGAGTATCCCAATGCAGGTTTGTCGTTCGGAACCCGCATGAGGTGTCTTTCCTCTAACTATCGAAACGTCGGTGGTTTTCTGGTGCGGAAAGAATTCGAGACTCTTTACACAAAGATATGGAGGATATATGGCCATATTGCCACCAGGAGCGTGGTGCAATATTGTTCATCCTCTTTAGTTTCCATAGTGAATTGTCTCTTGCCGATGGTCATCAAAATTGGGAGTAAGTCTATCCATGTTATCGCGGAAAAAACTATTCAAAAGTGGGAGAACATGGTGTCTACCTGTGAATCTCTGAAGTTCAACGTTAGTTGGTTGCTACATCATCTTGACATTGTGAAAGTCGACAGAGCCGGTATTCTTGCTGGCGTGGTCCCTGTTACGAAAGCTATTTTGGAAGAGGAGAAAGCTCTGGCCATGGAGTCACAGAAGGTGGAAGAGTCAATCTGGAACTTGAAGAGTAGGACTGAAAGGTATCAAAGCCGGTTAAAGATGATGCTTTCGAGGGATTATAATCTGTTAGATGGGATTTTCTGAGTTATGTAGTTGTGAGATGTGTGGTTTCTTTCTGGGTTTTAAGCATGTTTTTTTTTCTCTCTTTTTTTGTATTTTTTTTTGAAAGAGTAAGAGAATTTTTACTTCAACCAAACAAAGGAAAAGAGACTTGATATTCGAGATATGGAATAAAAGTGGAAAGATGCCTGGCTATCCGTGTTTGTGATATGGAGGGGAGCGAGGTGATGGTCAGACGTAGTATGCCTTAAGCCATTTTTCGTTGATGACTGCTTCCAGTTTTCCTCCGTCTTCTTTAATAACTTTGTAGTACCCACTGTTGTACGCTTTCATGACTATATAAGGCCCTTCCCACTTTGCGGAGAATTTTGGTGCGGACGCGTCTTGCTGAATGTGTTTGGCATTCTTCAGTACCAAATCTCCCACTTGAAAAACCCAAGGATTCACGGTTTTGTTATATGCTCTGGAAGCCCTATTTCTGTATGCTTGTGCGTGTTCTTCCGCTTTAGATCTTATGAAATCTACAGTGTCTAATTCTGCAACTCTGACGCTCAATGCTTCAGCTTCATTCCTTCGAACTCCGCTTGCTTCAGCAATCCTAGCCGATGGGATTTTAACTTACGCTGGGAGGATGGCGTCTGTGCCGTAAACAAGGGAGTAGGTAGAGGCTCCGGTGGAACTTCTTGGTGATGTTCAGTATTCCCAGAGTGCCATTGGAAATTGCTCATGCCATGTCCGAGGATTATCATGCACCGTCTGACTGAGGATTTGGATTAGAGTTTTGTTGGTGCTTTCAGCCTGTCTGTTCCCTTGGGGGTAGTACACGGTGGAGAAGACTTGCTTAATTCCATATTATTAGAGTAACTCCCGTATTTGCTTGTTTGTAAAAGGAGTTCCGTTGTCGATGATGATATGTTTAGGCACGCCAAATCGGAAAATAATATACTCTTTAATGAATGTCGCGATTGTGATTCCATTCATCCCTCGTAAGGGTATGGATTCGACCTATTTGGTGAAATATTCGATTGCTGTTATTATGTACTCGTGATGCTTTGAGGACGGCGGATTGATCTTTCCAATGATGTCGAGTCCCCAGTTGTGAAAGAGCCATGGACTGCTTATTGAATGCAGGGGAGTCGACGGTACATGGATAAGGTTCAGTGAATTTGACATTCTTTGCACATCTGAACGAAAATAGCTGTATCATCTTCCATGGTTGGCCAGTAGTATTTCTCATGTATCTGAAGAAATAATTTCCGTTTTCCTTGATGTTCGCCTCCGTGCATCTCTTTCAACATGATTGGGATTTCTATTTCATTCATACATCGTATCAAACTTCCTCCAAAGCTTTTACGATATAAGATTCTTTCGTGGAATACGAATCTCTCGGACCTTTGTTTTATCTTGGTTGCATCCTTCTTATTGGTGGGGAGTATGCTTTCGCGAAGGTAACTGATGTATGGCTTCTGCCAGTCCCCGGCGTGACCAACATTGAAAACTTCTAATTGATGCGGCGTCGCTTGACAGTTGGAACATGTTCTTTGAAGTAACCGAGATTGAGCTTCCATTTCTGTCCAGCAGTAGCCAAGGCGTTACAAATGGCGATAAAGTGTTACCACTAATATTTGCCCGCATATCTCATCATGGAAGCGGTTGAGTTGTTGTTGTGCTTCTCCTTCTCCAATACATCTTGATAAGGAGCTGTCTGGATTTCGATGATATAGCACCCCTCGGAGCATGAAGAAATTTTGTAAGGTTTTGAGACTCACCTTTCCTGGAAAAGTGAGCTGTTAAGTTCTTGGATAATTTATGTTCCCCAGTCATCAGCTTCATCCTCTTCGGGTTGTGAAAGGATGAAAGCCATATTGAAGCCACGGTTCGTCTCTTCACTGTGGTTTCCTCAAAACTTTCAAATTGCAGTTTTGATGCTAGCGTGTCTAGGAAATCAGCGTGTTGGTTGTTGTTGCGCCCAATATGTGTTATGGTCGCGTCAGCGAAGTAGTTTAGCAGTTTATATTCCTCGGCTCTGTATGGGGCCAAGGTTACTTCTTTCAGTGCGTATACCCCGTTCACCTGGTTGACAAGTAATTTAGAGTCCCCTCTTATTTCCAGACGTGTGGCTCTAGCTCATTTAGCCAAGGACAGTCCGATGAGAAAGGCTTTATATTCTGCTGAATTGTTGGTGCAGGGGAAGTCTAGCTTGAAGGACTGCGAGAATACTTCACCAGCTGGGGATACTAGAACCACACCAGCTCTTCCAGTACTGTTGTTAGGAGTAGTGGAGCCGTCTAAGAATAGTAGCCATGTTTCTTCTTGGATGAAAGAGATTTCCGGAAAGTCTCTAGGGAGGTCCTCGTGTAGTGCCATGGTATTCTCTCCCGGAAACGCCGCCAGTAAATCCGCAACTGCTTGCCCTTTGATGGCTCTCGGGGAAGTGCATGTTATATCAAACGATGACATTTGGAGGAGCCATTTTGCCAGTCTTCCTATCAGGACAGGTTTTGAGAGGAGGAACTTCACATGATCAGATTTAGATAGCAGCCCCACTTTGTTGGACAGTAGGTAATGCCTGAATTTTTGGATGGAGTGGATCAAAGCTAAGCACGCCTTTTCTTCTTCGGGATATCTGAGTTCAGAATTTCTTAATGTTCAACTGAAGTAGTATATGGGATGCTCAATCCCTTCGTCATCTTCTTGGGTGAGGAGAAATCCGACAACAGTGTCGCTAAATGCAGTGTAGAGGTGTAGCGGTCTTCCTTGTATGGGTGATTTCATGACGGCTGGGGAAGATAATGTTTGATGAACTTTCCGGAATGCTTCCTATTATAGTGTGGTCCAAAAAAAGCTTGCTATTTTATTCAGTAAGGGAGTAAAAAAAGCAACAAGTTGAGCCAATCCTGGTATGAAGCGGCAAATGTAGTTTATTTGACATATGAAACTCTGGAGTTCTTTCAAGGTTCGCGGTGTTGGCATCGTGAGGATGACTTGTGTTTTGACTGGGTCAACTTTAATTCCCCCGGCAGTCACCTGGAAACCTAGGAACTTGCCCAAAGAAACACCAAAAGCACACTTCAATGGGTTCATCTTCAGTTTGTACTCGCGACATCTTTCAAACACCTTCCGCAGAATTCCTGCATGGGATGCCCGAGTTTTTGACTTGACCACTATGTCATCAACATAATCTTCGACTTGCTTGTGCATCATATCGTGAAAAATGGTGGTCATGGCGCGTTAGTATGTGGCGCCAGCGTTTTTCAAACCGAAGGGCATCACAGTATAGTAAAAGTTTCCAAGAGGGGTTCGAAAAGCCGTCTTACTTGCGTCGTGTTCATACATCTTTATTTGGTTGTAGCCGCTGTATCCATCCATGAAAGAGAATATGCCATATCCACTTGTGGCGTCTACTAGCATGTCAATATTGGGGAGCATAAAATCGTCTTTAGGGCAACATTTTTTCAAATCTCTAAAATCGACACAACACCTTATCTGGCCATTCTTATTTTTACCGGAATAACGTTGGCCAACCAAGTAGGGTGGTGAATAGGTTTGATGAAACCAGCCGCTAGTATCTTTTGAATCTCTACCTTAATCTGTTCTTCTACATCGTTCCGGAATTATCTCGGGGTTTGCTTGACCGGTTTGGATCCGGGTATCACGTGTAAATAATGAGTGACCATCCTTTCGTCCAAGCCGGGAATTTACTCGTATGTCCATGCGAATATGTCTTGATATTCCTTGAGGAAGTCTACCAGCTTTACACGTTCGTATACGTACATAGTCAAGCTTATCGAGATGGGTCGTGGATATTCTTCACTCCCGACATTAACAACCTCAAGTTCGTCCATGGTAGAGTTTGTCCCGTCTTGTAGCTGTCGTGGTGCATCAGGTACTTCCTCATGCAGATCGTTACTACATTTGCGTCCCATTGGGCGGAGAGACTGTGTGGTAGTCTCCCCTGTTAATTGCTAATAACGGCGCTGATATACGGTTTTCCATTTTTCATTATGACCCATAATGAAATCCCGTCCTCGCTTGGTATGGGTGTAAGCCGAACCCCGGTTCGTCGGGTGGAGACTGGCGTGTCTCTCTTTTGAAGGGGTGATATGAGACCTGGTTTCTCCGCGAAGCTGTACAAAACTATTACATTCTTCAATGGACGTCCACTTTGGCAGTGAAGTGTGGTGAGCGTTATTGGCTATGGCCTGCGGGTCCTATCTTGGATCAAAAATATCCATGCCACAGATCGGATCATAAGGAGATAATGATGCAGCGACGCGAATGAATTCTCTGTTTAACATGGTTTTCAAGCACTAGTGATACGTCGAAGGAATGATTCTGTTTTCATGGAGCCATGGCCTTCCCAGTATCATGTGGTAATATGGCTCCTTCTCGATTACCTCGAACCTTACTTTTGACTGGATACGTCCTGCTGATAGATTCAGGTTGACGTACCCATACATACTGGTTTGGTTGCCTTTGAAATCGATCATTGTAGTGGACTGTCGTACAACTTCGTTCGACCGTACCCTGGCCGTTCTAAGCGTCCTGAGGGTAACAACGTTGGAGGATGCTCCCGTGTCGATGAGAGCCCTTTTGAATTCCACATCCTTGATACGGTCTGTGACATGTAGGGCCCGGTTATGGCCTTCCTCTGCCATCATGTCGTCGTCGGTAAACGTGATATTATTGACTGACAAATCTGGCATTCTTGATGTTTCCAAGCGTGAAGGAACCAAGGACACACTTAATGCTATTCGATTGATGGCGGTGAACGTCTGCATCCGTTGATCCTTTGAAAGATGTAAGAGTTAACATAAGTTTTCCACCAGTGAGGACGCTTCCTGGCCTACGGGTTTCTGATTAGTAGTGAAGCTGTTGACTTGAGAGTGATCGTTCGGGATGTTAGTCCCCAGTTCTGGAGTCTCCTAGGAAAGTGAACCATTTAATTATACCGTTAGGTTGATGAGGAAGTCCAGTATGGTGTTAATCGCATCTTTCATCAAACCCATGTTCTTGGTGTGTATCTCCTGAATCCGCACCAAGTCAGTCAGCCTTGGAATTCCTTCGTCGATTGCGTCGTTGGGCATTGCATTGGGGAAGGAAACATTGTCGTTCGCTTGAGTAGAACTTGATCACACGGATTCAGCCCTAAAACCGACCATCCTCCTGAGTTAGAAAAATGTATTCTGAAATTGATATTGGGACCGATTGATCAATCTCCCACCGTGGTCGCCAATTGTTTGAGGGTGAAAACGGTTTCTGCTGATTTTGGTAATTTCGGGTGTGTGGGTGAGAAAAAAATTTAAACCCTAAACAATGTACTGCAAGGGAGTACTTTAAATTCGAGAGATCAATCTGTACAAATCCAGCCTAAACTAAGAAATGGTCGTTCCAGACTTGCTTCGGTCAAAAATTGAAGGAGAAGGGTTGGTTTTGGGGAGGGAAGCGAAGAAAGTGTTGAGACCAGAATAGTTGATTCTGGAAGAGTAGTTGTTTTACGACTTGTATCCGAAAGTGGGAAGCTAACAGATGGAAAGCTATCAAATATTTTCTGAGTGTTGTTTGCTCCTGACCTAAACTTGTTGTTCAGTGGAAATAGGTAAGACCCATTTATACAAGTTGGAATGAAACGTACTCTGGTCTCATTAAGAAATGGAAAACGGGTGAGTAAATGGGAGGAGGTGGTAACCGGTAACGCCTGGAATTGATGTTCCATAAAAGAAAACGTTTCACCATTACTCCATGTGTTTACTAACCGCTTCATCCTTATGACACTCTCTTATAATGGACATAGTGTACACCGCACACTGTAAACCGCCAAACCAATACCCAATGAGCATCCCCCAGTTTGTGACACGCTTTGTTGTCTCGAATATTTTTGTAGAAAACATGTAGCATGTTTGTTGTTACTTGGAAAGTTGAGCTTGGGAGACTTGCGTGGTGACCTTCGACGGTTGAGATTTATGCATCTCAAGAGGAAAGGTGGCCGTTGATTATTACAATATTTCATTTGGTAGCCAGAGGTATGAAAGCATGACCGATCATGGCTTTAACATGGTTAGGCATGGCTAAGTTAAGATTTTGGTATTGGGCCAAAGGTGGCCATGCGTCAGCTGGTGACCTTGGACGACTAAGATCTGTATCTTAGATGGAAGAGTGGCCGTTGATCGTCGCAGGCCTTTGTTTGGTAACCAGGGGCATGGATTAGGGACGGCATGGCTTGGAAGGGAATCACCTGTGGCTTTGTCAAAATTAGGGTTAGGTATGCTGAAACCCTAATTAGCGCCCTTCACTAGAATCAATGTAGAATTCTCATACAGACTAAGATTTTGATGGTCCGCCCCTCCATTCTGCATGGAAAAGAATTTCCTATCTTTCTATGTGAGAATATTTAGGTTTTGAGCTCGTTCGGGAGGTGAAAACAGCCCGAAAGTAAAACTCAGGAAGATCTCAAGAGGGGTGTTGGTAGCCAGTGGCATGATGGCATGGCCAGCGTGGCTTTGGCGTGGCCAAAACTAGGGTTTTGGGCCAAAGGTTACCATGTGTTGTTTGGCGACCTTGGACGGCTAGGATTTGCATCTAGGATTTAAGGGTTGTAGATGGGGAAAAACGATATGCTGGGTTTTAAGGAATTGAGGAGATTACAGTGCAGAGGAGACTCCTTGAACCAAGCGAAATGTTCAACCTCACACAGATGCACCGCTGTAAAGGGGGCTCTTTGAATTCGAGAGATCCATCTGTAGTACTCCGGCCTAAACCAAGACAATGTTCGTTCCAGAGTAAATTCAGTCACAAGAGAGGATGGGTTGATCTATAGGGGGATGCTAAGAAATGCATCGAATCAATGGTAATCAAAGATTGTAGGTGTGTTGTGAATTCTGAATAAGATAAGTTCTGAATGATTGAAATTTCTCAGTTGAGAGTAATTTCTCAATTGATGAGTTGTTGATCTCGTATTGTTATTGAGACTTAAGATTCTTGTTGTTTTAATCATGATTCAGATACTTATTTATATTGCTGGAATTGTAGACACCATGATCCCATGAAGCGTGACAGTTGATAGAATCAAGAAGTGGGGAAATGGAAATCGTGTTTGAGACCAGTTTCTCATCGTGCGGATCCTTGATCGATTTTCCATCCACTACTTTATTAACTTCTTCAACTGATTGCACGACTTGCTCACATTACATTGTGTATTTGAACACACGTGCCGTAGACCGCCAGACCAAAACCCTAGTTGATATCACCCCAAGTGACATGATTAACGTCTCGTGGTTAATTAGTCAGTTGCTGACTTCATGATTTAATAGGACAATGAGTCCATGTATTTGCTGAATTGAACATAATTTGCAAAAATGTTCTGAAACTCATGAATTGAACGTGTCTGCTGAGACAAAGATAAAATACTGACGTTGAAGTGAGCAAGTGTTGCTTATTATATGAATTATTGAATATTGATAGTTGAACCAATATTCCTTGGTTTGAGCAAATATTGCTCATCTGAGCAAGTGTTGCTCGTCTGATGAATTATTGGTAGCGTGACCAAAATAAAATATTAATTAAAATACTAGTAGTTGAACCGAGCATAATTAATAAGAATATTGATCATGAGATCATCATAAAATTATTAGTGTTTGAATCTGGAATTATAATCCTTGGACTCAGAAACCCTAATTTGATCAATTGATGACCAATTGATGGTTTATTTGAAAATTAACCATGGAATGAAGGAGAACCGAATTCATGGGACTGTGGGTCGACCATGCAGCTCCCATATGCTCATGTGAGCATATACCAAGGCCTCTAGAAGAGTTGGTGATTCTTTGATGAAAGAATGATCAAATGCTGGTTTAATCATTTATTCGAAAATGCTCGTCTGAGCCTTAGGTGATAAAACCTAATTAATTATGAAGAGATGAGAGACCGACCAAGGGTTCATGAAACCTGCCCTGGGTGGTCACGGGATCGAATGACGATCGTTCCATGAAAATCCCAAAATTATTTGGAAGAGTTTTGGACCTAATACGTGTAATTGCGCAAATTAGGTCAAATTGTGTAAATACGCGGGACCAGCTCCTTGCGAGCCAAAAATCCAACCTTGGTCAATCAAGGTAACATGCTCATGTCACCAAAGTGTTCGTATCTCAGTCATGAGAATATTGATATTTTCAGATGTGCATTTGAGCAATCATTTGAGAAAATATGAAGAAATCAGGGGTTTTTGATGAAACCGTCAAAACTTCATAAGATGAAGGAAAAATAATAAAAAGGTGAAGGAATCATGAAGTGTGGGACCAGACATGGCCAAAGCATGGCCGGCCGGCCAAAGGGCCTAATCCCACACGTTTTCCCAATTTTTTATAATATTTTCATGATTTTAGGGAAATATGATAAAACCAAGGAATTTGTTAAAACCATGGAGTTTTTGTTGAAATCAAAGAGTTTTGTTGAAATCAAGGAGTTTCCATGAGATGAGGAAAACATGAAAAATAATAATAATAAAATAAGGGACATGTGGGACCAGCTTGAGCATGGTTGGCCGGCTAGCGCCCGGTCCGTGAGTTTTCCCTAATTTTATGTATTATTTCATGATTTAAAGGAATTTTTATAATTTGAAGGAAATATCATTAAATCAAGGAATTTCATGGGATTATGGAAACATGAAAAATATAATAATAATAAAATAGGACGTGTAGGGCCAGCTAGGGCTTTACCGGCCGTCTAGGGCCCGGTCACACGGGTTTCCCTAATTTTATATTATTTTTTCATGGGATCAAGGAAATATCATGAGATTAAGGAGTTTTCATGAAATTAGGGAAATAATAATAAAATAATAAGGAACCATGAGGTGTGGGGCCGGCTGGGATCAAGGCATGGCTGGTTGGCCAATAGTCACGTCCCACAATGTTTTCCTTAATTTTATATTATTTCTTTGGTGTGAGGGAAACACCATGAAACTGAGGAGTTTCCTCAAAACGAAAGATATTTGTTCAAGTGAAAGGATTTTCATGAACTCAAGGAAAATAATAAAAAAATATGAAACTGGCGTGGTTCATCGTCTCGTCGTATTTTGCATAGGTTCATCGTCTCGTCGTATTTTGAAATATTTGTTCGTACGGTGATTGTTAGTGCATCATCGTCGAGTACACTTACACCATTTGAGTCGGGGCTTACTCGGAGTAGCTCAGATGCCCGTGTTGTTGAATATTTATTACTAACCCGTGGAACTCTGCTGGGAAGAACCATGGATTGAGGTAACGAAATATTACAAAAGTATTTGAATATTTTCAGAAATTCAGTTGATGAATCCAAGAATTTAAGAATAATTAATTGATGGCTCTATACTAGTAGAGCAAGCTGTCTAGGAGCATTAATTATTCTGATATAAGCTTGTTGGAGATTCATATCCTTTATATAGTCAGGGAAAACTGTTGTTTGTATCCTGAAGACGTTATCGTTCTATACTAGCAGAGAAAGTTGTCTAGGAGCCGTCAATCTTGTGATTCTATATAGAAAATAATTACTGAAGTGTTCAGTATTCATGAGATACGCCGTTTTCCAGCCGAGAGACTACATGTCTACATGTACTCTGAGAGACAGTATTTCTCAGTCAGAGGTTCGATGAGAGACCCGTGTCTCAATACTCACGTCTCATTGCTGGATTAGAAGTTCGTATAATTATGGGTTTACAATTTTAGCCTTTGTCAAAAATCCACCATCTACATTAAGTCCCCTGCTTAGTGAGGAAAGCTGTGTTCCTCAGTCAGCATTGAATGGTGATTTTCCGGTCATAAACAATATCAGTAATTGAATTTAGTCGTAAGTTAAGATGTTACCGTATTTCGATAGTACATACATACCATGAATTGAATGAAGATCTCAGTGGCATGATAGAGTATTGTTTGGTGGACATAAATTGGTGTTGAACCACTGATTCGGACGACGGGACCTTGGTCATTTAGGATTCGCGGGTCGGGCCCAAATAAGGAAATCCTTAGAAAATTAGGTTTTGGAAATAAAATTTGATATAAAAGGAATTGTTCTTTTTTTTTTAAATTTTCCCACGACCAATACCTTCATCAACTCTCCATCATCTTCACGCCAGCAGCAGGGGAGAATTTTTTTTTGCCGGAGCTTCCAGCGTCGCCGACCGTTGCCGCCACCGTCCGGCGCCGACCAGGTAAGCGAAATTTTTTTTTTTGATGTTTTCTGATGTTCATATGATTTTCATGAAGTGATCATGTTGAAACCACATATTTATGCATGTGAGTAGGATTTTATTGAAAAACCCTTGTTTTTTGAAAACGTATGTTCGTTTGATCGTTAGTTTTTGAAAACTAATAATAATCCCAGATTTATGAGAGATTTTTTGTTTTGTATATGAAGATTTAGGTCCAGTGATAAAACTAAGTTTATGAGCTTTCATGTGAACCAAATTTTTTATCATGAAAAGGTGAATTTTCACAAAACTGGAATAAACCCTCGTTTTAAAGAATGACGATGATACGAAGTAAGAGTTTTTCTTCTTTATATATATGAACTTGTGTCTAGTGTAAAATTTTGTTTATGATCTTCCATGTAAATCAAAACTTTATCTTATAATGTGTATGTTTTCACAAAATTGGAATAAACCTTCGTTTCGAAGACGTATGACGATACGAAGGAAAAGATATTTTTTTATATAAAAACCATGATCTATTCATGTATTTTTTTTTATAAAATCGTGGAGTGTCCACAAGTTTTATTTTCGTGAGCCTTGCTCACATAAAAATAAAATAAAAAAATTTACGTGATTAAATCACGTTTTCTTTACATGTATATATATATATATATATATTATTTTCTTTAAAATCAAAACTTGAGTTTTGTGTAATATTACTTAGAAGTAAACAATTATTTATGATGAAATAATGTTTTAGTTTTCATAATTCCATGGTGAATGTTCACACAGTAGAAATATTCATGATTTTATGAAAATCTGAATTTTTTGAACGTCTTTTGTAGGTTCGAAGAGACGAGCAGGTTTTGAAGTATTAACCCTTACGTTTCATTCACCAATGCTAGTGGAATCGTAAAAAAGTAAGAGTTGGGAATTACCGGTTTGTAGATGGATCTATTTGAACGTTGGTAACTTTTGTGCTTCTGATCCCAGAAAATGTCAACTACCAACAATGGAGATTACGATTATTGGTATTCCTCTTCCTCTTCTAGCTCTTCTGATGTGGATTCCAAAGCTCCTGTAGAAAAATCAAAATCCAAGGCTACTTAGGATGAGGAAGCGAAGCCTAGCGTACCCTTGAATGAGCGGAGGGTCACTTTTGCTGAACTTAGGAAAAGAAAAGCCGAGGACGATGAAAATGAGGCTCGTCAGCGTGAAAAGGATCGAATCCGGCGCAGAATACAAAGGACTGGGGAGAGATGTTGATTCTTGGATGGGAGGCCTTCTGACTCTGATGATGATGCTTATGAAGAAGAATATACATGGGAGGTACCAGAGCGCAAGATTAGACCTGATCGATATGAAAGAGAGTACGGAAGACCATGAAGCAAATTGAAGCCTAAGATGAAGCAGAAGAGGACTCGGACTCAGACGATGATCCTGAAGCTTATCGGAACTCTATTGCCGCTGATTTTGATGAAGAGGAAGATAGTGATGAAAACTCTAATGACTCAGATGATGATAAGGACAGTGATGACGAGTCTGAAAATTCAGATGAATCTGACGAGTAGCTTTATTTCATTTTCTTCTATTTTAAACATTTGAATGTTCTTTAGGTCTCGTAGCAGACATTTCTTCGATGACTTGAATGGTTTTGCTTCAGAGTTAGGTATTTCTTCTGATAAAACACTTTAAAAAGGTTGATTCCTTCTAATCGAATGAAATGAACCAATGTCCATGCGCTTAAATTCATCATGATCTCTTTTGATGATCTTCGTCTTGTATTGTCTTATGAGAAGTAGCATAGCACGGTTAAGAGACTCATGACACATACAAAGCCGCGTGGCTTTTCTTTGACTATGTTATTATCAGTTTTCATGAACCTTAGTCTCATGACAATTAGACCAGCTGGTTATTTTAGTAGTTTCTTATTAGCTAATGGGTAGCTTAGGTATTTCTGTTTATGAGTTGATTTACAACAATATAAGATGTGTTGTTGTATTATTTGGGGTATCAATGAATTAATCAAATGAAATGTTCTTCTCTCCCAAATATCCTTTGCCTTTTCTTCCCCTCCTCAAATTCGTCTAGTTCTTATTCTAGCCCTCCAATTCCTTCCCCCTTCTTCAATTATCTCTATCATTAGAGATTTATCATGTTTCTGAGCTAACATGTAACGTAAATCGTTACAATTGGTATATAGAGCTGTTTCGATCCATGGAGTTGCCGTAAGATACACCGCTGCAGCTGAAAGCTTTAAAGAATGAAGGCAAAGCAAAAGAGGAATTAGATAAACTTAGTGGGTTATATCGATTTCATTTTGAAGAGAATCACTCTCATACTCGATATTACTATCTTCAGAAGTTTTCAAAACTCATGTTCAGAGCATTGAAGAAGTATAGATTGATACTTTTCATTAGGGGTTCGACGTCGATTCCTCCTTCTGTCGATGAAGAAGAAGAAGATAATTCTCCAGAGGAGTTGATTCCTTCGTTTTTATTCGATGTACTTGGGTTTATTTCTCAAATCGAAGAGGTTACAAAAAGTAGGGCTAAATCAATTTCTTCTGTTGTTGACGAAAAAAACGACGATTTAACTGATTATGTGAGTTTTCAATTCGAAGAATTTGTCAAATCTGCTGAAAATGATAAATTGAAGAAACAGATGAAGTTGGGTAAGTGTTTAAACATTATTCTCCATTCTTCCCGTAGCTTATTCGATCGTGGAAAACATAAAGTGAAAATTGATTTTATATTAGGAAACGTCGATTTGAAATTTTTTGGTAGGTTTTATAATGAAATTGTTCAAAAGATGAATTATGACAGTGGGTATCACTATCAATCAGGTAGGATGTTTAATGATTCAATCGGTTGTATGTTATCTAATGGTGGTTTTATCACTACTGCTTGATGTATAATTCATAAAATGCTTTATAGTGTTAGCAGAGATTATTTTCTCTTGCAGCTTAAAATGGGTAGAGTTTTTTATCGCGGAAAAGATATTGAGCTTATTAAAGGGTTATCTTCTTTTGTTGGTGATTCTGAAGACTATTTTGATACAATTTTTTCTTGTGTGATTGCTTGGCTTGGGTCGGTATTACTGGAAAGGTACAATGGGGGTTTGGTTTGTGAGATATTATCAAGTCATGGGTATGCATCTGAATTTCAGTTTCTGAAATCTTGGAGTCTTGGAATGCTTTATGTTGAGATTGGCGGTGCATGGAATTTGGGTGTTGAATTCTCAATAAATATATTTTTGTTTCTCTTATTGGCTGAATTGGTGGGTGGAATTTCACATTGGCATGGGAAGGTGTTGTCACTACCTTAGAAGGATGATTCATTTAACCGTGGGGACTTTCAATTCAACGATGCTATAAAAATATCTGTAAATGGGTTTATCGAGATAAATTACGTCGTCATGAGCGAGCATGGTAAGCTTCTCTGGTATAGGTTGATACTTAAAGTGACAGGTATTCATGAAGCTTGTAATGCAAAGAAACTATTTGATCGACTAGATCTTAGTAGTAGATGCAGTTTCTGTGATTCTCCAATCTTGTAGTTGGGAGGTGGTTCACGAAAACCTTTGAAGGTGGTTGCTGCAAAGAAATATGGTGGTGTGTCGCAAATTCTCTCCAGGAGATTTACCTGTAAGTTTGTGTTTCTTTCTCTTAGCACCAGCAAATTGTGTCATGAGTCTTTGCAGCAGGGGATGAAATTATTCTTTCTTGATCTCGGGTGGTGTAGTATAGAAAATGGTGTTGTTCTTAATTGGTTTTTCACCAGGATACCAGAAGAACCTAGCTCAAAAATTTATGGTAGTAATAATGGTTGTTCTGTCTGGGATGAGTTACTTGTAGAAGGGGTAGAAATCAAAGAGATACTGGTTGTGGTTGATGGTAGTAAAGGGAATACACAGTTGGCTACTACTACAAAAATTTTATCAGTCAAGTTATTAAGGATTGCCGGTATGAGAACTAGTTACTTTTGTTGCCCATGGGTCACACATGCTCCAATTGTGTCGAAGTTAATGGAATTTTTAAGATGGAATCTGTTTTCAACATGATTATGGAGTACATGGAATGTTAGTGGGGTCTGTATGCATTCTCCTTTTGTGATGTGCTTTATCATATATTGCTGGTCTCATAGAACCAATCTCAGGGGTATTTTATTGGAGTTCCTTTCGCTCTTGATAGCCTTGTTAGTTCATATTATACAGAGACCTTGTAAGATGTTTGTGGGAGTTTACTTATCTCTTTCCAGGCTTGTGAGCTCATATTGTACCTCAGATGGCGATGTTTTCTTACAAATGCTTAAAGTTAAAGGTGTCCAGGTATTTCTGAACTCTATCGGAAGCACTGGTCCTTGCTACTTGCACTATGCTCACCATGAATTATATGGGTGTATTCACCTGTGGATTTCGAAGGGTGGTAATTGTTCTTCTCTCTACTTTGTTTACATTTGTTACTTATTTGACCGTGGAAAGGGGTTTGATCGATTTTTTATGGATTCTTACAATGGAACATCTGTTTATGAGTTTTTTTTCGAACATGGGTACCAACTGGAATTGTTGTTGGCAGCCTTGACCATGTTTTTGTTTGTGATATTGTCTTTTGAAGCCGGGGATAGTAGTGATAGCGGTGAGTGGTATGTTGAGATGCCAGAGAGATATATTCTTATGCTTCCGATGCATTCAAAACAATGTGAATTTCTCTTGGTACTTCTTCTTCCAGATTCCACCACCATGAGCAGCCATTTTTATCTGTCCAGGATAGGTTTATACTTGCCTTTTCTTGTTATTTTATCTGAAGTATATGGAAGATTTGCGACTGACGAGTGATTTATATTGCAAGTTGAGCAGTTCCCTTGTAGTTCCCTACACACTTTTTACCCTGCCTGGTATTTTTCTCTCTGCTGAAAGGAACTGACAGATCTATACAAGCTTGTTTCGAGTGAATATATTCTTCATGGTTACACTGATATATGGAGCTTGACATATCAAACAACGACGATTTACTATTGTATAGACTGTGTACTTGTACAACTAGTGGGAACTCATCTCCACAATATAAAAGATGGAAGTTCCCAGAAACTGGCGATGCTCAAATCAACAAAATGTGTTGGTGCTACAAAAGTAAACAAAGTAGATGCTGTAAGGAGTGAATACTGTCAACAAGGAGGTGCTGTTAGGAGTACATACCAACTGAATCTTCATACTGTCAACAAGGAGATGCTGTTAGGAGTGCATACCAACTTCCAAGTGGGTCAGGGCTTACTGGGCTTGGCCATCTGATGTTTATGGACCTTGCAAGGAAATTAGTGCGCATTGGGTTACATTGTCTCCTAATATGCCTTACATGAAATGTCATGTACCTAGTGTGGTTTAGTGCTTATCCTTGAGGACAAGGATGTTTTGAAGGGGTGGGATTTGTCATGAACCTTAGTCTCATGACAATTAGACCAGCTGGTTATTTTAGTAGTTTCTTATTAGTTAAGGGGTAGCTTAGGTATTTCTGTTTATGAGTTGATTTACAACAATATAAGTTGTGTTTGTTGTATTGTTTGGGGTATCAATGAATTAATCAAATGAAATGTTCTTCTCTCCCAAATATCCTTTGCCTTCTCTTCCCCTCCTCAAATTCGTCTAGTTCTTCTTCTAACAGTCCAATTCCTCCCCCTTCTTCAATTATATCTATCCTAAGAGAATTATCATGTTTCTGAGATAACTTGTAACGTAGATCGTTACATCAGTCCCCAGTACGTTATTTCCTCCGCGTCTTTAGTATCAACCTTTGAAACTCAGGGTTTCAGTGAAACTCGTAACTGAATTGACTATTCGCAGAAGATAAACCTCCACAGTGTCTAATATATATCTTCAATACTTTGAGTCCATCACCTACGCGAATATTTCTTCCATTCCTGAGTCAGTTTCATCATGCAGAGAATTCTTGATCATACCTTGTTGTTGCTATGTCAAGCAGTAATATTTTTTCTCAAGATGTTCTTCAGTTAAAACGTGAAATAGCAGCGTCCATCTCAGTAAGTTGTATCTCTTTTTCGTATTTGTCTGATCAAGATTATTGATCATAAGAAAATGATTTATTTCAGGATAATCATAAGAATGCTTCTTATCATACTTCGAGTCCCAGGAGAACCGTTAGAGCTTCTGACTGGTATAGGTTGACTTGTGCTGAGACTGGATCATCTGTAAGTAATCTTGTAACTCTTAGGATTCTACTATGCTCGTGAAATTAAATACTCCTTCATTTCGTCGTAGGCGGATGTTCGTGTCGTTGTCGATACCAGACGAAGAAAGAGCAGAAAGTCTGTGACTGTAGTCGAAGGTTGAAGATAGAAACTACCGGGTCGGTGAAGATTCTGTAGAACCCGTGAAGATAGGAGATAGTGTTCATGTTCGTGAATATCCCACAACTGAACTCCCATTTGAATCCCCTTTGATCAATACTTTCCCGGAAAATGAAGTGGTTGGCGGATTCGTCATTCCCAGATGTCACGCGCCTCTGTATACTAAGATCTGGAAGAAGTATGGCCACATTGCCACTACAGAAGTATGGAAAGGATTTCTTCCAACCCTTTTAACCACAATAGATGGGTTATTGCCGATAATTGATGAAATGAATGAGATACTCTTGCGAGATGTCAAGAACCATGAGCTGTATAGATAGGATGAGATGATCTCAAACTATGAGACACTGCAATTTAATATGAGCTGGCTTCGTCGTCGACTCGAGATAATCAAGATTCATAAGGCGACGGAGGCCGCTGATACAATTTCCATTACCACTGCTTTACTAGAGGAGGAGAAGATACTGTCTCTGGAATCATCCAGGGTCGAGATGGAAGTTGAGGATTTGAAGATAAAGACTAGGATCTTTCAGAAGAAACTTGACAGAGCTTCTTATAGGGATTATCCACTGCTGGATGGTTTGCCCTGAACAAGCATTTATGATTGTTGTTTTCGAATAGGTTTAGGCTTTTCTTAGGTAGGATGATTGATGATGACATGAGGAAATTTTTTTGTTCATTTATGGGATGTTTTAATGAACAAATGAGCATTTTGCACGCTCTTTGGAAGAAAATAAATTACATTCTGAAAATGCTTGAAATGATGAATTGATGAAAAGGTAGTTATATTCTATGGATTAGGCGTAATATGCTTTGAGCGATTTTCCGTTGATTATATTTCCTTCTACTCCTCCATCAACCTTTAAGATTTTGTAGTATCCGTTGGATACTGCCTTGATAACTACATATGGTCCTTCCCATTTCAGAGAGAAATTGTGAGCAGACATGTCTTGTTGAATGTGCTTTACTGTCTTTAATACGAGATCCCCTACTTGAAATGTTCGAGGTCTTACCATTTTGTTGTAGGCCCTAGAGATTCTTTGTTTATAAGTTTCTACATATTTCTCCACTTTAGCCCGCTTCGAATCGAGCATGTCTAGTTGAGCAAATCTTGAGTTGGATACTTCGGCTTCATCCCATTTCACTCCACTGGATGTTGCGATCCTTGCTGAAGGAATTTGATTTCTACCGGTAGTATGGCATCATCCCCATAGACGGGAGAATATGGTGAGGTCCCGATCGAGCTTCTTGGTGCGGTTCGATAATCCCATAAATCCATAAGCAACTGTTCATGCCAGGTTCGGGGATTATCATGAACTGTTCGACTGAGAATACGGATCAACGTTTTGTTGGTGCTCTCTGCTTGTCTGTTTCCTTGGGGATAGTACGGTGTAGAGAAGACTTGTTTGATTCCGTATTCCTCGAGTAATTCTGTCACTTGATTGTTGGCAAAAGGAGTTCCATTATCAGTAACAATGTGTTTGGGAATACCGAATCTGCATATTATATATTCTTTGATGAAGGCAGCAATCGTGACTCCAGTGGTGCTTCGAAGAGGAACAACTTCAACCCATTTGGTAAAATACTCTGTTGCAGTGATGATTTATTCATGCTTCTTCGAAGATGTTGGATTGATTTTCCCGATGATATCCAGTCCCCAGCTATAGAAAGGCCACAGACTATTCATGGAATTCAATGGAAGACAGGGAGTGTGAATGAGTTTAACATGGACTTGGCATTGATGACACCTTTGAACGTGTGCAGCTGCATCGTCTTCCATGGTTGGACAATAATATTTCTCATGAATCTGGAGAAACAATTTCCTTTTTCCTTGATGTTCTCCGTCATACATCTCCTTTAAAATCGTTGGGATTTCATGCTCAGCTAAGCATCTCAGCAAGTTTCCACCAAAGCTTTTGCGGTATAAGATTCCATCAAGGAAGACAAATCACTTAGCCCTCTGAATGAGTTTGGTTGTTTCTTTATTTTCTGACGGTAGTTCATTGTCCCGGAGATATTTGATGTAAGTTTTCCTCCAGTTCCCAGTGTGATGGGCTGTCAGAGCTTCTAAGTGATGAGGGGGCATCTGACAATTGGGACATGACTTTTGCATAGTTCTTGATTGATCCTCCAAGGAAGGCCAATAATATCCCATTCTTTGAAGTTTTCTGTAGAGTGTTACTACCAGCGTTTGTCCGCACGTTTATTTATATATGCACTTGAGTCGTTTGTCCGCTTCGTCATTTACAAGGCATCGTGATAATGACCCATCAGAGTTTCGATAGTATAAAGCTCCATGAAGTAAAAAATAATTCTTTAATTCCTTGAGAATGACTTTCCCTTCTGAAAGGGAACTGCTCAACTTATGAATAATAGGTGCTCACCAATCATCTGCTTGAACGTCTTCGACTTGATCAAGCCAGGTGAATGACACAATACGCCTTTATACAGTGATGGTTTTCTCTACTCCTTCAAATTGCAGCTTAGAGGCGAGAGTTTCCAGGCAGTCTGGATGCCTATTGTTAGTTCGTCTAGTATGGACGATCGTTGCATCAGCGAAGTAGGTTAACAACCGTTGAGCTTCAGTTCTGAATGGAGCAAGTGTGATTTCTTTGAGAGAGTATGTTCCATTCATTTGATTAACCAGTAGTCTTGAATCTCCCCTTATCTCGAGGTGCGTTTCCCCTGCTTGCTTAGCCAGAGACAATCCCAGTAAGAAGGCTTAATATTCGTCTGAATTGTTGGTGCAGTGAAAATCCAGCTTGAATGAATGTGAGAAAACCTCGCCAGATGGAGAGACTAGCACTATGCCTGCTCCTCCAGTGTCATTGCTAGGGGTGGCGGAACCGTCAAAGTATAAAATCCACGTCTCTTCTTTAGTAACTAAGATGTCTGGAAACTCACCAGGTACATCTTCATGTAACATTGTGGCATCTTCTCCTGGAAAAGTAGCGAGCAAGTCTGTTACTGCTTGGCATTTTATTGCTTTAGGCGGTGTACATGCTATGTCAAATTCTGACATCTGAAGTAACCACTTTGCTGGTCTTCCTATCAAGGTTGGATTTGATAGTAAGAACTTTATATGATCAGCTTTGGAAATGAGCACAACTCTGTTGGATAACAAATAGTGCCTGAACTTCTGAATTGCATGTACTAACACCAGACATGCTCTCTCATACTTTGGGTATCTGAGTTGAGAATCTCGCATAGTAGGCTGAAGTAGTAGATTGGTTATTCAATGCCTTCGTCGTCTTCTTGAGCAAGGAGTGCTCCGATAGCAACATCACTAGAATCTGTGTAAAGTATCAGTGGTCGTCCTTGCACCGGTGATTTCATGACAGCGGGTGATAGCAGTATCTGTTGTATTCTCTGGAATGCTTCTTGTTGCACATCAGTCCATGTAAAACTAGCTCCTTTCTTCAATAGAGGGGTGAATGAAGCAATAAGCTGATCTAATCCAAGGATGAAACGTCGAATATAATTTACCTTGCCCATAAAACTTTGGAGTTATTTCACAGTGCATGGAGGAGGCATGGTAGTAATATCTTTTGTTTTGTTTGGATCGACTTTGATTCCTTCTGTTGTGACCAGGAATCCTAAAAACTTTCCGGAAGAGACACCAAAAGCGCACTTTAGAGGGTTCATCTTTAGTTTGTATTCTCGATATCTTTCAAAGACTTGTCTTAGAACTTGAAAGTGAGATGCTCGAGTCTTCGACTTTACCACTACATCATCAACATAGTCTTCAACTTTCTTGTGCATCATGTCGTGGAATATGGCAGTCATGGCTCGTTGATAGGTAGCACCGGCATTTTTTAATCCTAAGGGCATCACAGTGTAGTGGAAATTCCCAATAGGAGTACCAAATTCGGTTTTGTTGGCATCATGTTCATATATTTTGATCTGGATGTATCCACTGTAGCCATCCATGAATGAGAACATACCGTGACCGCTGGTTACATCTACGAGCATATCGATGTTGGGTAGAGGAAAGTCATCTTTCGGACAACATTTGTTCAGATTCCTGAAATCAACACAGCATCTGATTTGGTCATTTTTATTTTTGACAGGAACAACATTCGCCAACCATGTTGGGTGTTGAATAGGTTTGATGAACCCTGCTGCTAATAGTTTCTGAATCTTGACCTTGATTTTCTCTTATACTTCGTGTCTGAACTGCCTAGGTGGTTGTTTGATAGATTTGGAGCCAGGTGTGATGTGAAGATAATGAGTAACCAATTTATCATCTAGACCAGGAGAAGACATCTTGATACTCTTTCAGTAGTGCTATTAATTTCGTCCATTCCTCCGGTAACAGTGCTGAGCTAATTAGAATTGGCCTTGGATCATCCTCTATTCCGACGTTGATCGTTTCTAGATCATCAGTAGTGGAGTTAGTGCCGTCTTGTAACTGTCGAGGAGCATCTTGAACCTCTTCTTCGAGTGATGATTCACCCTGACATGATTCTTTGGGGCGGGGAGACTCTTCGTCATTCTCCCTTTCTAATTGCTAATCTTTGCGTCGGTAAATGATTCTCCCCTCCGCATCGTGATTGGTGATGAAATTAGATCCCTGCGTTGAAATATGATCCTTGCGGCGCTTAATTGGTGTAGTAGGTGACTTAGCCGACTTGATGCCTGAAGATGATGGATTGTCTGCAACCTTTTCGATGGACTCCTAGCTTGGGAGTGGAGCACTGTCAATATTGTTTGGAGGTTTGGGGATGTTCTTATGAGACTCAAGGAATGCATCGTCATAGACCGGGGCGTAAGGAGATGATGGAGCCGCAATACGAACAATTTTGTTATTGATTAAAGCTTTCTTGCATTGATGGTATGTTGAAGGAACCACCTTATTGTCATGTATCCACCGTCATATGAGTAACATGTGATAGTCAGGTTCTTGTTCGATCACGTGGAATTTGGATTTTGATTGAATAGGCCCCACTTTCATATCTATGTACGCATATCCATATGTATGGATCTGGCTTCCCTCAAAACCTGTCATCAAGATGGGATGACGAACGATCTTTTTTTCTGGGAACTTGCGGGCCTTGAGAGTAT
Organism: Papaver bracteatum; assembly: GCA_023529315.1. Lineage (NCBI taxonomy): Eukaryota > Viridiplantae > Streptophyta > Magnoliopsida > Ranunculales > Papaveraceae > Papaver > Papaver bracteatum. The sequence goes on from JAJJWX010001128.1 coordinate 425,763, forward strand.
TCATAGTGACAATATTTGTAGAAGTGCCTATCTCAACGAGATCTCTCTTGAATTCAAAGTCCTTGATAAAACCAGTTACATACAGGGATTGGTTATGTCCTTCATCTGCCATATGGTCCTCTTCTCCAAATGTGATTTTGTGGATCGAATGCTCAGACATCATGAACGTCTCTTCTGTTGGAGATAAGGAAGTTAATGGTACCTCATATGATATCTGGTTGAGTGAAATGAACGTGTCTGTTCGCTGCTTCCTGAAAAATTGTAAGAGTTCACACAAGTTTTCAACTAACTGTGTAATCTCTTGGTCCACCGACTTCTCATAAGTAGTGAAACTATTGCTTTGAGGGTCACCGTGTGGCGAGTCAGTCCCCGGTGCTGGGACTTCTGGAGCGGAGATTCTGCCTAACTCGGATGTCAGTTTGATGAGAGAGTATGTGATTCATTGTATCTTTTATCAGATCCATGTTCCTGGTGTGGATCTCTAAGACTCGTGCCAACTCAGTTAGAGTTGGGACTTATCTGTTTTTCGTGCTGTCAGACGTAGCGTTAGAAGGAGGAATATCGTCGTTTGAAAGATTCTGGATTTGGTTTGGAGTAGTTGAATTATCCCTAAGACCAACCATCCTGTTAAAATATGAGGTTACAACCGAGAGATTAACCTCCCACTGTGGTCGCCAATCTATAGATGGGGAAAACGATTTGCTAGTTTTAAGGAATTGAGGAGATTACTATGCAGAGGAGACTCCTTGAACCGAGCGAAATGTTCAACCTCACACATATGCACCGCTGCAAAGGGGGTGCTTTGAATTCGAGAGATCAATCTGTAGTACTCTGGCCTAAACCAAGACAATAGCCGTTCTAGAGTAAATTCGGTCACAAGAGAGGATGGGTTGATTTGTATGAGGGAAGCTAAGAAATGTGTGGAATCAATGGTAATAAAAGATTGTAGATGTGTTGTGAATTCTGAATAAGATAAGTTATGAATGATTGAAATTGCTCAGTTGAGATTAATTGCTCAATTGATGAGTTGTTGATCTCGTATTGTCAGTGAGACATAAGATTCTTATTGTTTTAATCATGATTCAGAGACTTATTTATATTGATGGAATTATATACACCATGATCCCATGAAGTGTGACAGTTGATAGAATCAAGAAGTTGGGAAATGGAAATCGTGTTTGAAACCAGTTGCTCATCGTGCAGAGACTGGGTCGATTTTCCATCCACTACTTTGTTAACTTCTTCAACTGACTGCACGACTTACTTCTTCAACAGACTGCACAACTTGCTTACATTCCATCGTGTGTTTGAACACGCATGTCGTAGACCGCCAGACCAAAACCCTAGTTGATATCCCCCCAAGTGACACGATTGACGTCTCGTGGTTAATTAGTCAGTTTCCGACTTCATGATTTAATGGGACAATGAGTCCATGTATTTGCTGAGTTGAACATGATTTGCAAAAATGTTCAGAAACTCATGAATTGAACATGTCTGCTGAGACAAAGATAAAATTCTGACATTGAAGTGAGCAAGTGTTTCTCATTAGATGAATTGTTGAATATTGATAGTTGAACCAATATTCCTTGGTTTGAGCAAATATTGCTCGTCTGAGCAAGTGTTGCTCGTCTAATGAATTATTGGCAGCGTGACCAAAATAAAATATTAATTAAAATACTGGTAGTTGAACCGGGCATAATTAATAAGAATACTGATCATGAGATCGTCATAAAATTATTAGTGTTTGAATCTGGAATTATAATCATTGGACTCAGAAACCCTAATTTGATCAATTGATGGTTTATTTGAAAATTAACCATGGAATGAAGGATAACCGACTTCATGGGACCATGGGTCGACCATGCAGCTCCTATATGCTCGTGTGGGCAAATACCAAGGCCTCTATAAGAGTTGGTGATTCGTTGATGAAAGAATGATCAAATGCTGGTTTAATCATTTATTCGAAAATGCTCGTCCGAGCCTTAGGTGATAAAACCTAATTAATTATGAAGAGATGAGAGACCGACTAAGGGGTCATGAAACCGGCCCTGGGTGGTTACGAGATCGAATGACGATCGTTCCATGAAAATCCCAAAATTATTTGGAAGAGTTTTGGACCTAATACGTGTAATTGCGCAAATTAGGTCAAATTGTGTAAATACGCGGGACAGGCTCCTTGCGAGCCAAAAATCCAACCTTGGTCGATCAAGGTAACATGCTCATGTCACCAAAGTGTCCGTATCTCAGTTCTGAGAATTTTGATATTTTCAGATGTGCATTTGAGAAATCATTTGAGAAAATATGAAGAAATCAGGGTTTTTTGATGAAACCGTCAAAACTTCATGAGATGAAGGAAAAATAATAAAAAAAGTGAAGGAATCATGAAATGTGGGACCGTACATGGCCAAGGCATGGCCGTCCAGCCAAAGGGCCCAATCCCACACGTTTTCCCAATTTTTTATAACATTTTCATGATTTTAGGGAAATATGATAAAACCAAGGAATTTATTAAAACCAAGGAGTTTTTGTTGAAATCAAAGAGTTTTGTTGAAATCAAAGAGTTTCCATGAGATGAGGAAAACATAAAAAATAATAATAATAAAATAAAGGACGTGTGGGACCGGCTTGAGCATGGTTGGCCGACTAGAGGCCGGTCTCGTGAGTTTTCCCTAATTTTATGTATTATTTCATGATTTAAAGGAATTTTCATAATTTGAAGGAAACATCATGAAATCAAGGAATTTCATGGGATTATGTTAACATGAAAAATATAATAATAATAAAATGGGACGTGTGGGGCCATCTAGGGCTTGACTGGCCGGATAGGGCCCGGTCACACGGTTTTCCCTAAATTTATATTATTTTTTCTTGGGATCAAGGAAATATCATGAGATTAAGGAGTTTTCGTGAAATTAGGGAAATAATAATAAAATAATGAGGAACCATGAGGTATGGGACGGCTGGGATCAAGGCATGGCCGATTGGCCAATAATCACGTCCCACAATGTTTTCTTTAATTTTATATTATTTTTTGGTGTGAGGGAAACACCATGAAACTGAGGAGTTTCCTCAAAACGAAAGATATCTGTTCAAGTGAAAGGATTTTCATGAACTATAAGGAAAATAATAAAAAATTATGATAAAAATATGAAACTGGCGTGGGATTGACCACGACACGTCCGGCCGGTCAGTGGGCCCATGATCCCAGCGCCTTGGTCAATTTTTAATTATTTATTATTTTTCTTCCTATTTTGCATAGGTTCATCGTCTCGTCGTATTTTGAAATACTTGTTCGTACGGTGATTGTTAGTGCATCATCGTCGAGTACACTTGCACCATTTGAGTCGGGCTTACTCGGAGATAGCTCAGATGCCCGTGTTGTTGAATATTTATTACTAACCCATGGAACACTGCTGGGAAGAACCATGGATTGAGGTAACAAAATATTACAAAAGTATTTGAATACTTTCAGAAAATATTTGAATATTTTCAGAAATTCAGTGGATGAATCCAAGAATTTAAGAATAATTAATTGATGGCTCTATACTAGCAGAGAAAGCTATCTAGGAGCATTAATTATTCTGATATGGGCTTGCTGGAGCTTCATATCCTTTATATAGTCAGGGAAAACTGTTGTTTGTATCCTGAAGACGTTATCGCTCTATACTAGCAGAGCAAGCTATCTAGGAGCCGTCAATTTTGTGATTCTATATAGAAATAATTACTGAAGTGTTCAATATTCATGAGATACACCGTTGTCCAGCCGAGATACTACATATCTACATGTACTCTGAGAGATAGTATTTCTCAGTCAGAGGTTCGATGAGAGACCCGTGTCTCAATACTCACGTCTCATTGCTGGATCAGAAGTTCGTATAATTATGGGTTTACGATTTTAGACTTTGTCGAAAATCCATCATCTACAAGGGTGGCCATTTATTGTTGCACGCCCTCGTTTTGGTAGCCGTACAGGGAAGGACGGCATGAAATAGGTTAGGTACGGCAAGGTGGATGGCACGGCATGCCATTGGCACATGTGGCATGGTCAGCATGCCTTGGCGCGGTTTAGGCGTGGCCAAAACTTGGGTTTTGGTGTTGGTCTAAAGGTTACCATGCGTTGGTTGGTGACCTTGAACGGCTAAGATTTGCATCTTAGATGGAAAGATGGCCGATGATTATTGCATGCCTTTGTTATGGTAGCCGCATGGGGAAGGCCAACACGGTATGGCGCGGCAAGGTGGCTAGCATGTTATTGGCACACGTGGGGCCAAAGGTTTGGCATGGTGGGGTCAAGGGTTTGGCATTCCATTGGCGCATGGTGCGAATAGTATGGTTAGGGCCAAGGTAAGGTGCGGTTGGCTTGGATAGCATGATTGGCATGCCTTGGCACGGTGGGTGTGGATGGCATGGTTTTCCATTGGCATAGTGGTGCGACTATCATGGTTGACATGCCTTGGCGCGGTAGATGTGGCTGGCATGGTTTTCCATTGGCACAGTGGTACGACTAGCATGGCTGGCGTGGTTTTCCATTGGCACAGTGGTGTGGATAGCATGGTTGGCATGCCTTGGCGCGGTAGATGTGGCTGGCATGGTTTTCCATTAGCATGGTGGTGCGGCTTGCATGGTTGACATGCCTTGGCGCGGATGTGTGGATGGAACGGCATGCCATTGGCATATGTGGTGTGGGAATTAGGGTTATCGAAACCCTAATTAGTTTTTAAAAAGGTACCATGGTAATTTTCTCGCAGACATATTAAAGGGTTCAATAAATGCGCTTAGTGGAGACACTATTACTCAAGTTCTGCGACGTCACTGTCTGACTAGGGTTTTACGATTTTAACCCTAAGCTAAAAACCACCATCAACACCTTTATAGAGGAAAACTCACCTATTGTAATAGGAGTAATACTTCGCAACTCTACGGGGAATTTCATGGGATCCAAAGGGGAAATCTCAACAATAATAAATGAAGAACAAGGAGAGGCGGTAGTAGCACTGGAGGCTATAAAATGTGAAAAAACGGGGGTCTAACAACCTCACCCAATATTTCGATTAGAAATCTGTATGGACAACTCCGAGTTGTTTTCTGGAGAATCAACTAGACTCAATCAATAAAAAATACTCAAGGAGTTATTATCTCAATCTCTCAATTTGATTTACTCAAGCAAATGTGATTCGCGAGTCTAATCAAAGAGAGATTACTTGGATGGTACCAAAGACCAATATCCAAGTGTCAATCAATTTAAATCAACAACCAATAAGGTCGTATATTCTAATTGATTGAACAACACATAACCTGTATTATTTCAATTATATAATAAAATATAATGCGGAAAAGAAATAACACAGACACCAGAATTTTGTTAACGAGGAAACCGAAAATGCAGAAAAAACCCGGGGACATAGTCCAGATTAAATATACACTGTATTAAGCCGCTATAGACACTAGCCTACTCCAAATTAACTTCGGTCTGGACTGTAGTTGAAACCCAATCAATATCACACTGATCCAAGGTAAAGTTATGCTCATATGCCTCTGATCCCAGCAGGATACTGCACACTTGATTCCCTTAGATGATCTCACCCACAACCAAGAGTTGCTACGACCCACAGTTGAAGACTTTAGAAAATACATCTGTCTCACACAGAAAAGTCTACAAGATAAATAAATCTGTTTCCCACGAATAAACCTATGAGTTTTGTTCCGTATTTTGATAAATCAAGGTGAACAGGAACCAATCAATAAAACTAGACTTATATTCCCGAAGAACAACTCAGTTTTATTAATCACCTCACAATATTCTTAATCGACGCAGCGAAAAAAGATATTGTGGAATCACAAACGATGAGACAAATATGTTTGTGATTACTTTTATATCTTTCCTATCGGAGATAAAAATCTCAAGCCAATTATTACAATTGTACTCATACGATAGAAATAGAAAGATCAGATCACACAACTACAAGAAAAGTAGTATCGGTCTGGCTTCACAATCCCAATGAAGTCTTTAAGTCGTTAACCTGGTTTTAGAAGAAGAAAACCAAAGGTTAAAGGACAATCGACTCTAGCTTAGCAAACAAGTACCACACAGAATGTGTGGGGATTAGGTTTCCTAGTTGCTAGAGTTTTCCCTCATATAGTCTTTCAAATTAGGGTTTGTAATCAATGTTAGCTTAGTAACAAAGCATTCAATATTCACCGTTAGATGAAAACCTGATTAGATACAAGCTAATATCTCTCAACCGTTAGATAGAAAACTTAGCTTGCCATACACACATGTACTTGACGATTTTGGGTTTGTGTAACCGTACCCAAACATGTACAATAGTTGGTTCAATATTAGTCAACCAAATGGTTAGCCAAATGATAACTTCATATCAACCATATTCTTCTTCACCATAACTAGTCCAAATGACTCAAATGAACTAGTTAGAGAGTTGTTCAATTGCTATGAGATCTTATGTACTACACAAGACACAATTGAAGAAAAAATGATGTGATTCACTCGAATCGATTCATGAACTATAAATCCACGGTTTGCAATAGCATTCCTTAGATAATTTAGATAAGTTCACGAACATCGTTTTGAGACATAACCACTCAAGTTCGCGGACTGGGTTCACGGACTCAAGTTAACTGGTTGGAGTTCACAAACTCCAGTAGAAATTCTCGGGTTCGAGAACTTCCGTCAATTTGCGGACTGAAACTGACCTACAACTCCAGCAGAAATTCCCGGGTTCGAGAACTACGCACGTTCGCAGACTGGGTTGACTGCTCAAGTTCCGGTTTTCACTTGATCAACAAAGTTCGCAAACTTCGATTCAAGTGCTAAGGACTTATACATATATGTGTTACCACAATAATGTTTATATCCCCCGGTGGTTATATTGTCTAAACTCTTATTTCAACCATTGAAACATTCTCAGAGTACGTCATATAGTTGTTATTCACAAACTAGTTTTCGTCGAAGCAATTTCCAAAGTGATTGAAACATGACATGACTTTCGTCACTAGGAAAAGATGAACTTGGCTAAAGCGAAAGCTTTACCAACACACATTTTGAGAAATAGGTAAGCGAGATATACTCAGCTCGAAATGTCACATGTGTATATTCTTAGTCTATATAGTAATACGACTTTTGTCTCAATATAGGATATAGAGTAGATAGACTTTTGAGAGATAGATAAGTTCAAGTCTCCACATACATTTTAGTCAATGAAGATCCACTAATTCCTTGAGTAGTCCTTCGTCTTGTATGATGATTTCCATGGATTTCTTGAGCTCAACTACACTTTCTATCCTAGTCCGAGACCTTAGCTATAATAGACTAGAAATCAAGACTTTATAGTTTTCATCACTAACATTGAAAAACATGCTTGAGATAGCAACGCATGCGAGTTCGACCGAGCAATGCTCTAACAAAATGGGAAAAGGACAAAGGAATTCTAGAAGGAGACAACAAAAATGTATTAGCTGCAAAAAAAAAAGGATTTGTATAGTATCTTATGGACAACTAATAGTTTAGTCCAAGAGCGTAGGCATTTATTAAATTCGTTTAAATTTTTGGACCTATTCCCATATTAAAAGGGATGCAAATGAAGTTGCAGATGTAATTGTAAAAAATGCCAGATTCAATGGTTGTTCAAGGTGGGACTCAATCCCACCATATTTTCTCCTAAACAGTATCCAGAAGGATCAACCTTGTAACTCTCTTTAATTATTCTATATAAATTTCTTTACTAGCAAAAAAAAAAAAAAAAAAAAAAAAAACTAAACTAAACTAATTACAATTAGTGTATAGATTAGGAATAACCATTCGATTAATTTTCTGGAACTCGAAACATTTTTCTCAATTTTTTTTTTCATTGATTCGGTAGTTGATTTTGAAGATTTTTAAAAAAAAATATTTAAAAATAAACCACCTAATATGATTAAGCATATCCTTAAAGTTCTTAGGGGAAGCTTATATTTTAAGGATTTTCTAAATCAAATTCATTTAAATCCATCAGATTTTTTTTTTTTTTTTTTTTTGCAGTTACGGCTGGGAAGTATTGTCGACCCAGCCGTAGTTGGTAATTTACGGTGAGGAATTGAGCCAATCTCCGCTATAAGTTACTTTCACAACTTAAAATGAAGAACTCCCAGCCGAAACTATTTTTCTTTGTTTTAGTAATTATCAGAAATAATTTTGGCTAGGTTTTCCAAGACAAAATTACAAGTTACGGCTAGGAAGACTAGACGAAACAAGCATGTTCTATGGGGAAAACCTATTCGAGAAAGAACCTTTTTTTTGTTATCAAAACTACTTACAACTAGTATTTCCTAGCAGTGGACACCTTTTTATGGATGGGAATTTTTACTTTCAAAATCGTATATGTGGGTTACAGTTAGGAATTCGTATTTTCCTAATCGTAATATAGGATTTCTAGCCGTATATAGTTTCAGAAACTGTTTTTTTTTACTCAACTTAGTCAAATCAAAAATTTTAGCCAATCAAAAGCAAAAATAAATGGTGAGTTTTCTCAGTTTTTTTTTTTATCATTATGCTGCGATGGAAAAGATGGAGAAGAACAAAGGAAGAAAAATAATAGATATTGCCTTTTTTATGATCATCATCTTCATCACGATGAGATGGAGAATCACAATGTTATGGAGAAGAAGAAAAAGAAAGACAAGAAGAATAAACTTAAGTTTTTTAATGATCATCTTCATCATGATGAAACGAAAGAGAAGAGAAGAAGAAGAAAATATTATTATTTTTTTAAATAAATAGTTAGGTTATAATTTATTAATGGGATAAGGGTAAATTTGACATTTCATATGAATTAAGTCCCCCTATCCACACTTAGGATGATATATATTCTATGAAGCCCCCAAATCCCAAAGGATTGAAGCCTCAATAATAGGATTCTAAACAAATATCTATACGCTAGTATTATCTGTACCATGTATGGATGCTTAAACTTCATACACCGATATATTATGTTTTTGTGTTTAGGTCGTTGGAGAACGCACTATAGAAGAGGTCTCTTAAAGTTAGAAGGTTAATTTAGAAATAACATCCTTATTCCTACTTCTAGTGATAATATTCCTTTGGAGGAGGATGCTGATATTACTAGGGAGTGTACTAAGTCTTATTCAGATCTTTTTGATGAGTTTTCTGATCAAACTTGCAACTCTGAGGTTCTTGATGGTCTAGAGTTCGAGATGGTTACTAGTTCAATAGGTGGGGAGTTGGTGAGGAATGTTACTAGAACTGAAATTTGCTTTATTTGCCATTAGTTCAAGTAAAACACCTGGTCCAAATAAATTTTCCAGCCATTTCTTCAAAGTTTGTTTGAGCATTATTGAGGTTGATTTTGTTGTTGTTATACAAAATTTCTTCTTGAAGTCAAAGCTTATTAAGAAGGTGCATAGTACTTTTATAACTCTGGTTGCTAGGTATAACAATCCTAGTAGGGTTTCTGATTTTAGACAAATATCTTGTTATAATGTAGTTTACAAATACATTACCAAGACCATAGCCATGTGATAAGTGCATAATTCACATGATTTTAGTGTCAATTTCATGCTGATAATTGCTTATATTCTTGCAAATTATTGTATATTATGTTTGTTTTCTCTTATTTGTGTTTCATTAGGAGAATTGTTCAAAAGAAGTGAATATGCACTTAATTGTGCAAAGAAAGAAGTTAATTACAAGCGGATAAGGGCCAAATACCAAGTAGAGCTCATTAAAATCTAGGAGTTCTTTCTATCACCTCGGAGAGGACGAAGCCAACGACGAAAGAATTGAGTGATTCCGACGTAGTATGAAGAAGTTACAAGCATTTGAAACGAGTCCATGGTTGCAGAATTTATATAGGCACCCGCCTGAATTACTACGGGCAGCCTAACTATTAACAACACCACTCAAATTGTTAAGGGCAGGACCATCTTCATCTTTATTCTCGTAACCATAATTCAGACATATATGAAGTGGCTCTGATAACTCAGGCATCAAAGCTCGTGGGATTGATGTTGGTAGAGACGATTGAGGAGATTAAGAATGGTTCTGCAGGTGACCGAACGGTTAATGGATCTACCGTTAATCTCTGTGTTGATCACGACTGGTGATGGGATCCATGGTGTTGTTGTGATCTGGTATGGAGTTCAGTTTTCCTTGGATGATGGAGGTTGGCAGTGGAACGTACATGAAGAAAGTGTTGCTGCCAATAATTAATGGCAGCGTATGGTAATGATCTATGTGATCATAATTATATGATGGATGTGATTGAATGTGTATACACATAATGAGAAATTGGCCACGTGTAAGGGAGGATACACGTGTATGCCATGAGATTGAAGAACATCAAGATGACGATGCCACGTGGTCGCACCCAAAGGGTATGCAACACTATCATCTTCCACGTGATCATCATCTTACGAATCTGACGGTTGGTAAAATGAGGAGTATCTGGTGATGATATTGCCGCGATGTACCATAGAATACCTTTAAAGATACTTTTTTATCATCCCAAGGAAGATCCAAATCGGACGAATGGGAGGAAGCACAACTAACACCTTCATTAACAACTGTCTGAGGCGTGTAGACTACCCCAACCACCTGCCTTAAATGCTATAGACGGGGGGGGGGGGGGGCACGTGTCGAACATCCTATGGAGAAGAAGAAGGTATATCATCGTCATAACACATTACCGTTTGGAGGCATCAGAGCATGACAAAGATATCATCGGGATTGACACACTAATCAAGACAATAAGGAATAGTTGTTTCAGAGAAGAGGGTCCCACACAAGAAGCCTATAAATACCCAACTCCACTAAGAGAGAGGGGGTCGACCAAGTTAAGGAAGAGAGAACTATAGTTAGGAGAGAGAAAGTGTAAAGAGTAAGTAAGAGTTTTATATATATTCCTTTGTCATCGTTCCCTACATAGAGTCATTCGACTATCCTTTGTAACCTTATTTGATGCATAGTGAAAAACCGAACCCCCCATTGACGTAGGCCTTAGAGATGAACCACGTAAATCATTAACTCATTTACATTCCGCACTCATAGTTTTCTTATACCCGTGTTATGCATGGTCTAAATTATCATGGACGCTTCTATGATGCGAAACAAGGATGAGCCCGAAGGCTCAGAGTTTCCAACATAATTATTATATGCAGTTTTGAATGTGTTTTGATTATTATAATTATTTTATAGACATTGCGAATATTGGTTGAGAACATGATGCCACCATCGTTACTTCTGTGTTCACAATTTGGTGCTAGAAACAAGGACACTTACGTCCCGGTAAAAGATTTATCTTTTCCTGTAAACTCTATTTATCGCTCAACACTATTTTTTCCATACAGACTTTGGGTGACAAACCGAAAAAAAAAGACCGGATTTAAAAGATTTGTACACAAGACAAAACTTTTTTCGCTACAAAATACACAGATTTTAGAGATCGACTCTAAATGCAAAAATGATCGGATTTATTACCGGTAGAAATCTCTGAATCCATGTTTTTGTTCACGAAAACCCTTGGATCTATCTTTTCTCGGAAAAATGTTTTCAGATCTACCTTTGCTCTTGGTATGGCTATGTTTTCATATTTATCTTTTCTCGAAAAAATGTTTTCAGATCTACCTTCGGATTTGTGCTTCCCCCCTGGGTAGATCCATGATATGGCTATGTTTTGATTCACGTCTAACAAAAACACAAAACTTTTTTCTTTTTTTATATCACGATTACCCTTATGACTAACAAACCCTCGTGGATATGCTTTCCCTCCCAACAATCTACTTTTGCACAAAATCATGGATAAAGCAAAGGATGTAGGAAAAGCTAAGGCAGCGTCAAAGGAAACCCCAAGGACCACACCATTTATAACCCGAAGAAAACAGAAGGGCGAGAAGCTTAAAGCGGCGAGAAAAAGGAAAGATGGATCGGAAAGTACCACACCCCTAGATGCCAATGCAATAGCAGCGGTGGCCCTCAAAGTGGTAGCAACCAAAGCTGATGCTGCAAAGGTAGTAGAAACAGCCCGAATGAACGAACAACGAGAGGGAGTTGCGGAGTCAAACGATGCAGCAACCTATCTATAGGATGCCACGTACTTAAGAGAATAACCAACCGATGCTGACTGTCTAACCTATGGAGCTTCATATCTTACCTACCGATCCACATATCCCTCTGATTCAGACTGTAGATGAAGATCATACTATAGCCGCTGGCGGACAAGTACAAGTAGGGACCCCGAACCAAAGATAAAATTATTCCATCCATTTAGTAGCAGAGCTTGAAGAGTTAAAAAGGAATCAGAAGATATATGCGGATGCTGTAGCGCTGCTTGCACGGGAGAATCAAAGATCGCCCACAACGCCAAAGTAGAAAACCAACACGATAAGGCCAAATCCAAGGAACCGCAACCGAATCATGACTGAAGGATGATATTAGATAACATCAACAATCCCGAGCCACTGAATCGAAGTATTACAGGAGGAAACAAATCAACCGATCTTGATTACATACCCGAAGATTCAAATTATTTCGATAGTGAAGCACGAAAATATGGACGATCATCCATGAGGAATAAACATTTTTTCGCAATGGAGAGCCTTCGTGCAGAAATGATGGTGGAAATCAAGCAGTTAAAGATAAAGCAAGGAGGAGGAAGGATGGAATAAATAATGAGAGAAGCCGTTACCACACCGCTAACCGCACATTTGGTGAGAGCTTCGATCCCTCTAAAGTGTCTGATCCCGGCCATCGAATGTTTCGACGAATCTAGAGACCTCGCTGCATACCTTCGTTATCATAATCGAATCATGCCCAATGGGATAGAGATGATGTAGTCCTTTGCAGATACTTCCCTTCTAGCTTGAAAGGGTCAGCGTTGTCTTGGTTTGATAACTTACTGCCCAATTCCATGGATTCCTACAGTCGACTTACAGAAGTATTCTTGGAGACATACATGTACAACAAGACCGTCAACGCAGGAATGAACAAGCTTTTTTCACTAGCGGTCGCTTTCAAAGAGAAGATCAGATAATATATAGATAGCTGGCACAAGATCTATCAAGAAATATGGAACATATACCTGGTAGTTAGCATTAACTGCTATAAATGTGGGCTGGATAGGATGAGCCCATTATTCGTAGAGATTCATGGAAGTATTCCAACAATCGAAGGAGATCTCTGGGTGATATTCGAAAATCACGCCAGGCTGGAGGAAATCCAGTGAATAATCCCAAAGCACAGACGTAAAAGTCTCATCGTAAAAATTCAGTAAAGAAAGCCAGCGGGTCGAAGAGAACTAATTCGACCGAACATTTCAACGAAGATAAAAGAGGATGAAGATACAATCATCAATGAAACGATCAGAAGTTCGAAGACTAGGTATACACGAAGCTCAATACTAGCTGCGCACGTATCCTAAGGGAGATCAAGGACCGAACCAATCTCGAGTGGCCATGGTCTAAGGGAAATCAACCACCAAGATTAGAGAAATCAAAGGACTACTGCGAGTACCATTGCTTCAACGGTCACTAAATAGAAAAATGCAAGAACCTCAATATAATGATCCAGAAGATGATGACGCTGGAGATCTCAAGCAATATGTCCAGAAACCCGAACCCGAAGAAAGGAACAATCGAAGCAAGCAAGTCCATCTCCGGGGAAACAACAAAATGATCAACACCATATTGTGTTCAGAGCCCTGCGGTCCTTCATTAACCGACCAAATAGGAAAGAGATTGATGAAATAATTCGAGTACTATTGTGAATTGTACAAAATTGATGGAGAAGAACTAGATGGACACGAGGATTGGATGAATGCACCGCTGACTTTCTCCGTCGATGATGTTGAGGAAGATATGGAAGACCATAACGATCCTCTGGTGCTCACGCTATATGTGCCAGGATAGACCATAAAGAATATCTTGATCGATGGAGGGAGTTCAGTCAACGTCTTATTCTATGACACCTTCAAGAGAATGAAGTTAAACGATGATCAGTTGATTTATTTTTACTATACTATTTACGGTTTCAACTGGGCCTCCACGAAACCCCTTTAAGGCTGGACCAATGAAGGTCAGCACCAGATTCAGTGTGGTAGACGCACTGTCCCCCTACAACGCCATCATCAATCGAAGATTCATGCATAAACTCAAAGGAGTAGAAACAACGTACCACCAGTACCTTAGATTTCCAACACCCGAAGGGGAGATGGAAATCAAGGGCGATCAAGTTACCGCACAAGAATACCAGTCTCTACAGAATCAACTCAATACCGAGCAGGAAGAGCAACGCAAATCCAGAAGGGACAAGAACAAAGCAGTAGCCAAAGATAAAGCAATCGACTTGTATCTTGAATAGATTTCAGGGAAAAGTCTAACGAATAATAACACCGTTCTTTCTATCGAAACAGGCATCTCAGGGACAAAGGAGACAGAAGAATCCACCAAATAACAATTAAAGAATGTTCCTCTCTTGGGGGAACCGAAGCCTACATTCACATCAATAGAACCCACAAAAGAGATCGGCATAGGAACATAAGAAGATCCCAAGATGATCTAAATAGGGACTCTGATGGACAAAGATCGAGAAAAAGCATTAATCAAACTACTCAAGGAATACGCGTACATTTTTTCATGGAAGCTAGGAGACATGCCAGGGATCGATCCAACAATAATACATCATGAACTTCGGATAAAGCCGGGAACAAACCCATTCAAATAGAAATTACACAAGGTAGCACCAGAATATCACCAAGCAGTTGAGAAAGAGCTTCACAATCTTATGGAGGCAGGATTCATAAGGGAAGTTAGGTATCCCACATGGATCTCGAACATGGTCATCGTACCAAAAAGGAACGGTGGGGTGAGGATATGCATCGACTTCACCAACCTCAACAAGGTATGCCCGAAGGACATCTATCCACTCCCAAGTATCGATCAATTGGTGGAAGTTGTAGAGGGACATGAGAAACTGTTATTCATGGACGGATATTCCGGTTACAATCATATATCCCTAGCAGAAGAATATCTACAACACATAATATTCTTCACTCTGCACGGCCTCTACTATTACACCAGAATGCCTTTCAGACTGAGGAATGCAGGGGTAACATACCAGAGGATGGTTGATGCTGTCTTTAAGCTATGGATTGTTAAAACTTTGGAAGTCTATGTCGATGATATGCTTGTCAAAAGTAAATTGTGAAAATATGACCTTCAGGACTTGAGAGACATCTTCGGTGCGATGAGTAAATAAAACATGAAAGTGAACCCGAAAAAGTACACATTAGGTGTCACATCAGGAAAGTTTCTTAGATATTTGCAAACGAAGAGGGTCATCGAAGTCGATCCCGCCAAAATCCAGGCCATCATGGAGATGCCATCCCCGAGAAATTTGAAAGAGGTCCAGAAACTTAATGGTTCCATAGCGGTGCTAGGAAGATTCATTGCTAGATCATCGGACAAGTGCAAACACTTCTTCAATATCCTCAAAAAAGGGACCAAGTTTGCATGGACCGCTGAGTGTGAAGAGGCATTTCAGAAGATTAAAGAATATCTGGCAACGATCCCGATCCTACAGCAACCAAATCCCGATGAAGTGTTGGCCCTCTATATAGCAGCTACCGAAGATGCAGTCAGTGTTGTGCTAGTCAAAACCAACACGAAGGTCGAACATCCGATATATTATGTTGGCAAAACTTTCAATGCGGCAGAAAGAAACTATACCAAGATTGTGCAACTTATATTATGGGCAACGCATAAGTTGAGAACTTACTTCCCGACTCACTATGTTTATGTCCCATGCAAAGCCCCGCTGGAAGTTGTTCTTAAAAACGCAGGAAAAGTAGGAAGAATAGCAAAATGAGATACGCAATTGGAGCAATTCAACATTATTCACGAGATCCAAACTGCCTAAAAATCACAAGTCTTGGCGGATTTCTTAGCAGACCTACCTCTGGATAATGGCAAAGAAGTGAAGGACATACCAGGGTTGTAAGAAGATAGAAAGGACCCGATAGATGTACTTGAACCCTCGAGCCAAAGAAGATTGGAAGTCTTCGTCGATGGTCCAAGAACAAGGAAGGCGCAGGCATAGGGATCGTGATCACAACACCCACCGGAGATAGAATCGTGCACGCACTAAGATTGGAATTTGAGGGGCACACCAACAACATCCTGGAGTACAAAGCCGTAGTACATGCTCTTCGTTTGATAATAGAAATGGGAATAACCGACGTATGCCTAACAAGGTATTCACATCTAGTCATTCGGAAAATAGAACTGGAGTATAACACTTATGACGAGACCCTTTCAGCATACATGGCCCTAGTCCAAACTCTAGCATCACAAATACTCAACATTAAATTCCAACATATATGCAGGAAAGACAACACACATGCTGATGCCTTAGCTTACATTTCATGAATGTTGAAAGACGAGAACGTTGAGTCCATAAAGATATCAAGAGTATACGAACCCTCGATCTTTCCACATCAAATCCTCACCACAACAAATCGTGAAGACGATGTAGGAGAGGATATTTCCGAAGAAGATGCAGGAGAAGATATTTCCGAATACTTTGTTGATGACGATATCCTAACGCGAGCAAATCCGGACGAAGATTTTAGCAATGAAGAAGACTGGAGAACCGAAGTCTACCTCTTCCTCAACGAAGGGACATTGCACGCTGACGTGAAGCAAGCAAGAAAAGTGTAATCAAAGGAAGGGAGATATGAGCTCCGTGGCGGAATCATGTACAAAAAATCATTCCTTAGACCCTTACTACGTTGCTTATCCAGGGAGGAGGGTCATCGTATCATGAAGGATATTCATTATGAAGACGCATGTAACCACAGCGGGATGAGATCATTGGCCGACAAAGCTAAGATGCAAGGATATTACTGGCCACAGATGATATAAGACGCTGCTAGGATGTCCAGACGATGCGAAGAATGTCAGTGGTTCGCAAAAAGGATTCATGCCCCAGCAACAGAGTTAAATCGGTAGGAAGTCCCTCGCCTTTTGCAAAATGGGGAGTCGATATTGTCGGACCATGGTTTCAAAATTTATATAGGCACCCGCCTGAATTACTACGGGTAACCCAACTGTTAACAGCACCACTCAAATTGTTAAGGGCAGGACCATCTTCATCTTTATTCTCGTAATCAGAATTCAGATAGAGATGAAGTGGCTCTGATAACTCAGGCAGCAGAGCTCGTGGGATTGATGCTGGTAGAGACGATGGAGGAGATTAAGAATGGTTCTGCAGGTGACCGAATGGTTAATGGAGCTACCGTTGACCTCTGTGTTGATCAAGACTGGTGATGGGATCCATGGTGTTGTTGTGATCTGATATGGAGTTAAGTTGTCCGTGGATGATGGAGGTTGACAGTGGAACGTACAGGAAGAAAGTGTTGTTGCCAATAATTAATGGCAGTGCATGGTAATGATCTATGTGATCATGATTATATGATGGCTGTGATTGAATGAGAGTCTCGAGTTTGAAACTGGCAGAGAAGGGATGCAGTGAGTTGTTATTCCAATAAAACAGCATGGCAGTTATGGAGTTGGGTCGAGTTCGCTGTGTTAATTGAGATGATAGAGATGAAGTATCAGTGAGATAGAATGATGTAAGTGATGGATGGATTAGTGATGATGATATACTGTTGCTGTTCAATGGGTAGAACAATATAGAGCTCGACAGTCCAGGGAAGGTTGTTGTTCACGGTGATTAATGGAGCTGAGCTGTGTACTGAGTTCTACAAGGAGTTAACATCTTCATGAGTGATGATGATGATGATGATATACTGTTGTTGATGGATGGATGGATTAATGAAGAAGTTAACATCTTCATAAGTGATGGATGGATTAGTGATGATGATATACTGTTGTTGTTCAATGGATGGATTAATGGAGTTAACATCTTCATGAGTTTTGTGTACTGAGTTATACAAGGAGAAGTTGTTGTGAGTTTTAACCAGCGATGTGATGGTGATAGGAGCTGCTGGCAGTGACGACAAGAGGTGGAAAAGTGAAGCTGAGATGGAGTTCGAGTTCAGGGAAAGAAAATCAAAAGAGAATCATTTTCACGGAGAGCCTGGTATACGCGGTATTTATTGGCTAGGCTTGAAAACTTAGAATACTATGAAACTCACGATAACCAGAGTGTCCGTGAGAGGTATGGCCAGAAACACAAAACTCATGGGAAAAATATTCTCACGGAGGGAGAGATGTTCGTGAGATGAAGAAAGGAAAAAGTGAAAATCCCGCAACTTTTATTTCTCACGGAGTCGTGAGTGTCCGAGATTTGATCGAGCGAGAATGAAGATTCAGTGAAAAATTTATTTCACGGTGACCATACTATCCGTGATTGTCACACGAGGAAAAGAAGAAAGTGTTGTCAGTGCCATGGAACTGACAGTAGAATCAATAGGCATAGAGGTTATCGGGCTGAGCCCTCTTCAATACTCCGCGGCCTATTGGATGTTTGTGCTTAACTTACACGCGTTTAAGAAGGTTTGGGTGGGATTTTGGCAAGTTTGGCGACTACTTTGACCGAGTTTGGTGCACGGGCATAGCTACAATTTGGACACCTGTATAAGAGATATTTCTATCATATATCTTTTGAGTGGAAATTTTTGAGGAACCCATGTTGGGTTCGTCTCTCTTTTAGAAACCCATTAATAAAATATTATATATCTGTAGCGGTTGAGATTACTAATTTTAGATTCTATTTAGGTTTCCATAATTTACGTTAGACTAAATTAACCTTTACAATTTACGCTGCCCCTCAGACTAGGTGGTTTTGGTGTTTACTCGATACAAGACACTATGAATTACTGTTATTTGGCGTCGTGCTTGGAAACACTAGAACTGCAATCTGTCATATTGAGGCACACCAGCATCAGTGGTTTTAGCTCCCATCTTGAGCGTCATGGCTTCTTTCAACTCTGTGTAGTCCTGTTTCTCCTATATGCGTCGATAACACTGCCAACCATTCTATGTCAACTCTGGCAACTGTTTATTTTGATGCAGTAAAGAAGAACTTGACTTCCCAATTCAAGTTGTCTGAACGTGATTCATTCCTATGGAAGAGCAACCAAATGAAGCATGCCCTGGATTTCTTAATGGCTATCCCCATCCCTGGTTTAAATCAAGCAAATTGGTTCGAGCGGTTTAGTGCGGTATTATGTTATAGACTTGGTATTCCCTTGTTTGAACCAGGTAGTTTGTGCCCCTTCGCAAGAGAGAGATGGATGCTTTTGGTGACCATGCGGTTGTAATCGTACAAATGAAGTTGGTTTAAAATTTCGACATGATTTAGTACGCGACACGATTGCAGACATCCGTTATCGAAATGGAGTGGCGCACGGAAAGAGGTGGACTTGGGTATGCTTGCGAACAACGGTACTTCTTTGAGACCGGCAGATGTTCTTGTGCTCAATTGGGACAATGGTTGGGACGTTTGCTTCGATGTTACGATTGTGTCGCCCTTTGCTGGGAGTAATGGTCGTACTTTGGAAGGGGGGCAAAGCTATCAAGGATCTTGTCGATCGCAAAAATACCAAGTATTTAGAAAAATGCACTGCACAAGGATATGGATTTGGTGCTTTGGCTTTCACTACTCTAGGTGAATTTGGGGACGGAACAACAGACTTCGTTCAGCGGCTCCACAACTATATTGCTAGTCATGATGCTAACGTGCGTGTAGGTGATTTCCTTTTTCATAGGTTAAGTGTGGTAGTTCAAAAAGGAGTTGGAGCCCAGCTTGTTGCTAGGCTTCTGACTAGTTTCTTGTCTGAATTTGGAAATTAAATGAAAGTAAAACTGTCAAAAAAAATAAAAAAAAATAAAAATAAAAAATAGTTCAACTAATTTCACTTGTAATCGGTCAATCAAGTAGTCATGGGCTTATTTGTGAATGCTAAAAAGAATTAAGATAAAGCTTGTTACCATAATTTTGCGGTCAATTTGCTTGTTACCATAATTTAAGGTAACAAAATAACAAATCTGATTTCTTAACCAACAACCTCCTGCTATCCAGGTCGAATTTGTAAGTCAACACTAACGGATTTGTTCTTAATTGCCGCCACGTCAGTTCTTATCTCAGTGATTGGATAATTCATTTCCATCTCCGACAGATTAATTTGTAAGACTTTTCTTATTATAGGACGTTTGAAAATTTAAATTTTCCTCGTGAGATAAAAAGTGGAGTTTCGAACATTTTTCACCTTACCATTGGGTGATAGTTGGAATTTTCACGTGAGATACATGTGAAATGGTGAACATTCATCTTAATAATGGATGATAAAATGATTTTTCACCTGCGAACTAGGTGATAGTGGAATTTTCACATAAAATAGAAATCGAAATTTTAAACTTTCACCTTATGGGCGATGGAAAACTAGATTTTTCACATGAGATACGAGTGAAATGGTGAATTTTCACCTTAATGATGGACGATAATATGATTTTTCACCTTAGAATGGACGATGGAAAATTAGATTTTTCACTTGAGAATTTTTTTTGGTACACATCAGGATACATTAGAGAAAATAACATTAACGAAAATAGAAATGTTGTTCCCAATAATATCCATTGAGAAGTCATTATATCCATGAACTTTTGGTTGTTGACAAGTTCGCCTACTGTTGAGATAAACACCTGCAGCATGTTTCGAAGTGGAGTCAAGATAAGTACATCTAACTGTCTTTGATTTAGCCTTCCTTATCTTCTTCTTTTCTAGGTTATGGAATAGGTCGTCCAAAGACCCTTGGCATTTTCTAGAAAAGGTTCAAAAACATAAAAATCAGATGATATTGTTTGTTTTCACTAGTTTTACACAATGAAACTCCAACTTTCACAACAAGGAAATTGTAGTAGCAGGAAATCCCA
The DNA here is from genome assembly GCA_023529315.1 of Papaver bracteatum. Taxonomy (NCBI): domain Eukaryota; kingdom Viridiplantae; phylum Streptophyta; class Magnoliopsida; order Ranunculales; family Papaveraceae; genus Papaver; species Papaver bracteatum. The sequence continues at coordinate 446,664 of JAJJWX010001128.1, forward strand.
CACTACACCCCTCACAAAAATTCATACAATCAAATCATTTTTAGATCAACAATCATAAATTTTATTGATTAATCTCACAAATTTTACAAGATAGAAAGGAGATGAAGCTAAAGATTTAACAACCGCTATGGACTTTCTCTCTCCTAATGACTTGATCAACACTCGAAAAAGATCTCTCTCCTCCTTACGCCTGTTCAACTCTTTTTATAGTGAATTACGTAGTGGATGATAGCTAATCTATGATAGCTAATCTGTCCTTTAATTTCGGATATGACTTGCGATATTCTCGTAAGAGTTCTATTGTTAATCTTCGCAAACACTCTAATCATCGCAGAGTCATCACACAATTTCTAATTTTTCTGTCATCGTCATCTATTACATCATTCTTCAAATTGTTCTGCGACGCTCGCAAAGAGTTGTTGACTAAACTTCGCAAATGTGTCCTTCTTGCGATATTTTGATCCTACATCTTGCCTCTTCTCATGTCTTCTATGCGAAGGAGAGAATGCCACGAGAAACCGTTCTTCAAAATGCCGCAACCGTTCATCTTTTCACATTTTTCTGTACTGACACGATTCTGCATTTTGCGTGAACTTTGTTACACGTATCTTTTCTTCCATCCATATCTTGACACGTCTTTTTCAACCGCTGCTTTTTAACCGATCATGTCCACTCTTCGCATTAAATGCACTTATCCTCTCGAGAATTTCTACTCTCTATATATATCCTCTCTATTCTTCTCTTCTCTTCTTTTTTACTTTCTTCTCTTCTTCTCTGCAATTTTACTGTTCTTCCGCAAATTCCGCTTTTGCTACTGTAAATTTTTCGTGATTGTTCTTCTCTTGATTTTTATTTTCTTCTTCATTACCATACTAAAAATGCCTCCAGCCGGTCGTAAGAATGAGATTGCCTTTGAAGAAATTCAAAAGAAACTTAAAACCAGAGGTTTTGATTTATCTCTCATTCCTGGTCAAAACCTTAAATCTGAGCTTTCTATTGATCTATTTTATGATCATCCTTGCAATCATGAAAAGATTATAGTCTCGCTAGGTCAGCTTCTCGCTGGCCTTCCCATTCCCATTTATGATCCTGAACTTCCCTTATTTTATGAAATACTTTCTCATGCGAAATTCTCGCGAGCAGTATATCAATTAAGCGGGGATTGCATTCTTCTAATGCTTGAGTTCGCCAATCGTGGTGCTGGAAAGGGATCTATTTATCCTGATGAAGTTAAAAATCCTAGGTTTGCTGATGTTGCAATTGTTCCTGCGAACTATACCGTAGAAAATTTCTTTGCTTTTTTTGAGATAATTCCTATGAAGAAAGATAGTTATTGCTGGGGCGTTCATTTAAAGAAGAAGTATGATGTTGCTGATGACAAGATACTTATGCAAGACATTGATTGGCATCCTGGCAAAAATATATTCCCGCGTTACTCCAATGATGATAAGTGGTGTTTCTTCCCTTTAATCCTAAAGGGTCCATACATCTCTGGATCTATTATTTTACCAACGAACTTCACAGCATACCAACCATGGGTATTTACATGGCCTGAAAGAGAAGCAGAGGTATATTTCCACATTTTTCTTGCTTGAATTGTTGTTCTTTTTATTTTTGTGTATAATTTTGCTGACCACTCCAATGTTTTCATGTATCTGCGAAATTATCAGGTTGAAAGGTTGAAACTGAGCTATAGGAAGACTGGGAAAGCCAGCACTTTATCATCTCTTCGATCATTCACAAATGAAGTAATAAATATTGTTTTATGATTCTTCACAATATATTGTTGCCTCTATTTCTTATCTTTATCTGTGTGTGTAGGTTATCATTAAAGTGGAAGAATCTGTTAAAGCTGCGAAGACTAGGGGTAATGGCAAGAACATTTCTCGCAAAGATAAATTTGCTGCACCTCCTTCAAAGAAACGAAAAGTTTGATGCGTGTCGTAACAACAAAAAATTAGTTATTATTTTACTACCTAATTAACAAGTAATATAGTGTAGTCAAGTTCGTTCCCACGAGGAGCAAGAGATTTTTAGTTGTAAAATTGTCACAAAAAGGGGGGGGTTTGGTTTTAGATTTTAAAAGCAAAAGAAAGTAAATAAAGCAATCAAAAGTGTAAGTTGAAATAAATAAGAGAAATTATATTAAGGAATCCTTATTTATTGCAAAACAATGATTCAAGTTATGTTCCTTTCCACTTTTTATTAGTCACATATTATCACCAACCGTAGATATAGCAGTTAGATCAGTGCTAACCCTTAAATCCCTTATATCACCGGATACGGAAGTTCTCGACTACCGGATTCTATTTACCAAACCACCTAGTAGTAGATCACTGTTTATGGGAGAAAATCGCCTCTGCCGAATTTGGTAAATTCGATGGTGGAGAGACTGGTTTAAACCCTTAAACAAATATGCTGCACGTGAGCACTTTTGATTCGAGATATCAATCTGTACAATTCTGGCCTAAACCAAGAAAATGGCCGTTCCGGATTTGTTTCGGTCACAAAGTGGAGGAGAAGGGTTGATTTGGGGAGGATAGCGAAGAAGGGTGATGAGACCAGAGAGTTCTGGCTAGGTAATATCTCGACTTGTATCAGAAGTGTAGAAGTTTGCGGAAGCTTTCTAGTGATGGAAGCTTGTGAGAGAGCTTGCAAAGTTGCTATCTGATAGTGTTGTATTTTTCCTGACCAAGACTTGTGTGTTTTGGCAGAATAGGTGAAACCTATTTATACAAGTGAGATTGAACATACCCTGGCCTCATTAAGGAATTGAGTAAATGTGTCAATTAAAACAGAGGAGGTGGAAACCGTTGGCTTTATGGTGAAAAACATTTTCACCATAAACTTCCTTATTTAATTGACCGTATTCATTCCTTTCACGCCTTGCATTATTGCGAGTGTAGTATACGCTTCACGCTGTGACCGCCAAACCAAAACCCCAAGAAAGCATCCCCCAGTTTGTTTTGATGTCTCAAGAGTCGGGTGCAAGTGGAAATGCCAAAGTTGCTAGTGAAGCGTTGCGGCATGTGCGGGATGTCTTGACCGCGAGTTGTACTTTGAGTGCGGATGGAAATGCAAAAGTCGCTTAATGGAGCATTTGGCATGTGCAGAATGCCTTGGCCGCGAGTTGCACTTTGAGTGCGAATGGCAATGCCAAAGTCGCTAGTGGAGCATGTGGCATGTGCCAATGGTATGTGCGGAATGCCTTGGAAATTGGCTAGCAGGTTGGGAATAAAAGTGGCTAGTGGTTGTGTGTTGGCATGTGCCAATGGCACGCACGACCACTTTGGCCAAGTCGCGGGCGCTACAATGGCATAGCGGTTTTGGAATGGAAATTGGCTAGTGGTTCCGTGTTGGCATGTGCCAATAGCACGCACGGCCACTTTGGCCAAGTCGCGGGTGCTACAATGGTATAGCGGCTTTGGAATAGGAATTGGCTAGTGGTTGCGTGTTAGCATGTGTCAATAGCACGCACGGCCACTTTGGCCAAGTTGCGGTCGCTACTTTTTAGCATGTGCCAATAACATAGCGGCTTGAAATAGAAAGTGGCTAGCGTACGTGTTGGCATGTGCCAATGGCACGCACGCCATCTGGGCCAAGTTGAGGGCGCTAGTTTAGCGTCTTGGTAAAAAAAGTGCCTAGTGAACGTTTTGGCATGTGCGGGTGGCACGCGTGGCTAAGCTTCAAGGAAGCGCTCGCGATTTAGGGTTTTGAAACCCTAATTGGCGCCATTCACTAAAACCATTGTAGAATTCTCATACGAACTCGGATTTTGACGGTCAGCCTATCCATCTGACGGAAAAAGAATTTCATATACCCGATCGCGAGAGTATTTAGGTTTTGAGGCCGTTTAAGGTGTGAAAATAGCCCGTAAGTGAAACTCAGGAAGAGAAAGTGTCTAGCGGTGCGTTTGGCATGTGCCAATGGCACACACGTCTATTGGGACAAGTTGTGGGCGCTAGTTGGGCATTGCGGTTTGAAAATAGGAATTGTCTAGCGGTGCGTGTTGGCATGTGCCAATGGCACGCACGGCCATTTGGGCCAAAAGGCGGGCGCTACTTTTGGCATGTGCCAATAGCATAGCGACTTGAAATAGGAATTGGCTAGCGGTGCGTGTTGGCATGTGACAATGGCACGCACAGACATGTTGGCCTAGGTTGCACGGTTTGCAAGCCTAGGGTGCTACTTTGGCATGTGCCAATGGCATAGCGACTTGGAAGATGGCTAGTGGTGCGTGTTGGCATGTGCCAATGGCACGCACGGCCATGTTGGCCTAGGTTGCACGGTTTACAAGCCTAGGGAGCTAATTTGGCATGTGCCAATGGCATAGAGACTTAGTTTGGCATGGTTGCAGTATGCAGTTTGGTTTTGGCGTCGTTGCTATGGTGCGCAGTATGCGGCTTGGTTTTGGCATCGTTGCCATGGTGCGCAGTATGCGACTTGGTTTTGGCGTCGTAGCCGTGGTGCGCAATATGCAGCTTGGTTTTGGCGTCATTGCCATGGTGTGCAGTATGCGGCTTGGTTTTGGCGTCGTAGCCGTGGTGCGCAGTATGCGGCTTGGTTATGGAATTAGGGTTCTGTGTCGAAAAACCTAATCCGGTATTTTGAAGAAATACCCCTATTAATTATTTACACATGAATTAAATTCTCTCAGTGAATGTGTTGCGGGCAACATTAGGTCATGGGGTTTTATGATTTTACCCCTTGTCTAAAATCCACCATCAACATTAAGTCACCTGCTTAGCTCGGAACAGGAGCTTTGTTGCGAGGTAAGCATAAGATGGTGCCAAGACAAAATTTGAGAGAGAAGCATGAGATTTATCTGACCTTTTTTCTGAGATGCGAACTGGATTTGGAATCCTTGTCCTTGGCAATTTTTGCAAGAATCGGGAGGTTGGCACAAATTGGAAGAAATGGAGGCTGGGAAGCATTGAGCTGCTGGCGCGAGTTGAGAAGTTGAGCGTGCTAGCTGATAGGATTTGGCACAAAGTTTGAAAAGCTGGCATGGTGGGACCGGCGCAAAGTGAGTATGCTAGCTTGGGCGGTATTGGTGCAAGGTTGAGAGGCTGGCATGGTGGTACCATTGCAAAGGGGAGCGTGCTAGCTGGTTGGGAAGACTCTGAAACCCTAATTGGCGCCCGTCATTGGAATTGCTATAGAATCTTCATACGAGCTCGGATTTTGACGGTCCGCATATGTATCCTTAAGCCCAGAAAATTTCCAAGCTTTAAAACAAAATATTTTCGGATTCTGAGCTTGTTATGGGGTGATAAGCATGAAATAGTAAACTTCCAGGAGGTTTTCAGAACTTTTCCAGGTTGCGTGTTGTCTGATGTTTTGGTCACCTCCCCTTGCTTGTTCATCCGATCGCCGTGATATTTTGAAAAAATGTAGGTAACTTCCATACGAAGAGAATGGTATATAACCCAATGCTAGATTCCACACCAATTTCTCCCAGTTCGTAATTGAACATAGGTAAGTGTAGATTTCCCTTAGATGAGGTTGTTCGGAAAACGCATTTCATGACTTTGGTACTTCTTTCACATGTCGTAGAAGCATAATAAGGAACTTAAATGATGTTAGCTCACTTACTTTCTTATTTTTATAATCGTACTGATTTTCCACGCTTGACCCATCCCATGTAATCTTCGTATTAGATGCTTAACAACGAAGTTGGGAATCATGGGTCTACTAGTACGAGCAACCCTGGAGCTGTTGAAGATGAATTACTTGCGCCTCTTAGTTATGAAGTATTGATATCCAATGCAGTAGAAGTGGCGAAAATCCCAATTGAGCCTCAGATGGTGGAACCCGAATCGAGAATAATAGAAACTACTTCGTCTGAAGTTTCCCCCATGCGCAACCTACTTTCATTAAATCTCCTTGAATCCTCGTCCATAGGATTTGACATGATCCCATCGTACTCTTCAGAATGTGATAGTGGGATGCTCAGAAATTACTTGATGAAACATTCTAATAGTGCAGGCTTGATACCCTCTACGACCCCGTAAAGTGTTGAAAGCATCTTCTTAGATAGAGAGGTAATGATATTCTTGCGATGTACCCTTAAGAAGTAGATGATCTTGTTGTGAGTACGACTTTTTGTTGACTATGTCTTCTTGAGCTTTGACGGTAAAGGGGTTCCGTGTATATCCTCAGTCCACAGTATGGTTTACATATTTCCTTGTAGTAATTTCTGATGTGGTGAAGCTCTGGTTGGTATCGACGAATGAGCGACAATAGTTCTTGGTAGGAGATGTAATCATAGGAGACTATACTGTTGTGGTAACAAAGCAGGTTTTCTGGGATTGTATGGGTTTCTGTGGAAGTAAAATAATTGGCTGGCTGCGACTATGATCCTTGACACGGGAGCATGGTGATACGACCCTTTACAGGAAGGAGCGGTGTTGAAGCAACTTCGGGTTTTGGAGATGATGTTGAAACTTAAGAAGCCAAATGTTAAAGCTTCGGCTTCGTATCCTGGAGCAGCATGTGGAGAGAAGGCTGAAGCAAAGTGGCTGTTGGAGCGCATGTTAAAGCAGAGCGGCTGCTGAAGTGAACACTAAAACGGAGACACTAGAGAAGCTGTGTCAATCAGTGTGTTGTGAGTCTGGACCCCTCAAAGCGGAGAGTGGTTAGGAGTCCCCGGTTTCGTCTATCAACCGCGCTTTGGTTTGGGAGCGACTTCTCTAGTAGGAAACAAATGTTTCCTTAATGCAATGCGGCTAAGGGATGCAGATATGTATCGATGTTGTGCCTTCGGGAAACATAGAATCTCACGTAAATGTTTCATCAGGGACCGCAAAGTTTTGTGGGAGAAGTCCCCAGAAATCATGCGTCTCTTGACAGGAAGAGAGTCTTCGTGAACCCATGGGGTTTGATGATTTTCTTAGATTTTGGAGAAGTCGTTCCTGATCTCTATATGTGATGAAGTCATATTGATGATTCCCAGCTGGGCATTCAAGTGCAATGCTAGAAGGAAGCAAGTTTTCTGCACTGGAAAGATGCAAGTTGCTACTAAGATGCAAGCTGGAAGTGCAAGTGTGCCGCAAGCTATCAGTGCTGGAGAGATGCAAGCTGACGGTGCTAGAGAACGCAAGTTTCTGATGCTATCCATTGAGAAGAGAAGCTAGCACTGGAAAGACACAATCTGTTGGTGCTGACCAGGATGTGGTATTGTGGCCGGCATGTGCGTGTTACATATGTGCCTGACATGTGCGTCCGGCGAGTACGTCTAGTAAGCGCATATGGAACTTTTGTTTCCAAGCGGTGATGATAGCGCTGGAGGCTTCTTTCCGTGGGATGATGTGTTAGTGGTAACGTGGTAGCAACAAAGAGTTGGAGCTAAAGCAGGCGGTCCTCTAAATGACGAAGGATGTCTTATTCGAGAAAAGTAAACCACTGTTGAATGGCTTCTTTTGCACTTCTGTCTTCTGAAATTCTTCTGTGTTTTTTTTTTTTTTGAAAGGCAAATGAAACACCTGGCTCATGGTTTTGATTTTATGGATTTCTGGGTTGATGGGAAAGTATTACCTATGAGGATTTTGGGTTACTATTCGGGATAAACTGTTTTAGGATATGGAAGATATGAAAAGATAAATATTTGTCTTTTAGACATAAAGTTCAGCCGGTTTTGATAGACAACTGGTAGCTGTTGAGGATATTGGATTATTTCTGGGATGAATGGCTTTGATAATATAACTCTGATTATGCTTTGTGAAGGGAATATTTCTTTTATGAAAGTGTGTGCTAGCAATAGCACAAGATGCAATGGTATGATGGTTTTATTGAGAACCCAAAAATAGATCGTATATCTTGCTTGGTCTATACCCACTTACTTTATAGGTTTTATCGTGAGTAATCCCCTTCTCCATGTAAAAGGCGTCTTTGCTGGTAGGATTGCCAGCTAGTCTTCAATCGCTGATAGCATCTTCAGTAGTTTTGCTGGTAGGATTGCCAACAAGTCTTTAATCACTGGTAGCATCTTCAGCGGCTTTGCTGGTAGGATTGGCAGCAAGTCCCCCATCGCTAATAGAAGCGGCTTTGTAGGATTGCTAGCAATAAAGTGAGCATCTTAGTCAAGCTTACTTGAGTTTGCAGTTTGGCAGGTGGCTTTGGAGAATCCTTTCCCAGTAGTAAAGTATTGCTGGTAAGCTGTTGATAGGGTAGAAATTTATCCGACTTGTTGGATACCCTCTCTGGCGTTGACACGGGCAAGGGTGACGCTCCTAATTCTGTTTTGTTGTCGAGTACCCACGGGCGCCCCAAAACCATGTTGTAATTTAGATTCTTGACAATGTAGAAAGTACCGCGTGTTGAGATATTTCCTATGTTGATCCCAAGACTAGCGTAGCCAAGTGCATGCAAGTGATTCCTCTCGTGGTCTTTGATAGCCGATGGGGAGTGAGTGGCCTCTTGTTTTGTTACTCCTGCCGCTTTCAGGGTCTTGAATGTAACAATGTTAAACTCTAAGGCTGCATCGATGAGCGTGTTGTCGAACTCGGCGTCCTTTAAGCGGGCCATGGTGAGAAGTCCCCAGTTGTGCTTCTCGGCAGGGATGCCTGGAGAGATCTGTTCCTCAGGTGTGTTTTTTTGGCAGAGTGGAGTCACTTCCCATATACTATGTGGTTGAGGGATGCGAAAGCGTCTCGACGTTGCTCCTTGGAAAAGTAGAGGATTTCACATATGTGTTGCATCATGGACTGCACTGTTTCGTGTATGGAGTCCCTAGAGATTTCACAGTTTCTTATGGGAAGCGGATGTCTATGTACTCCTTCATTCCTTCGTCGTAACTCCCCTGCCTCTATCCTTTCTTTGAAAATGCTTTTCAATCTATTGCAGTCGCTGGTTGGATGACTGACGAATCTGTGGTAGTGACAAAATCTGGGATTTGCCATCTCCTCTTCAGTAGGTGGGAGCCGAGGAGCCGGTAGCCTGATGATATCATCCTGGACCCATGTTTCCAGAAGTTCGATTACTTCCTCGATCGGAAAGGGGAAGTCCGAGTCATCTCCTATGGCTTCAGGGCGACATTCAGAGGGCTTGGTTGGGGCCTTTCGCGGGGCTTCCCTTCGTGTTGGGGCCGTGCGCCCAGGGTGTTGATCCGTTGAAGGTGCTTTCCGCTTTTATCTTTCATCTACCACGCTCACAGAGGAGGGGCCGGTGTTGTATGGTTTGTTAAGAAAACGCGGGCTTCTTCGAACTTCTCGTGTATCTTCATTTCTGGGAGGCCTAGTTCTTTCCAACAGGGCTGGCACTGTCGTGGCTGATCGTTTAGCAGCTTCGTGAAGTTCGGAGAAGGTATGGAATCGTAAGTTTTCCAGTAAAGCATGATAGATGAGAGTCATGCCATTGATGCATAAATTTACTAGTTGTTTCTCAGTCGCACCCGGGTCGTGGAAGTCCAGTGCTTGAATACTGAATCTCTTGACAGAATTGTTTGGATGTTCGTCATTATGTTGGAACATTATTCCCAGATCCGAGAGAGTGACTTTCTCGGACTCAAAGAAATACTTCTTGTAGAAGGACGTAACCATTTCACCCCAATCGCGGATGATGCCTGAGGCGATGCAGTTGTACCAGTGTACGCTCTTCCAGTGAGTGACTTTGAAAATTCTCGCAGGCGAAGAACATGGTTGTATTCGTGCTCACCTAGAGCCTCTAGAAATCATGAGACATATTCCCTTGCGTTGCCGGTTCCGTCGTATAAGGCAAACTTAGGGGATGAGTATCCTCTTGGGAGTGGAATTCTCTGGATTTCAATTGGATAAGGAGGTTGGTGTTGATGCACATCCGTGTCGTTCTTGATTCAGTTTTGTAGGAGTAATTCCAGGTCTTCACGTGTTACGAAATCCAGTGGGAGATTTCCTGCCACTGGGTTCCTAATGCGGATTTCCTCGTTTGCGTTGGTATGCTCAGTTGTGGTGCCAATTCCAAGATCATTGGGAGCACTTGACCTTGGCTCTATCTGGCGTATCCTTCCTGGGGGTGTGACATTAGTATCAAGGTTTTCGAGAGCATCTGCTCTTGATTCAGGATGTCGTGGATCCCGTGGAAGTTGCTCCGTCAAGGCTTTGAGGAAGACAAGCACCTCCTTCTGGGTTGAAACCATATCTGTTTGAGCCCTGGCTAGAGCCTCCTGCCTTTCCATCAAATCCGTGATTGTGAAATAAGGTTTGCCTCCTCTGTTATCTCGCCTCGGCGATTGAGTGGATGTTGTGGCTCGATTGGTGATTGGAGGCGTCATTCCTGCTGAAAAACTAGTGGTGGCAGCGGCGGCACGAGCCCTGGTGACTGGCGGCGTGACACCTGAAGGGATGCCCTCAGTGCCGTTTGAGTTGTAAGATGGTGTAGAGACATTTGGAACGGAAGTATCCTTGGCCCTGGTAATAGGAGGTGTAACACTTGGAGGGGTACTTTTCATGCTGCCAAGATCGGCAGGTAACACAGAGGCATTGGTGGAAGGAGCATTTGTGCTAGGGGAGGCTTCTATGTTGGCACCTTCAGAGTTTGTCGCTGACCCAGATCTTAGTTCTACCATGTTAAGCGAATGGTAAAGCAAATTTTGAACTAAAGATCAGTTTTTGTAACCAAGAGATTGAAACTCCCACTATGGTCGCCAATTGTTTATGGGAGAAAATCGCATCTGCCAAATTTGGTAAATTCGATAGTGGAGATACTGGTTTAAACCCTTAAACAAATGTGCTGCACGTGAGCACTTTTGATTCGAGATATCAATCTGTACAATTCTGGCGTAAACCAAGAAAATGGCCGTTCCAGATTTGCTTCGGTCACAAAGTGGAGGAGAAGGGTTTATTTTGGGAGGATAGCGAAGAAGGGTGATGAGACCAGAGAGTTATGGCTAGGTATTGTCTCGACTTGTATCAGAAGTATAGAAGCTTGCGAAAGCTTGCTAGTGATGGAAGCTTTTGAGAGAGCTTGCAAAGTTGCTATCTAATAGTGTTGTATTTTGCCTGACCAAGACTTGTGTGTTTTGGCAGAATAGGTGAAACCTATTTATACAAGTGAGATTGAACGTACCCTGTCCTCATTAAGGAATTGAGTAAATGTGTCAATTAAAACAGAGGAGGTGGAAACCGTTGGCTTTATGGTGAATAACGTTTTCACCATAAACTTCCTTATTTAATTGACCGTATTCATTCCTTGCACGACTTTCTTTATTGCGAGCGTAGTGTACGCTGCACGCTGTGACCGCCAAACCAAAACCCCAAGAAAGCATCCCCCAGTTTTTGTTGATGTCTCGAGAGTTGGGCGCAAGTGGCAATGCCAAAGTTGCTAGTGAAGCGTTGCGGCATGTGCCAATGGCATGTGCGGGATGTCTTGACCGCGATTAGTACTTTGAGTGCGGATGGCAATGCCAAAGTCGCTTAGTGGAGCATTTGGCATGCGCCAATGGCATGTGCGGAATGCCTTGGCCGCGAGTTGCACTTTGAGTGCGAATGGAAATGCCAAAGTCGCTAGTGAAGCATGTGGCATGTACGGAATGCCTTGGAAATTGGCTAGCAGGTTGGGAATAAAAGTGTCTAGTGGTTGCGTGTTGGCATGTGCCAATGGCACGCATGGCCACTTTGGCCAAGTCGCGGGCGCTACAATGGCATAGCGTCTTTGGAATGGGAATTGGCTAGTGGTTGCGTGTTGGCATGTGCCAATGGCACGCACGGCCACTTTTTCCAAGTTGCGGGCGCTACTTTTTGGCATGTGCCAATAGCATATCGGCTTGGAATAGAAAGTGGCTAGCGTACATGTTGGCATGTGCCAATGGCACGCACGCCATCTTGGCCAAGTTGAGGGCGCTAGTTTAGCGGCTTGGTAAAAAAAGTGGCTAGTGAGCGTTTTGGCATGTGCGGATGGCACGCGTGGCCAAGCTGCAAGGAAGCGCTCACAGTTTAGGGTTTTGAAACCCTAATTGGCGCCCTTCACTAAAACCATTGTATAATTCTCATACGAACTCGGATTTTGACGGTCAGCCTATCCATTTGACGGGAAAAGAATTTCCTATACCAACGCGAGAGAGTATTTAGGTTTTGAGGCCGTTTAAGGTGTGAAAACAGACCTTAAGTGAAACTGAGGAAGAAAAAGTGGCTAGCGGTGTGTTTGGCATGTGCCAATGGCACACACGGCTATTGGGCCAAGTTGTGGGCGCTAGATGGGCATAGCGGTTTGAAAATAGGAATTGGCTAGCGGTGCGTGTTGGCATGTGCCAATGGCACGCACGACCATTTGGGCCAAGTGGCGGGCACTACTTTTGGCATGTGTCAATAGCATAGCGACTTGAAATAGTAATTGGCTAGCGGTGCCTCTTTGCATGTGCCAATGGCACGCAGAACCATGTTGGCCAAGGTTGCACGGTTTGCAAGCCTAGGGCGCTACTTTGGCATGTGCCAATGGCATAGCGACTTGGAAGATGGCTAGTGGTGCGTGTTGGCATGTGCCAATGGCACGCACGGCCATGTTGGCCTAGGTTGCATGGTTTACAAGCCTAGGATGCTACTTTGGCATGTGCCAATGGCATAGCGACTTAGTTTGGCATGGTTGCAGTATGCAGTTTGGTTTTGGAGTCATTGCCATGGTGCGCAGTATGCGGCTTGGTTTTGGCATCGTTGCCATTGTGCACAGTATGCGGCTTGGTTTTGGCGTCGTAGCCGTGGTGCGTAGTATGCGGATTGGTTTTGGCGTCATTTCCATGGTGCGCAGTATGCGGATTGGTTTTGGCGTCGTAGCCGTGGTGCGCAGTATGCGGCTTGGTTTTGGAATTAGGGTTATGTTTCGAAAACCCTAATACGGTATTTTGAAGAAATACCCCTATTAATTATTTACACCTGAATTAAATGATCTCGATTAATGTGTTGCGGGGAACATTAGGTTATGGAGTTTTACGATTTTACCCCTTGTCTAAAATCCACCATCAACAATCACTCAAGATGTAATTTAGTTAAACGCATTTTGGTTTATGAATTTATTAGGTTGATATTAGTAGTTAGACTCTTAGATCAAGGTCCACTTGATAACGTTGTTTTCACACACAATTGCTCCACGGAATCCCTCCGCAAGGTCTCGTGTTTTCTACTTGTGTAAATAGTCAAGAAACGATTACTTATCCCCTAACTTTCACTAGCTTTAGATCAATTAACAAATCAATTTAGTATGCATCCTAAACGACCTATCAATCAAACATAAACATTCTTATTAGCAAATACAAACGATAATCATGTAAAAACTTCAAAGTAGATTTAAAACAAAACTCAAAACATATGTTAAGAACTAGGAATTCATTATCAATCAATAAAATTAGCTACTCATGCTAAAGAGTTCACACAAAGAATAAAAGAGAAGTGTTGTGTGTGTAGGAGGTGTGAAAAGATGTATAGAAAAGTAGAGAACTTCTCTACTTATAGGCTTCAATTTGCTAGCAATCCTCTTAGGAATGGAATTCCTTTCCCTTTGTAGCTCAACTTCCAAATCCAAGTCTTTCTCAAATCTTCCATCCTCTCTTTCCAAATTCAAGCCCAATTCTTCATCCAATTCCAAGTCTATGTCTTCATACCCATGAGAAACACTCACACAAGATATTTGTAACCTTAAGTTGCCGGAAAATTACTGGGATCACCGGAATCCGGAGAGAAAGCTCCCTGGCGGTCACTAGTATAATCTTCTCCGTCGACAGAATATTCCGTCACGTCGCCGTTAAATATAACTGTCAAACTAACAGTCTCAGTTAGTCAAGCGGGTCAAGAAAGAGGAAGTTAGACACCGAGTCAGCATCTTACTCGGCTAACCAGTCTTACTCAACTGAGTTGGATCGGTCATCGGTCGATATGAGTCGAATCGTCGGTATTAAAATCCGACAGAGTCTCGGCTATTTTCTGGGATTTTCCCGGCCAATTTTAGGCCATTCTTAGCTTCATTCCTGCAGAAATTCCTATACATACATCTAGGCACATTCTTCATCTGCTTTAAAACTCACTGTTCTTCAATAGTTAAATCAAACTAGCACTAGCAGATGCTTGTTCTTCCATTCAACTTCGAAATCAATCCGCTGCAAAACCTACTCGTTCACAACCATGAATAAATCAAACCCATTTCAATTCAATCGACTATCTTCACTGCAGTAGAACCTTCTTTCTTGAATCAATACTCTAACCCCCATATCTGATTCCATCTCTTCATCAAATCTGAGAAGAACCCAATATTTCCAATCTTCGATTCATCCATGGCAGTAGAGAACCTCTAATTTCAGATCCATTTCTTCGTCATCTTTCACTCCCATATACGAGCACGAACCTCAGATTAAATTTCTTCTCCTCTGAATGTCTCTGCACTACAACATATCCAATTTATATATATATCTTCATCTCTCTTCATTCCCTGTCCCAATCCATCTTCACGGAATCACTGGAACATCAACACCATCTCCAGTTTCTTTACTGTTTCTCGATCTCTATTTCTGCCATTAACGGGTGCGTCTGAAGCTTCTCCCCTTTCTCTTTGTATTTCTTTCGGATGCAAATAATTGAGAGAATTATTGATTTCTGTCGATTTAGGGTAAATAGGTAGGGCTGGATAATGACACACCACTCATAAGAGCTACACAGATTGGGTGTTTTTAACATTTATCTTCTCATACAAGACTGGCTACCCCTCAACCAGAGCTGGCTGTATTTAATACTCCTCCCAAAAAGATTTGTCCCATAACCTTGTCTGGACTCCAGATATTGTTCTCTCCTTAAATAACAGAGTTTCCCTTTTTGCTCAAATTGGCTGATTTCTTCTTCTTTTCTTCTGCATGACTCCAGAGTACCTATAAAACTCAAAAACACGCGTAAAATACATAATTTACAAGAAAAATAGCAAAGAAAGCATAAACTCTATAGATAGTAAATACAGTATATTCTAGACTTATCAAATTCCCCCACACTTAGACTTTGCTAGTCCTCGAGCAAATCAAACTAAAACTTACAACTTCAAAGCGTTCCAGCGTCCCAAGCATCCAAAGAGCTATGAGGACATAGAGTTTCTGCATTCTAGTAATAAGAAGTTAGAAATACTAAAGAACATATTATCATTCTTAAATGTTGAGTGAGAAATAACCACACGATAATGAGAGAACGTGTGTTTGAGAGCAATCAATAAGCATTTCGCCTCGACTTCTGCCTCACCAAAAAGGATTTTATGATAATTGCACTCAATAGGACAGATTTTTTTATGGGTCTCACATGTGTGCAGGTAGGAATGAAGAGAGAAATCCTGCAACACGTTGAATGGTAGGAAGGAAAACTTCCGAAATATTTTAAAAACCCACATCTTTTAACATTTTGAAAAACCATTTTTCTGACGATCTTTAAGAAAGGAAATCAACCACTATTATCGAGGATGAGATTACTTACTTACCTTCACAACCGATTGCCAATTATGATAACACCACTTTCACGGCATCCAATAGAAACGTCTTCGTATCCTCGTCTTTGGTTTCAACTATTTATTGATAAACTCTTGAATTTCGTAGATCCTTGACAATTTGTAACATTTTTCTTCAAAATCCTTGTCGCTTGAAACTTCTTAATAGATTTTCCTTCCCCACGGCTTATTAAATAAAAACAAAAACAAAATTTCTCTTATCTCTTGTCTCATTTTTTTTTTTAATTTTTTAATTTTTTAGTTTTTTTTAATGAAGACAAGAGAAATAAAATACAAAATAAAAAAAAATAAAACAAACCATAGCCGTGGGAAAAGTACTTTACCGCTTGATTCTTCACAACTTGTATCGTCTCGAAATCATAAACTTCAATAATTATCACCTTTTGATTTTCTTTGCTCTTGTAAATTAGTCTTCTACTTGGATATAAAATTCTTCTCATTGTATGTTGCTTTACTTGGATTTGAAATTTGCTATTTTCTTGTTCCATTGCTTGTAAACCTTAAACGTCTTCAACATTCCTTGTAGATTTTGATATCGCTTCTTTGTTGTTGATGATGGTGTTTCAATGGACCCGTTGTTGTCGAGAGAATGGTTCTAACTGCAAATCGAACTACAATAAGGAGGCTTTCATCCATAGACGTCACCGTCGTGATTGACAAAATTAACACTCAAGAGATCAAAAATAGTGCTGAAAATTGGTGTGAAGTTGGATAGCTCACCATTCTACCCCGAAAGTAACGTACGGTGACACACACTCAAAAGAAAGCTTTTTTAGTCAGATGGAAAATTTTCTGGTCGGTGCCTCACATGATATAAAAACGGGTAGTCTCCACTAATGATTGATCATCAACTCTAATAATGCATCTCCCTATTCACCTCATTTGCATCACCGGCATGATTAAATCCATTATTTAACACTCTAAAAAATAAGAAATCCGAACGTAGTTCCCTAACACTTCCAAGTTCAGTTATGTTGGTCATAATTCTCTATGTAAACATACCCAGAAGTATGCTAGTGACTCTAAAATCTCTACAAGTTGGAGGTTTTATGCAATTCTTTTTTTTTTATAAAAATGCTTAACCACCCCCACACTTAAACCTTACATTGTCCTCAATGTAATTGAATCTTCCTAGTAAAGTCAAGGTGGGAAATCCTAATTGAATCTCCCCGGAAACGTCGCCAAAATTTGATGCGTGTCATAACCACAACAAATTAATTATTATTTTACTACCTAATTAACAAGTAATATAGTGTAGTCAAGTTCGTTCCCACGAGGAGCAAGAGATTTTTAGTTGTAAAATTGTCACACAAAAAGGGGGGGGGGGGTTGGTTTTAGATTTTAAAAGAAAAAGAAAGTAAATAAAGCAATCAAAAGTGTAAGTTGAAATCAATAAGAGAAATTAGATTAAGGAATCCTTCTTCGTTGCAAAACAATGATTCAAGTTATGTTCTTTTCCACTTTGTATTAGTCACAGATTATCACCAACCGTAGATATAGCAGTTAGATCAGTGCTAACCCCTAGTAGTAGATCACTCAAGATGTAATTTAGTTAAACGCATTTAGATTTATGAATTTATTAGGTTGATATTAGTAGTTAGACTCTTAGATCAAGGTCCACTTGCTAACGTTTTTTTCACACACAATTGCTCCACGGAATCCCTCCGCAAGGTCTCGTGTTTTCTACTTGTGTAAATAGTCAAGAAACGATTACTTATCCCCTAACTTTCACTAGCTTTAGATCAATTAACAAATTAATTTAGTATGCATCCTAAACGACCTATCAATCAAGCATAAACATTCTTATTAGCAAAAAAAAACGATAATCATGTGAAAACTTCAAAGTAGATTTAAAACAAAACTCAAAACATATGTTAAGAACTAGGAATTAATTCTCAATCAATAAAATTAGCTACTCATGCTAAAGAGTTCACACAAAGAATAAAAGAGAAGTGTTGTGTGTGTAGGAGGTGTGCAAAGATGTATAGAAAAGTAGAGAACTTCTCTACTTATATGATTCAATTTGCTAGCAATCCTCTTAGGAATATAATCCCTTTCCCTTTGTAGCTCAACTTTCAAATCCAAGTCTTTGTCAAATCTTTCATCCTCTCTTTCCAAATTCAAGCCCAATTCTTCATCCAATTCCAAGTCTATGTCTTCATACCCATGAGAAATACTCACACAAGAAATCTGTAACCTTAAGTTACCGAAAAATTACTGGGATCACCGGAATCCGGAGAGAAAGCTCCCTGTCGGTCACTGGTATAATCTTCTCCGTCGACGGAATATTTCGTCACGTCGCCGTTAAATATAACTGTCAAACTAACAGTATCAGTTAGTCAAGCGGGTCAAGGAAGAGGAAGTCAGACACCGAGTTAGCATCTTACTCGGCTAACTAGTCTTACTCAACTGAGTTGGATCGGTCATCAGCTGGTATGAGTCGAATCGTCGGTATTAAAATCCGACATAGTCTCGGCTATTTTCTGGGATTTTCCCGGCCAATTTCAGGCCATTCTTAGCTTCATTCCTACAAAAATTCCTATACATACATCTAGGTACATTCTTCATCTGCTTCACAAATCATTGTTCTTCAATAGTTAAATCAAACCAGCACTAGCATATGCTTGTTCTTCCATTCAGCTTCGAAATCAATCCGCTGCAAAACGTACTCGTTCACATCCATGAATCAATCAAACCCATTTAAATTCAATTGACTATCTTCACTGCAACAGAACCTTCTTTCTTGAATCAATACTCTAACCCCCATATCTGATTCCATCTCTTCATCAAATCTGAGAAGAACCCAACATTTCCAATCTTCGATTCATCCATGGCAGTAGAGAACCTCTAATTTCAGATCCATTTCTTCGTCATCTTTCACTCCCATATACGAGCACGAACCTCAGATTCAATTTCTTATTCTCTAAATGTCTCTGCACTACAGCAGATCCAGTTTCTATCTCTATCTTCATCTCTCTTCATTCCCTGTCCCAATTCATCTTCACGGAATCACTGGAACATCAACATCATCTCCAATTTCTTCACTGTTTCTCGATCTCTATTTCTGCCATTAACGGGTGCGGCTGAAGCTTCTCCCCTTTATCTTTGTATTTCTTTCGGATGCAAATGATTGAGAGAATTATTGATTTCTGTCGATTTAGGGTAAAGAGGTATGGCTGGATAATGACACACCACTCATAAAAGCCACGCAGATTGGGTGTTTTTAACATTTCTCTTCTCATACAAGACTGGCTACCCCTTAACCAGAGCTGGCTGTATTTAATAATCCTTCTAAAAAGAGTTGTCCCATAACCTTGTCTGGACTCCAGATAATGTTGTCCCCTTAAATGACAGATTTTCCCTTTTTTCTCAAATTGGGTGATTTCTTCTTATTTTCTTCTGCATGACTCCAGAGTACCTATAAAACTCAAAAACACGTAAAATACATAATTTACAAGAAAAATAGCAAAGAAAGCATAAACTCTATAGATATCAAATACGGTGTATTCTACACCTATCAAAGTCCAATCTAGCGAAAATTCCAGTGATCATAGCGATGATGATGATGATGATGTTTCTTCTGCGAAGGAAGCTTCACAACCTGAGTCTTCTATGGCTCAATTGTCCAGTATTTTTTCTAATTATTGGCAAGGAATTGGTGATACTTATCTTACCAATGCCTGCCATTCCATAGATTCTATTTGCGATGCTCCCATCTTAGAGGATAATGAATCTCTTCGCGGGGTTTCAAGATCTATAACTTTCAGTTTCTTACATTCACTCAATAGTTTGGTAAATTTTCATACTTATATTTATCTTCTTTCTATTTTTGTCTTGAGTTCTTAATTTATTATGAAAATTCGCTGCATTATTTTGCACGATGGGAAATCTTCTTATGTTGTTACTGCAGATTTGGAAAAGAGGCGTGCGACCTTTGAAAAGAAGTATCTTGAATTTCGCAAGAAGAATGAGAAATTAGAGGTTGAAACTGTTAGTCTTCGCGAGAAGAACAACCAATTGGAATCTGAGACTGCTAATCTCCGTGAAAAGAATAACCAGTTGGAATCTGAGACTGATGTTCAAAAGAATAAAATTTCTGGTCTTCAAAATGCCAATAAGCAACTCTATGGTATAAAACTTTTTCTTTCCTTTTCTTTATTTTGCATTCTCGTTATCTTTTCTTATATGGTTCATCATTTGACAGACGTTTATGGTCTTTCTGATGAGGCTATTCTTCTTCATACATTTCCCCATCTTATGGATAATGATACTCTTCTTGAATACCTAAATACCTCTATAAATAGTTTTTCAAATAATAAGATTGAATCTCTTCCTATAGATGAACTTAGATCTAAACTCCTCTTCTTAGAAGTTGACTATAGATCCGCCTTGACTATGGCTAACAATTTTAAACGTTTCTTTCATAATTCCAAAGAAGATATCAATAGTTTAAGAACCAAGAATAGTAACCTCATAGATGAAAAAGATTGTATTTCTCTCCAAGGTGCTCAAACTTTAGCGAAATTCCAAGAGACCCTTCTTGAGGTCCATATTGAAAGAGATGATCTCAAACATAGAAATGATGTGATCCGCAAAAGAGAGAATCAAACTCGCTCCTGCCTTCTCATAAATGATGATGATGAATTTGCTTGGGTTGCGAGAATTCCAGATAACGCCATAAATAATCTAGGTGTAGACGTTAGTCTTCATGTTGAACAAGCGACCTTGATTAGGGATATGATTTCTAACAGAGAAGGTTGTTAACCTTTCTTCCTTTATTTAATTGTTTGTTCCTCATAAACTACTATCAAGTTGATAATTTATTGTTATATTTTCGCAGAAGCTGAAGACAGATATGGTAAGAGAATTGAAGACTTGAGAATGAAAAACCGAAAATCGCAAAAGATCTATCTTCTCGCAATGATAAATGTTCAAGGTTGAAGGCTCAAATGAAGATCACTATTGCGAATTTTGGGAATGATGCAATTTCTTTCCGCAATGACACCATCAAGGAGATCTGTGATGACAACAAGATTCCTCACTCAAAGTATCCTTGTCTCCTAGACAAAGTTCCAGAGAATGTTCCTAATTTGGTTATCTCTGATAGTGAAGCTGATGAAGAAACGAAATCTGAAGAAAATGAAGAGGAGAAGTTTGATGAAGAGTCTGATGGAGAAGAAAATTATGTTGAAGAACTTGATGATGATAGTGACAAATCAAGCAAAAAATGATTTTCGCTTCCTTGTGCTTTCTTGTTCAATCTTTTGTAAAACTTGCATATTTGCTCTTGATCTTTCGTTCTTGTATACTTGTAATCTATCACTGTGAATTTCTCCAGTCTTCAATACAAGTTCTATTTCTTTTGTTCTTTCCTGCATGTGTTAGAAATTTTTTCTCTCTTTCAATATGACTATCCAAAATATAATTAACTTTTTATGCGTAAATCTATCATGTGAAAACAAATAACACTTAATTTATTCTATGCATTCCCATACTTGCCTCTGTTATTTGTATTCAGATGAGTAATTGAGCAAGCTGCCTCTGTTTAATAAAATAATTTGCGATAAAATGGCAATTATATCTGCATAACCTCGCAATTATAAATTGTTAGAAAATCGCAATTATCTCTGCATAATCTCGCAATTATAAATTGTAAAGTTGCATTCTTTCTTGTATTCTGATGTGGTCTTATTTTGCCTTCCTAGTTAAAGGTCTTATTTTTCAATCTTTTTTCTTTGCGACAAAATCGCAGGATATTTCTACACTTTCATGTGGAAACCTATTGACCTTGACTTAACTTTATGTTCTGTTGTATTTTTGCTGCGACAGTATGACAGGCCTAAATCTTCTTGCGAAATTAAATCCCCATGACATTGCCGTCTTGCGACGAAATCACAGGACGTTTCTACACTTTCATGTAGAAACCCATTCATCTCGTCTTAACTTTTTTTTTTTGTATTATTGCCTTTTCAGGACTGTTGCACAAATATGACAAGTCTTAATACTCCCATGAGTAAAAAGCCTCATGATATTTGTGTCTTAAAACACTTATTAGCTCCATAATGGAGTGTGCGTCCCTTATCTCCCCCCTGATTGCCCTTTCAAGGAGACGTACTTCTGCCATACAAGACTATCTCCTCCCATCCATTCTTAACAACAACCAGTTGTGTTCGCAGCCTCTTATCACTTTTGCCTATATGGATAATGGTTACGAGACTGCACCCTAAGTGGGGTTTTCTTCGGGCCGAGTGCATCATAGCCAAGACTTTCCAAGAATGGCCAGGGTAGTTTCATACGCCCCAGGCACTCTTGGCTCAACCTTGTACCTCGGCGCCTTGGTCATACTCTACACCCATTAGGAGAGATCTTATTACCTTAGTCGCCCAACTCAAGTTAGATGCTCAAGATGAGAATCCAAGGTGTCTCTCCTGGATGGGCTTTCATTGACCCCAAATATCCATGACTCAGGTTCCAGCAGATACCCCCTTCTATGACGTACTTTAGGTCTTACATTTTCCTCTTGTGAAATTTTATTCGCGAACTAGGGTGTACGCCATAAAGGTTCGTCCCATTCTAAGAATTATTCTTTTGCATTTCAGCTCTGTTGCAATTTCTCAATCTCATTTTTATCATTAAGTAAAATACATTTTTTGAAATTTTTGCAAAAAATCAATCATACATCTCTTTTTCTTTTCTCAATATTTCTTTCATTTCACAGTTTGAATTTTTTACCTTTACTGTTCTCTGCCTTTGCGAGATTGTTAGTTACTTTCTCACCTTCAGCGAGATTTTCTCCTCTTGTTATTTTCAGCAAGTTTTGACTTCGCAACATTCCTTTTTTTCTTTGTTCAACTTAATCGACCATCAATCTCTCACTTCTTTGTCTTTCTTTGATGTTATACTTCCAATTCCCCTTCTTCGCAGCTCTTTCTTCGCAAGATTCTACATCAATTTCATAGCACTTCTTTCCTTCAAACCTTTATTACTCCAATACCACTAGGATGTGGAAACTTAATGCACTGGTGGAAAGTCGATGCCACACCTAAAATCCCATGTAGCCAAGGTCGACCAATTAAGGCATTGTAGGGCGACTCTACATCGACAATACATAATAAAATCTTAGAAGATATACCCTTTAATGGAATTCACATTGTCATCTCCCCTTTAGGTTTATTAGCAGTGCTATTAAAACCATAGATTTTATAGGTTGAAGGTATTAGATCCTCATCTCTGCCTCCCATTGTCTTGTAAGTATGATAAAACAAGATATCTACAGAACTCCCAGTACTAATTAAAATTGCCCATGAATCTTCGGCCTCATCATCTTCATCTTCTCTTTGTTTTGGGTTTATCTCTAGTCTAACCACCAATGGATTGTCAAGAATTTCGCCTGGTTCAGGTACTTCTTGTGCAGTGAACTAAATAGTCTGCTTTTGCCACTCTTCTAATGGCGAAGCTTTCACAATATTCATTATTTATATCCCATCAGCATCTCTTGCGAAAACTCTGCTTAGAACATTGTCATGGAAATCTTCGATTGTTTTGTATGAATGTACAATAGAGTTACAAAAAAGATTTTTTTGCCTTCGCTCCGACTTCTATAACAAATGTTTCTCCTCCTTTTGTTGCATTTACTCTGCGAATTTCTGGCGGTGGTGGTAAGAGTTGAGATTGAGGGTGCCCTATTAGAAAATGATTTAGATTTCCATGGTCTATCATCCTGAGAATGATTCTCTTTATGTTTCTGCAGTCATTTGTAGAATATCCATGAAAGTGATGATAAGAGCAAAATTCTTGGCTCATGTTATTTGGAAGCGGTTCTTTTCCCATGTTCCAGGGTTTTGGTATATTCTCCATTAAAATTATTGCTTCCCAAATTTTTTCCACACTAGTATTCAAAGGCGGCATCTTGATCTCCTCCCATATCATTTTTTAACTTCCTGATCCTCTCTGATAGTTTTGTCTTTGTCCTCCATAGGTTTCTTGTGGCTGATCAATTCTTTGAATTTTATTATTTCTACCTCGACTATAAAAATTTCTCTCTCTTTTGAATTCTTCTCGATCCCTGCTTCCCATAGCTACCAACTTCAGTTGATTATCACTCTTATTTTCTTGTTGGACCTGCGAAGTGCTTGTAGGATCAGAATAGCACTACAACGATATTCCTCCGAGATTTACAACAACGTTTCTGCGAGCTTCTCAACAACACTCTGCGAGCATCGCATAATAACTCAAAGAATGATTCAAATAATAACGTAACAGATGACGGTAGCAGAAAACACGAGAAGAGAATGACGAACCTGTGAAGAATACAATGTCTGCGAGATCTAGCATTACAACTGCTGCGAGAGCATCGCGAGCCAGATCCGAAATTAAAGGTTAACTTAGTTTTCATCCACTATGTACTTACCCTATATAAAGACAACCAATAGATTCAAGAGAGGGGATCAATTTTTAGAGTATTGAGAAAATCTTGAGGAGAGAGAAAGTTCTTGTGAGCGGTTGTATTCTTGATTCCTTCCATTTCTTGTAACATTTCTGAGAGTTAATCAATAAAAGTGTTTTTCTTAATCTTCAAATATGTGTTGATAATGGTGAATTATTGTATGGGGTGTAGTGTAGGAATTCCTGCAACTACATAATGGCGCCAGAAACAGGGATGACTAGAAAAAGAAAGGATTTACAGTGATAATTTGAAAGAATTTGAAGAAATTGGAAAAGATTTTTATGTGATTCAAAATTGAAGGAATGGCTAGAAGAATAAACACATCAGAACAACCAACAACCGTAAGGAGGAGTAGGAGAATTGCTGGGGAAGAGACAGGTGAAATAGGAGAATCTTCAAGATTGAGAAAAATGAGCAATAGAACAAGGAATAATGAAGGAAATCAAATTCAACAACCAAATCAGCAAACACCAATACAAAATAGAGTTGTGGATTATGATAGAGTGAGCGTGCATACTTGGAGATCGGATTCAATGGAAGAAGCGGAAGATCGACAATTAACAAATGAAACGAAAAAGGAAAGAAATCAAAAAGTGGTTGAAGGATTAATTCATGGAGAAGGCGAAAATGAAGCAGTAGATGATTTAAGACAAAGAATACAAGAGGAAATAATATTAGAAGCGGAAGAACGTGCGAATCTAACAAGGAAGAATCACGAGTTAAGAATGGAGAATTTGAGATTACAAAGTAGGAGATCAAGAAGTACTGCTAGATCAAGTTCAAGATCATTTAGAGAAGAACCAAGGTTAAATTCCCCTATGAGAAATGCTGGAGAAAATATCCGAGAGGAAATGCAAAATCCAAATGAAGAGCAGCATCATAGAGAAGAAGAGATGATTAATGATCGCTACATTCCACGCGGTGAAACTGTGAATGGTAGATGTAATAATAAAAATCAAGAGGGTGGAAATAACCAAGATGGTGAAGAAAATCGAGAAGAAGGTAGAAAAATATTACATGGGCGAGAAATTCAAAGAAATTAAAGAATAATTGAGGACGAGATTGAGAGGCATTATGCTGAACAAGCACGTCTAGCTTGCGAAAGAGAAAGATTAAGAGAAGAAGTGGAAGAACAAGAGTTTCAAGAAGTAATACGACAGAATAATCATGACAATTGAGAAAGGAGACACACACAAAATCGCCATAACAATAATATCAATGAGGAATATGATAAAATACAAAGGAGAATAGAAAGACAGGGAAGATAAACGATGAGAAATGAAGAAATTCGCAGAGAAGAAATTGGAAGGCATAATCAGTTGCGAATTCGAGAAGGAGGTAAAGAGGAAAATCGCAGAAGAAGTCAGAATGAAGATGCAAATGAAGATACACAAAATCTCGCAAGACAAGAAAGACATGAACGCAGAAGAAGAGAAGCTGCACTGAAAATACCAATGGAGCAAAATTCAGCTGGGGATGAACAAATTTTAAGTGAGTTAGCATAAATGAGGGGAATGTTGAATAACAAAAGAGAAGGAGGCAGAAGGAAACTTGATGAAGCCATTGAAGAAGCTGTGAGAACTCCATTCACTAAAGAGGTACAATTAGGAGGAATACCCCCAAAATGCAATTTACCAACGTTAACCAGTATCTTTGATGGGACCACTTGTGTTGTTCAGCATGTCAAGGCTTATGTTAGGTGTATGCTACAATCGGAAAACCATGATGTTGTATTATGCAGATATTTTGTGTCCAGCTTAACTGGCGAGGCGCTAAAATGGTTCTAAGGCTTACCTAAAAATAATATAACTTCTTTCGACCATTTTCAAGCTACATTTTTGGGAGCATATATAAGCAACAATTCTTCGTGGACCGGTATTGAAGATGTATTTGGGTTAAAATAGAGGATTGGAGAGAGTCTGAAACACCTAACCATAAAATGGAAGACAATGTGCAGTGAAATAACAGGAAGGGTGGATGAGAGATACCTCATTTTATCTTTCATTAATGCAATGTTTGCAACCAATCTGTTGTATATACAAATTTTCAGGAATCAAAAATACAATCACCATGAAGGAGCTGCGAGAATTACAAGAGGAATACATTGCATTGGAGGAAAGGCAAAATGAGATGGAATCATATCCCATCGCGAACACCAGTTCAGTTGCAGCAAACGCAAGTCTACTTCCAAGGTTAATAAATACAGTGGCGAGAACTTCGCAGGTGAAGCAAGAAAAGAATGAGAATGATAATCAACAAAAATTAGTAGCTATGGGAAGCAGAGATCAAGAAGAGTTTGAAAGGGAAAGAAATTTCTTCAGTAAAGGTGGAAATAACAAGGTTCAGAGACTTGATCAGCCACATGAGACTTATGGTGGTCAAAGGCAAAATCATTATAGAGGACAAGGAAGTCAGAAGATAATATGGGAATAAATTAAGATGCCACCTCTAAATGCTAGCATAGAGAAAATTTGGGAGGCTGTAATTCTGATGGAAGACATACCTATGTTTGTGGGAGAAAACTACTTCTGCCGGTTTAGGTAATTTTGGGTGTGTGTGGATGAGAAGTGAGTTTAAACCTTCAACAAATGTGCTGCATGATGAGCTCTTTGATTCGAGAGATAATCTATACAATTCTGGCCTAAACCGAAGACACGGCCGTTCCAGATTTGTTTCGGTCACAGGTGAAGGATGTGAGGTTGATCTTAGGGAGGGAAGCGAAGAAGGTGTTGAGAGTATGAAGGTGAAGGCT